>BSBM01000564.1:1350000-1950000 GCA_027924585.1 Larix kaempferi
CCAGCCAACAACGGTGATTTTCTCAATGAGATCTTCAACTAGAGACAGATATCCGAGGCAAGTCCATTTGTAGGTTGCGATTTGAATAAACAACTGCTCATAACCCACACCAACTAAGAGGAAAGTGATGATGGAATCCAAAAAAAAGAGCTCAAGTTGGTTGCCACAAAACCATCATAGATCAGAGATATCAAATCCGGTGATCGATCCTCTTTATCTTCCACGCAAACAACAATAACATGTGTCTCTGCTCTCTGTGATCGACCTAACCTTGTGATCAAACCCAACTTTGTATCAATTTTATAAGCTATCTAATTTTATTGCACACTAATATATGCACATAACACTATACGTTCCAAATCATAGATATTCCTAACCCACCCTCGATGTGAAAATTAGATCGCTGGATCCTTAAAAAAATTATGGTTGGACAAAGAAAATTTATCTTTGACTTATACAAACTCTTTCCTACTCAAAGATCGAGTCTTTTCCAATAAACCATGGAAAACGTGAAAGCTCTGTTGAATATGAAATGCATCATGGACATAAAAATATGCATTAAAATCCATCTACCGAAGGTGTAATTGAGCGCTAACAGTTTCAACCTCCAGTGGAGAAAAAAAAAAACTGGAAACTTCAATGGCAACAATCAATTAAAGGCGCAAATTGAAGGCCTCGAGATTCTTCGTTGGTTTTCAACAACATTAGAGCCGGTTGATCGATCACCAACCAAAATGTATTGCTGAGGGTTTGCTCTGGTGATGTCCCACATGGATCTTACTACGGATCTGATGACGGCTCACCACATAGGGATTTGATGACAACTCTCAGTGATATGATGATGAATATGATGATAGATCACCACATAGTGATATGATAACAACTTAGGGATCCGATGATGAATATGATGATGGATCACCACACAGGGATATGATAACAACTCTGTAATAGTTATTCAGACTCTCCCCCAAGTTGATCTTAGAGAGATTATTAACTAGAGGAGGAATGATGTTGTCCTCATGATCTGAACCACAGATCAATATCTCTCAAACAAATGAGAAGGGGTTTTCATAAAGGGTCTAATTCCATGTGAAAATTAGACACATGTATCCCAAGAGTTTCAAGAGAAAATAAACCTGAATCTACTAGAGGAAGAACATGATCATCTATTGATATGTGTGTTATGATTTACAAGGAATGCACTCTATTTATAATAGTGAGATAGGCTCAACGGAGATAACTATCACAACTAGAAGATAATTAATGCCAACGTAATCTTAGCTATCATATTGGAACTCTAAAAACCACACCTCTAGATTTTGAAAGTAGTGCATCAAGACGATGTCCTTCATGTCAAATTCTCTTGCCATCTTTGTCTTGCACCATTTTATGAGTTTTTTTGCACTTATAAGTATGAGAGTGGATACATGCAAAACTAAAACCAACCAAATCGTAAAGGTTGGCATCCGTGTTTCTCTTAGTGAAACTTTGAAAGAAACTAATTGAACTTAACAATACATCCTTTGAAATCTCTTCAGAATCTAGATTACATATTTACTTTGTCCAAGGAAAGCTTCATTTGGATTTTTCCACACCTCTAGATTTAGAAAGTAGTGCATCAAAACTATGTCCTTCATGTCAATTTTTTTTTTTTTCCATCTCCATCTTGCACCATTTATGAGTTTCTTTGAACTTATAAGTATGGGAGTCTTTACATACAAAACTAAAACAAACATATTAGAATGATTAACCAAATATTAAAGATTGGAATTTGTGTTTGTCTTAGTGAAACCTAAATTTGAAAGATACTCATTGACCCTAGAGTACCATGCATGTCATCTCTAATTCAAACCATATAGACATTCTTCAACTTGCAAACATGAATCTCATGCCCCTGCACTTCAAAAAATCTTGGTTGGTTTATGGATACCTCAAACAAACCATTAAGAAATTCTATATTTGCATTCATTTGGTATAAATTCCAATCAATCTTTATTGCTAAAGACATTAAATTTGAAATAATTATTATACTTGGCGACAAGAGAAAAAGTCTCCTCATAGTAAACTCTCTATTTCTAGGAGATCACTTCATCCATAAATCAAGCTTTGGAGTTTTTTTGCATTGCCCTTTGTTGCATGCATGACCTTGTACACCCATTGATTAAATAATCAACTTTTCATTTGGTCTAAGCACTATCTCACACGTATAATTTGTAATGAAGTTTTACTCCATCATGGCATCTTGCTAAACCTATTTACATGTTTCTCCCTCAAAACTAGAAGGCTTTGCATCAATGGTGGAAGACATTAGTCACTTCAACTTGATCTTGTGCTTATTGTAGTGTTTGGATGAACGAATTAGGATTTTTTGTTGAATTGGATGGTAAAGAGGCACCCCTTGCACCTCTAGAATCCTGCTATTTTTTTTATATTTTTATTTCTTTGAATTTAGCAGAACAACCTTTGGGGTAGTTAGCTCCTCTACCTCTTCAATCATTGTTGGAGGCTCTTGCGACTTGGAGGACCATGCACCCTCATCAAAATTGACATCTTTTCTCACAATTTCCTTCCACTAAGATGGAAAGTATATTTTGCAAGTTTTTAGAGGTCTAACTATAACCCACAAATATACCCTTCAAACTAGAGGGTTCCAATGTGGTACTTTTCTCATCAAGGATATGAATGCAAACATGAAAATAAAAAGCAAGAAGATGTGATACTTTAGGCTTCCCACCTTAAGAATTCCGAGTCCTTTGGTGTCTTGTCCTTCAACTCTTTGTGAGGAATCCTATTAAGAATATATAACATTGTAAGACATACTTCTACCCATAGATCATGGATCGTAGATTTGATATTCTCTATGATGGACATGTTTTCCCTCTTTGCAATACCATTTTGCTAAGGATTGTAGGGCACTGTCAACACTTTGATTCCTGCTTTCCTATAAAAAGTGTCAAATTTATTTGAGGTATAATTATCTCCATTTTCAAACCTCAATACTAGGCTAATATTCTTTTCTATCTGATTTTCTACAAGAGCCTTAAATTCTTAAAACTTCATCAAGACCTCATCCTTGGTATGCATGAAATAAATCTAGGACTTCCTAGAGGAATTATCAATAAAAGATACATAGTAAATATTTAAAGTTAAAGACATGTGTTCAAATGCATTTGAGTGGATAGGTCAAGAGTCTCTCTTTCCTTATGCTCGCCAATAGGAAAAGCATCATTCACATGCTTGTCGAGTGCACAACACTTGCATACTCCTTTCTTTTCAACCTTGAAGTTCGATAATCCTTGTACCATGTTCTTTAAGATCGATAATGCTCCATAGTTCAATTGACATACTGTTGTGTCAAAGTTCACACAAGTTGTCATTGTCATGCACTACAGTTATCACAACTCTCCTTGCAACCTTGATAGACCACCCTCACAAATACCTATCATGAACACCTAACCAAGTTTCGAGCATCTCTTTTTTCATGAGACCTTGCTAATCATCAACCATGATGATGTATATGAGATCTATTTTGAAAGGATATTTTTAGTTAACTAAGTATATATAAAACATTAGTGAGCTCAAGGATATCACCCGATGACATCCAAAATAAGATGGACCCACCCTTGAAATTGAATGCATGATATCATCACCAAGTTCTACTTTCCTCCGGCTCCTGAAGTTTTTTGAAGGCCCTCTTGTTAAAGGTCATATGTTTGGAGGCTTCATTGTCCACATACCAATGGGGGCCATGCATAGTGTTATATGATAAGCATGAGATCATAGAAAAGTGTGTCTTAAGATTTGATGAAAGATCATCCACTCTAGTTTATTCTTTTGCAATCCTTGCAAATTGATTTTGGCGTCGTTGCTTTCCCTTCTCCTTCTTGTCATGACATTGAGAAGAAACGTGCCAAAATTTTTGACACTTGAAGCATTTAATGTGGTTGAATTCCTTATTTCTCTGGTTAAATGAATCTAAATCCGCTTTCCTCCCCCTTTGACATTGCTCAAGTTCTCCTTTATTGTTTCACTTCATCTTACTAATGAGGCAAATATTTGTGCCTCCTACTTCATACTTGAAACAATCTCCAGTGTCATCTCCTTCTATATGAAATGTTCCCATAACCTCTCAAAAGTGGGAATATTTTTGAGCATCGACCTCACAAACAAAAGGTTGCTAAGAAAAAGGTATTACATCTAATGCGATGGGTATTAGCTCTTCACCCTTGACCTTATCTCCAACTATTGCACGTTGATCAAGAAGTTTAATAATCTTCATTAAGTAGGGAGTTGAGATATTTGTCTTTCCCATCCATGTGGTTATAAGCTTATTCATCAACATCTTTCAATTGGCATTCACACTCTAATAGAGCGACTAGAGTATCAAACATATAATTTCCTATGGTATTTTTGGCCATGTGATGGATCAAATAATCCTTAACAAAGGCACGGATTTCTAGTTTGGCCTTGGTCATCTTCTTTTATGATTTTCCAACAATGTAGGATTTGTAATCCCTTCAACTAATTTCTCAACAAAGTCCCATAGACCTTGCTCCTCCAACAACATATTTACTTGACACTTCCACATGACAAGTTAGAGGGACCTTTTAATATATCTTTGTATCTAAGATTGAAAGTAGTCACACTACTACATTGGAATACCCCGCTAAATAAAATAGATCAACCACCTAACAAAAAACCCACAAGCTGATCATAGTTCCATTTTTCTTTTCTCAAGAATATATCATGAGCTTCTCATCTCTAGAACCTCCTGACAACTCCCTCTCATAGGGAGCAACCCTATCACCGATTCAAGGATTACTAGAAGGTTTAACAAACTACATTGATACCATTTATAATTTTTCTAACGCATGGCATATTCTACACTACAATGCAATTATTATAGGAAACTAAAAAAAATAGAACTAAGAATCTATCAATCAACTCGATTATAAATTATAGGATCTATAAACACATGTTGTAGAAAACAATAAACAAAATATAACAAGCGACTGCCAAAACTTGTCACTACTCTTATTAATTTTGAATATGGAAATATTTGTGATAGGAAAATACACCTAAATTACTTGTTTCTAGACTTAAGACCCAATGAATGCATTTGTACCAATACCCTCTCTCTTATAGATTTGAAAAGGGAAAAATAGGTTTGCATGTCACTCAAACTTAGAAATAGAATTTGTTTTATCTTAAGTAAAACTTAAAAACAAAATTTACTAAATTGCACTAAACCTTTAAATGGTTGTGTATGCCTCAAAGATTGGTGGATGGTGGTGCATGCCTTATCTAAGGCTAGATGGCATTTGTATGCATGCATGTGCCTTCTCCTTGTATACATCATTATGAGATGTGCCTCCTCCTTGAGAAATGTGATGCATCCTCTCTAGCTTCTACATGACATAGTATGATGCTGATGAATAGGTGCCTAGATCTAATGTCGTGGAATATTGTATGAGGTACACTCACTAACATCTCATTGAATGGTAGGGTTCCAGATTGGTCACTTATATTGTGTTTGGATAGATCCGTTGCTAGTATGTCAAGCACTCGAAAGACACATTGAAATCTAAACCATTGAACTTTGAAACTACTATTTGGATGTGATACAATAGAGGGCCCAATAAATATTTTGTAGTGTACATTAGATGGCTTAGAGAAATATTTTAATGTGAAATTTTGAGCCATTTAATCACCAATTTAGAGTCCCCATACTCTTGTAGATTGTTTAAATTATTTTATAGTGTCAACATCAATAGAGTCATCAAATATTGTAGCTATGCCCACTTGTTAGTGCCTCTTTAAAGTATCATCTTCTGAGTGTAGTTGATAACACACACAAACCATTCCCTTCATTAGGTGATTTGTCAATTTTTTGTGATAGTTTTGTTTAGCTATGGTTTCTTGTTAATTTGTGTTTGATGGGAGGATCGACTACCCATTTGGTTCAAATTTATTTTCTTTAATTTTTGATAGGTTTCTCGTCACTGGAATATCATTTGATCGCCTTCCTCCTAGGTCAAGGACCAATGCACATATGCACATATGGGGTAAATTATTCTTATAGTTCCCTTGTAGGATCGGTCTAGATGTACTGGAGATGCTTGGAAGTGAGGGTCATCATACCATGGATTTTGTGGAGTACCCATATGCAGGGTTAAAATGGCGAGGATGTGCAAACATCTAATTCACCTAGGATAAGCCACTAGATGATAGAGGTAATTTCACTGATAGGAGCAAGGTGCTATACATCCCATTATGGGGGAGATGATGTCACATAAGGTAACATAACGTAACATAACACACAAAAATAATTAAAAAAATTCATGTCGGCTCATAAAATAAAAAAAATTATGAAAAGTAATTAAAAAATCTTTGTCGGATCATAAAATAAAAAAGTTATGAAAAGTAATTTAACAAATGTATCCGTTTATAAAATAAAAAATTAAAACTTAAACCCGAATCTATCAACCAAGAGAGAGATCACATTTCTTGGATTTAAATTAAGAAAAATTACACCTCAAGAAATTGGATCCCTTTTGGTGCTTGATAGATCCAGGTTTAAGTTGATCTATGTTGGTATTAGTTTTATGTTTTGATCAATCTAGTTGCATTTTTTGGTCTTATTTATGCACATAATTTGTTGTAACATTTTATTTAAATTTTATAATTCTTAATCAAATCGTCTAATTATTGTTGTTTACTATTTTGTAGATATCAACATGTATGTTGGGGATGTGCCTCCCCAACATGATGATAAGATGGATAAGATTGATGTGATACCTTAGATATAGAGACCTATCCTATAATGCATGCTAGATCATAGATTCCGTCAATATATGGTGGATTAGTGTTGGCTCCAGTTTTGGAAAGGCCTATAATTGCGAAAGGAAGAGTGGGGTACAAAGCGTAAGTTGTGGAAGCCTCCAACGACCACAACTATTTTGTGTCCACTCCCACAGATATATAAAGAACCGCAACACAAGAGGAAAGGAGATAAATGAGACATAAAAGATCAAGAAGAAAAGCATTGAAGAGAAGATTAGATCAATAGAAGATCCACTGAAAGAAAACACCAAATATGATCCTTTTAACTATTCTGGGTTTTGGGCAATGCAATCAGGATATGGGTTTTGTGTTGTATGTAGTGCCACGATGGGTCATTCCACGAATGATAATATGAGGCTGTAGATCCATGAATATGTAATGTAATAGGATTTTATCGGTAATTTAAATGAAGTATTTTGTCCCCCCTTAATTTTTTTGTAAATGGAATGACGTGTGTTCTTATTATTACTTATTGTCTGCTTTATATTTCTATCCTATGTATATTTGAATGTGCTTGAAGGGAATATGTTGTGACATGATATGTGAGAACTATGTTGTGATATGATAGACACATACCCTCATTGGCTTATCCCTGTAGTTAACCCTCCTCACTTCACACTAGTCTTGGTTGTGCTTTGGGGGATGTTGGGTCTAGCTTTTTGGAGTTACCAATTTTGCAAAGATAGTTTTGGTGTGGACAAAGGCAAGGCATAAGTGGTTCGATAAAATGGTCAACTCCAACGAAGCAACCAATAAATCATGAAAAATGTTTATGTTGATCAAGTCAAATGGGTGGATTTGAGTCAGTTAATTACAATTGGTCCACATTGTCTTAATGAGTCGGTTAGTGAATTAGCGAGTTAGCGAGAGCAGGGTAAGCTAAGTGCACCCTATAAATATGTAATAGGAGGGAATTTTTGGTTTGACTATTATTGTTATTGTCAGTTGATAGGAGAGTAAGCATGTTTTGGGTCTATAATGAAGTATGATGCTATGTATGTTGAAGCTATTTTTGAAGAAGCCGAGTCGCTAATCTGTAGGATGCGTGCGCAGATCCTTTATAAGTCAAGAAGAAATCTATAAGTAATGAATTGAAGTGCTTATTTGGATACGACTCATAATAAAAGACAAGCGCTTATGTGTTTTTTCCTAGGATGGGTTTCCACATTGAAACATGGTGTTCTTATGTGATGTGATATGTGTTTCTTTCCTCAATTGATTATTAAGTTGAATTCATGTTATGATAAGTGTGAATGATATGAATGTGAAATACAATATAAATCTGGCGATGTCATGGGTTCTTTCAAAGTGAATGATGTGTCGAAGCTCTGAGTTTGTTGATGTTATAGAATAATTCATGTATTTGGTTGTTTAATGAATGGGTTATCTATCAAACTATTCCCCTTCAGCACTACAGAAATCTGGTTCCTGCAGTTTCCATAGGTACTTTGGGTGAGACTTCATCTACATTGTATGCGTTTCCGAAAGGGGTTAATCTCCCTTTCGGGCTGGTATCTGTGGTAGTGTTTGTTGATGATATGTGGAACGTTTGAACCCTGGTAGAAGTAAAAGTCCGCCAACAAATGGTTCTTTTGTTGAGACCAAGATTTGTGTGAAGGGGAATGTTGTGGCATCCGACTAAACCAAAGATCCAAAATTGGGTAGATCAGCAGTTGAAAGAATTTGCGAGGGAACAAAACAAACATCCCCGGTTGGACGACAAAGGTTAGTTAGACAAGTATATTTTTAATGATATCCATGAAGTTTTATTTGGGGAGTTCCTTGTCATACTACATGAATGGTTAGCAAGATTGACTGAGTAGAAGACTAATTTCCAAGGAGTTGAGCCTCGAAGTTGGACACCTGCGTTGATACAATGATTGAAAGGTGTGAATAACAAGATTTCGCGCATAGTGGATTACTGGATGGACAATGTACTGGAGGGGTACATTACCGAATTCTCTGTTGACACTATCAAGTCATATAGTGTAGAAGAATGTGAGTTCTTTGACAGTCCGCATGGTAAGTACCTCAAATCGTTGAATTTGTCAATCAAGAAGCTACTTTGTGAAAAAGGGGTGATGCGAATGGAATTTGATGAGTAGAGAAATTGTGCACGGTGGGCATGGGTATTGTATGGAGGAAGGTTTGGACGAATCAATGGGATGAACTAAAATGATAAGGGGATACAAAATTGAACGAAATGAAGAGCACAGGTTTCTGCGGAGTGGGAGATGGTTTCGGTCTAACAAGAGGAGGAGAATTGCGACGGGAAATAAGAGTTTTAGTGTGACTGAAGAGAGAGACTACAAACTAGTAACATAACTCGACAAGGATTATAGTGACAAGGAGGACGAGTACCAGCTCATCTCTGAGGAAGAAGAGGGACTTGCAGAACTGTTCCAGACTCGAGGCTATGACATACCCACGACCCCACATATAGACCCAAAAACTGAGGTAAGACCTAATAATTCTTCACTTTTCTTTCAGACAATTCAAAGTAGTGGCAATAATTCGAATAGTACTCCGTCGAGTGGGAACACTCCAAGTAGTGGTCCATTAGTAGTAATTCAGTCGAATCCACAGAGGTCCAGAACGACTGGGGATTACATGAAGTTACCTATTTTTAATGGGAAATACAGTATGGACTGTAAAAGAAGTACAAGACAACAACGTTAAGTTGGCGCAATTAATCACGAACTTTAGGGGTCACGCCTTAGACTGGTTTATGAAATTTCCAGAAGTCATTGGTAATCAACCTGCGAAGAACTTACTAGAAGTCAAGGAGGGTTTGAAAAATCAATTCAAGAAGCCAAAATCTGAATCTCAATGTATTACTGAACTGAAGGAGATCAAGCAAGCACCGAATGATTTCGTTTGGGACTTCGACCATCGATTTAAAACCTTAATGGCTCGTGCGAGTTTTCTAATGAATGACTTACAACATAAGAAGTGGTTTATAGGTGCTTTATTGCCTCACATCAGAGTTCCACTTATGAAACATAATATTTCGACTTAGACAAAAGCACTGAAATTGGATATGAAGTTAGAAGCATCACCTATCGGGAAGACTAGAGCCGGTATGGATCAAATCCAGTCACAGTTGGCGAACTTGTCTGTCTAGATTCAAGACATTAAGAAAGGAAAAGAAAAGCGAGAAGATGTTTGATGCACTAGATGCAAGGACAAGGGACATTCTTGTTGGTTGTTGAGCTTGACTTCCCAGTTATGGAAAATGAGGGAATGCTCAACAAAAATGTGGAGGAAAATGCCCATCTAGTCCATAACTCATGGGAGAGAAAAACTAATGGGTGGAGAATGGATTGGGAAGAAAATTCGTGGGTGTTTTCTTACCCAAGAATCCAAACACGATTTTCAAAATTGATGGTTTTCCCATACACGAAATTGGGAAGCTATACCTCTCCATTCCCCAAAGCATTAACTACCTCAGCCAACTCTTGGAAGAATTAAATGATTGGGTGCATAAGTCAAAATGGGCAGTTAAGGGTTTATGGGTTCTCTCATTGACACTTGGCTTGACACTATTGGTGCAAGGGTTTGAATATTTTCTCTCCCTATTCCTTGTAAAAATCATGCCCCCATACTCTTGTTGAATTTCATAGCTAGTTGTGGGTATTTTATTAAAATGCATATTTACACGATGTTTGTAATTTCTGTCGTGCCTAGCTAGCATGAGAACCATATGCATCAATTTTTAATTGCCGATACATAAAATGATAAATCGATGGCAGGGCCTTGTCCTTGAGCTCCTCACCATGATTTTATAAGGATAGTTACATCATTTAGAATTTTAATGCAACATGGTCAAAATCAGGATATTACAACACCACAACATTCACACATAATACACAGAGATTTACACTAGAAAACCTTAACTAGGAAAACTAGCAAAACTTAGAGCTGCACCTCTTATTTTCTCTTATTGATTATTAACCACTCCCAATACAAATATAGGTATTCCGCAGTATCCAAAATCTTAATCCGTTAACCCATATTAGAAAATAGAATCCAATCCCTTAACCGGGATTAAATTACATCTTTTTAGAAAGAACCCAAAAATACGCCGAAAATAGCCCCAAAAAATTTCAAACTCGCTTCGCGGAAGAGGGAGGGCGTCAGCATGCCCCCCCTCCCTTATAACCCCCTCTATTATAGCACCACATGTAGCACCCAACTCATACAACAAATCACTAGATGGATGGGATCATTAGTTGCGGTCAAAGACACACACCCCCCGCACACACACACACACACACACACTTGCAAAGAATATAACACATACTCAACAAATCCAGAGGGGTGTTTGTGAGTCCAAGAATCTCCTAAAAGAGAGCTGAAAATTGGAAGTGAATAGCTGCCAAAAGTTAACATTTCCTACTTGACGATATGACCATGTGCCAAGTAAGTTAGAAAAAGTTGAATACTTCTACTAAGTGGTAAAAATGAAGTGCTCTCTAAAACGATGGTTTTAGGATGACCACAAACTCATCGGTTTTGGATGACCACAAATGAAAAAGGTTAGGCTAATATCTTCTACTAAATGGCGGTCTTAGGTTGACTACAAATGAAAAAGGTAGTTTTGGATGACTACAAACCAAAAAATACAAAAAGCAACAAAATGTGGTTTTGGATGACCGCAAGGGACAAAAGTAGATGGTGGTTTAAGGATGACCACAAACTCTACAACTTGGCACTAACTCTAGTTCTGTCTCATCACCTCCCTATAGAACATGGCTCTAAGGCTCAATATTTCCCTCTACAAAATGATGGTTTAAAGATGACCACTGTAACGTACCCTCCCATCTATCCAATTCTAGGAAGGGAACATGATGCCAATCTCTGGGGCTTTTACATGAACTCAACCCATTCATTAGATTCATAGCCATAAAATTAATGTGTGTAGATGCAATTCAACAAATATGCATAGTGGAAATAAATCTCATCCACACATATATCATACGCATACAACATATCAAAATCAATCATCAATTTAAACACTGCAGAAGTAAATACACATAAATAATATACTCATCTTCATTGTATAATTGTCCCAAGCAACTAGCTATGTCGCTGCAACGTTCCACCCAACCATAGGCCAATTGTGTTCATCAATCTCTCAACACAACTACCACCCCTGAGCTGGGCATGATTCTACAAGGAAAATGGGACATTCTTAGTCATACACAGCCAAAATCATTCCTCCAAGCCAAGCCAACCCACAACTGGGTTTATCAGGCTAATTATGAAGCCTCTGCATTTATGGATGCTTGCACTCAAGCTCAAGCCAAAGCAACAGATACCCATTACCCATACCCCAACATACTCTTTCTACACACAGCAAAAACGATCATTAGGCAAGGATACACATTTACAACAAAGGTATTTTACAAAACAGGCTCCATGGGTTTTTCCCGAATCGTAGCTCACCAAAACAGACTGTGGGAAGGGAAATTCATCCCCAGGGAGCAACCCGATTTCTCCCACATGTTATGAGCGTTTCAAATGGCCAAAATGGCCTCATTGAAACCCCAAATTGATCTGTTTTCTTCCCCATTGGTAACCAAAACAAAAATGCCCTTCCCAGCTTGAAAGATGAAGGAAAACACAGGAAATCCATGGAGAAAAATGCCCAGGTAGCTCCAAAAACGTGAGAGAGGAAAAACTGCTTGATGGGTAATGGCTTGGGGAGCAAATTCATGGCTCTTTTCTTGCCAAGGAAGCCAAACACGATTTTCCATGTAGGGTGGTTTCCCGTACTCGAATTTGGACAGCCATACCTCTCATTCCCCAAGGCATTAACTACCTCAACCAACTCTTGGGAGAAATGAATGATTGGGTACAAAAAGCCAACATGGGTAGTTGAGGGTTGATGGGTTATCTCATTGACACTTGGATTGACTTGATTGGCTTAAGGGTTTGAATATTTCCCTCCCAATTCCTTGTAAAATCATGCCTCCATCTCTTGTTGCATTGCATAGCTAGTTGTGGGTATTTTGATTAAAATGCATATTTACATGGTATTCGAAATTCCAATGTGTCTGGCTAGCACATAAACCATATGCATCAATAAATCGATGGCGGGGCCTTGGCCTTGAGCTCCTCACCACGATTTTATAACAATATTACATCATTTACATTTTAATATAATGGGGTCAAAATGGAGATGTTACATTTCCCTCCCCCTTGGAATAACACCGTCCTCGGTGTTCCAACACTTAGGAATAAATACCCACTTTACACATGTCCAAAATTCACAAAATGTGGCAGGTTTGTCCTACGTTCATCTCTTTACTTTGAACCTTCAGGATCAAGTCCTTTGGCTTCCACAAGCTACTCCTGCTGGCTTTGATCTTCCAGCTCTGTAGGCAGGCATCGCTCCACAGCAATCCCTTCCTTTTATTTATCTTCCAACTGATCTACTAGTCTGGAATTTCGTGGATGCCATCTTACTTGCTGTTCTAGCAACTATTTGTGGAAGATTCTTAGCCAAAACAATTAGCTTTCGGTCTGCTACCATGATCAATGTGCAAAACTGGCCCACACTTTGCTCACCAGCAACACTTGGCTAGTACTAGATGCACTCATTGGCATTCAATGTCTCACCTGTGAGATTCATTGATGGCAATTCCTTTTAGGACAAGCATAACACAATATTAAAATTAGGCAATTATTTTCTCAATTGACATGGAACGTCCATGCTTTACTCATGAGACTTCCATACTTTTCATGCTTTCCCAACATACACATGAACTCATTCATGTTCATCCTTTCACAGGAAATTTACTATTTCAGCATTCACAATTCATTTCAAGCAATTAGCACAATCAACTTTCAGTCACAACATGCATTCAAAAATCCTCTGTTTCTAAAATGCATCAGTAAAAAGGGAAAGAGAAGAGTAAGAGTTTCCCCCCCTCTTAGTCTTGTTCCAATCTGGAGCCAGACCATCACAGCGGTTCTATGCTCCTTAGCCTCTTTCACTTTAATGTGAATGCTTGACTTGCCCTTTCTTGGCTATGACACTTAGTGTCTAAGGTCTGTCTAAGGATTTTCTCCATCAAGTAACCCTTCCCCATTGTTGCCTACAGAACCTTTGGCTGCTAGGACCCACACATGTCCACTAGCACCATATTTCTGTGATGAACCTGCAATAATTAATTAATGCAAATACACGAGATATCAGAAATAATAGAACTCAAAATCACTTTTATATTGATCATGGGCCACTTCGAGGGGGCAACCTCCTTTGAGCAAGCTCAATACAATTAACTTCACGGTGCCTTCATAGGCCTCAACACACACTTATATACTAAGTCTAGGCACCAATACCATGGGTCAATACTATGTGTCAATACAAACCATGGGCTAAGTCTAGGCGCCAATACTATGAGTCAAAACCATGGGACATATAATACTATGGGACGACTTACAAAGCATATGCATCCAATACTATGGGTCAATACTATGGGCTAATATAAACTATGGATCAACAAATACTACGGGACGACTTACAAATCATATGCGTCCAACAACAATATACTAACAAAGTAAAGACATGGGTTCCTAACATCCCCTCTCCCTTAGAAAAATCTTTGTCCTCAAAGCTTTAGATGTGGAAATTGATGTAGAATCTGAAGGAGTGGGTCCCCTGTAGCATCCTCGGGTTGCATTCCGAGCCACTGGCGCCTTTGGAGTTTCAGGGAAGATTGCATGGAAGGATGTAGACGAAGAAGAACTATATCAGCGATGTGAAAAGTGCGCTCAGAACGGTGCTGATCGGCTTGTTGTTTCAGTCGAATTCTTGCCATGTGAAAATTGTCCTGCAAAATGAGAAGAAGCTGATCACGGTTTCGAAGAATTGAGTCAATTGCCTGAACTGGGGAGCTGCTAAAGGTGTATGGAAAAAGAACTGGTGGTGCATGTACAAAGACTGCTTCATATGGTGTCCTTTGAGATGTGGTACTATACCACTGGAGCACTTCTAGGAAATCCATAGAAATAGTTGTCCAAATCTATGGAGGGATGGGTAAGAGTTCGAGCAGTCCTGAAAGGAGGGTCGTTTCACCCTTGTTGATATGGAAAGTATCACAGTCAACCACCATCCGTTGAATTGTCCTTTTGAGTCCCTGCCAAAAGAAGTTACATTGTTCCCGGTCATTCGTTTTGAGGAACCCAGAGTGCCCTATTGATGAAGAAGCATGGAGTTCATAGAAGAGATAGCCCCATTGAACAGATTGCAACCAATTTGGAACAAGCAGAGAAATAGCTGTAAGAGAAACTGGGTCATCAAATGTGCGAGGAGGAGCATCTTCCACCATATTGTCCTTACCCTTATGGTAAGTGGTCGCATAGTCATAACCCATGAGTTGGATAACCCATTTCAGGTGTGTTGGGGAGGAGACCCGTTGTTCCAGGAAGGTTTCCAGACTCTAGAGATCAGTCTTGATGCAGAAATAATTCCCCAATAGGGATGGCTGCCACTTCTGGACTGTATGCAAAATAGTCATCATTTCCTATTGAGAGGTAGATGCGGCTAAATTCTTACCGAAAAGGTCTCTTGAAGGCAATAAGCTCATTGGTTCAGCAAAGACACCTGCATATCTATCCAAGGAAGTAGTGGAGACTGTTGATGGGTGCATCTGAATGGAATGGAGCTGAGCGATGACACCATGTGAATTCTTCTTAAGTATTTTTTCCAGGCGATGTGAACTGATGATGCAGAGAGAGCCTAGTTGAAAGCCCATAAATTTGTGTTGTGCCCCATTGACTGAAAACTGCATCCAAAGTTCAGCAAAATCCCATAAGATGGGGCCAAGTGTGCGTAACCATTGAATGCCCAAAACCACATCACATCCGCCTAAGGACAAGGCAAACATGTGAGAGCGCAAGTTATAATCTTCCATAGAGATACGCACATTGTGACACTTCCCCTTGCAAGGTAAGGTGCCCCCATTGGAAACCATGACTTCAAAGTTGGAGCAAGGATGGACAAAACAATCAACCTGTTTGGCAATCCGAGGATCAATGAAGTTATGAGTGCTACCAAAACCAATGAGTATGGTAAGAGGGAGCTTCTTGAAGTATCCCCTGATTCGCATTGTTTGTGGGGTGGTGATGCCGGTTATAGCATGGAGAGAGAGCTCGGGTGGGTCATCCTGAGATGGGGTGTCAATAGGCGGGTGTTGAATGTCGACCGGATCATCTACTGTATCTAGAGATTCTTCATCAAGTTCTGAGGCAGGAGGAGAATCCACATCCAAGAGATAGAGATTTTGTTGAACACATCTATGTCCCCGAGTGAATTTCTCATCACAATTATAACAAAGCCCTTTTTCTCGACATGCCTGCATCTCTGTTTCAGACAAATGCTTGATAGGAGTTGGTTGCGGGGCAGGCGTGATGGGAGGTCGTTGGGAACCCATATTTCTGAAGGGAACAAAGGTGGGTTTGGAGCGTTGTTGAGCTGCGATCTTGTCCTTAGCCAGCTTAGCCAACCCTAGGACTTCCATCATTGTGTTAGAACAAAACATTTTGACCTCTGAGTGGATTTCATCCTTGAGACCACTGATAAAACAACTCCTATAGAATTCATCGGACAATCCTTCTGTGTGATTGGCTAGTTTCTCAAATTCCGTCTGATACTCTCTCACTGTGCCAGTTTGATGAAGTTTAGTGAGTGCTCCTGTGAAGTCGTCAAAAGAACTAGGACCAAATCATGACAAAAGGAGTTGACAAAAATTTGTCCAGTTTGGCTCGGGATGAGCTTTGATGTACCAATGGTACCATTGAAGGGCTTCCTGTTCCAAATGAAAGGATGCAAGTGGAACTTTCTGAACATCAAAAGTATTATGCAGATTGAAATATTATTCTGCTCGGTATATCCATCCAGTCGAATCAGTACCATTGAAGCGAGGAAAATCAAGTTTCGGCCCACGAAAATTACTGGAAGAAGAAAACCCGGTGGTTGCAAAAGATTCTGGCTGTCGGGTATTGTTCATGGCTGGATGCTGAAGATGGAGCTTGATAAATTTTTCATCAAGATCTTGGAGTTTGGTTTGGATGGCTGCAAGTGCATCCTCCATGGTTTTTGCTCCTGCGTGGGTGACAACCATAACCATGAGTTTTTTTTTTTTTTTTGGGGGGGGGGGGAATGGATAGAAAAACACAAACACAAGCTTATTTAGTAAGGGGAAATTTGGATTTGGGAAAACTCGGAGGGGTAATTGGGGTTTGACTAGGTTTTCGACACTTTCTGAGGGATAGGGAAGCAAAAAATGGGGATTTCAGAAGCGGGAACTCTATGGTAAAATTTGAAGGCAATTGGGTGAAAAGTGAAGAAGTTATGGCAAACCCTAAAAATAGACAAATGTGGGATTTCTGGTCTTGGGAAGTAGAATTTGGGATAGGGTCTTCAGGAATGAAATATGCAGAATGGGATTGCAGGGATGTCAGTGAAGTTTCAGGGAAAACAGAGTTGAAATAAGGGAGATATGGCCGAAAAACAGAAATTTATACCTTTTTTTTCTTTTTTCTTTTTTCTTTTTCAGAAATGGATCGGCAACAATGGAGTGGAAGGGATCCGCAATAGATGGATCTGAAACGGCGTGGAAGGGATCGAAAATGGCTGGATCTAATACGACGACTGGATATGGAACGACTTTCAGAATAGATTTGAAACGGCTGGATCTGGAGCGGAAGTGATTGGCAACAGTTCAACTGAAAATAGATATGGACCCCAAGTATGTACGACTTCCTAACAGTTCAGGTGTTTCACTTAGCCACCAATGTTGTCTGATGGCTTGCGTATTGGGGCAGTACCCCTCACTCCACGGCTCAAGTAAAACTGATAACCGCTTTGCCACAAACGACAGCTCTTGGTTTACCTCACGGGTGGGAACTAGTCAATAAGGTAGGGGTCGTTGCCCTTTTCGCTGGCAGGTCCTCTCAATGGGCTAGCTACTTTGGGGTTCCTGTGGTACTCCTCACAATGAGTTTTAGGGCTTATGCCCAAGTACTTCCCACAGTTAAGCGGATAGGGATTATTCCCAAATCCGAAGCTGCAACAGATGCGAAAAAAAAAAAATCGACAGAAATTCCACCCAACGAGCCCAAGAAAGTGCTCTGATATCAGATGTGATGAACCTGCAATAATTAATTAAAGCAAATACACGAGATATCAGAAATAATAGAACTTAGAATCACTATTATATTGATCACGGGCCACTTCGAGGGGGCAACCTCCTTTGAGCAAGCTCAATACAATTAACTTCACGGTGCCTTCATAGGCCTCAACACACACTTATATACTAAGTCTAGGCACCAATACCATGGGTCAATACTATGTGTCAATACAAACCATGGGCTAAGTCTAGGCGCCAATACTATGAGTCAAAACCATGGGACATATAATACTATGGGACGACTTACAAAGCATATGCGTCCAATACTATGGGTCAATACTATGGGCTAATATAAACTATGGATCAACAAATACTACGGGGCGACTTACAAAGTATATGCGTCCAACAACAATATACTAACAAAGTAAAGACATGGGTTCCTAACATGATGAATCTAAGTGTTTCAAGAAGATGGCAGCCTTGTAAGTAGCAATGAAGAAGCACCACATCAACCTAGATTCGCCTTCGGAATCTAAATCTCATGGACATGCACTTTGTGCTTCTGGCTATTTTTATATTGCATCTTCTTCTTCTACTTCAAATGCATGGCTCATTGATTTTGGAGCTTCTTATCATATGGCTAAGGATCACGCCATCTTTTCTACTATGCATGAATGTAACACCAAACAAATATTTGTTGGTGCTGATAGATCTCTAAGTGTTATAGGATCTAGAACAGTTCCAGTAGATAATGGTCATTTTAGTGATGTACTACGTGTTTCAAAAATTTCTTGCAATTTGTTATCAGTCTATAAAATCACTCATTATGGTGAAGGTAAAACTGTAACGTTTACACCTCACCAAGTTGTAGTCAAGGATTTTAAAGGTCCTCAACATGTCCTAGCTACCGAAATTGTTGATGATATTACCAGGTTGTACAAATTTAACAACTTTGGGTCATCACCTTTTCTTTCAGTTTTTGTTGCTCATAGTGATAACTTGAGCAAACTGTGGCATGAGCGATTTGGTCACTTAAATTATCGTTCATTGCAACAACTATGTAAAGAAAATATGGTGACATGTCTTCCGATGGTATCTTGCAGGGATGGTGTTTGTTCCGGTTGTGTACTCGAAAAACATCATCGGGACAGTTTTGACAAACGTGCCTCTTGGCACGCCTCGGTTCCCTTGGAGCTTGTGCATAGTGACTTGTGTGGTCCTCTTCCATCTGCTTCATTTTCTGGTTTCAAATATTTCTTAACTTTGATTGATGATTACTCCAAACGCACTTGGGTTTATTTCCTAAAACTTAAGAGCGAAGTATTTAACATGTTCTTGGCCTACAAGGCCCTTGTTGAAAAAAAATCTGGTCATCAAATTATTAAGTTAAGATTCGATAATGGAGGAGAATATGTTAACAAAAAGTTCACTACTTTCTGCACTGAACAAGGAATCCAACAACAAACTGTTCCATATACACCACAACAAAATGGTGTAGCTGAACGAAAGAACCGCACTTTAAAAGAAATGGTTAATTGTATGATCCAATCTAAGGGACTAAGTCTTTAATTTTGGGCTGAAGCCATTAATTGTGCAAATTACATAGTTAATCGCACCCCCACTAAAGATTTACAAGGTATCACACCAGAAGAAGCATGGAGTAAAACTAAACCTGATGTAAGTCACTTCCGTGTGTTTGGTAGTGAAGCATGGGCTCACATTTCGGATGAAAAATGGAAAGCATTGCAGCCTAAAAGTGAAAAGTGCATATTTGTTGGATATTCTGAAGATGTAAAAGGTTATAGACTTCTTCAGCCACATTCTCATGATATAATCATTATAAGAGATGTTAAATTTGATGAAAATCTCTTGGCCTGCGAGCTTAACTCGACGATTGTGCCATCTTTGGCCTGCAAGCCTGATTCGGCGATTGTGCCCTCTTCTACTTCCAACTTCTTTGACAGATTTCTGACTCCAGTTTCTGATGATGACAGTGAGGATGAAAATCCACCTCTGCCTGCTCATGTTCCTCTAGTTGCACCAGCACAAGTACTTCCTCGATGGGTCTGTTCAACATGTGAAGCAGCTGGTGATCTTGCCGGTGATCCTAGAGATCAACGTCGAGCACGTTCTCATTTTTAGTGAGCCTCTTCTCTTTTGGATCAGGTTTTCGAGAATCATGATCCAGAAACTTTTGCAGAAGCTTCAGGAAATCCATATTGGGATGTAGCTATGGATGAAGAATATCGTTCCTTAATGACGAACGATACTTGGGATCTTGTACCTCTTCCAAAAGGAAGAAAACTTGTCAGATGTAAATGGGTCTATAGAACTAAGTATGCATCGGATAGAAGTGTTGAATGACTTAAGGCAAGGTTAGTTGCCAAAGGTTTTTCACAAATTGAAGGGATTGACTACAATGAAACCTTTGCTCCTGTCGCAAAAATGAACTCCATCCGCCTTGTTCTTTCCCTTGCATCCTTACATAAATGGGAAGTCCATCAAATGGATGTCAAGTTTTCATTCTTACATGGTGATTTACATGAGAAAATTTACATGGAACAACCTCCTGGATATGTTCAGAATAACTCTAGCCTTGTCTGTCGCCTTAAGAAATCCTTATATAGCCTTAAGCAAGCTCCTAGAGCTTGGTATGCCAAAATGGATAGCTTTGTCCTTGACACTAGTTTTTCTAGATGCCATTCTGACCCTAATGTCTATATCAAGAAAGTAGGAAACCATCTCATCATACTTGTTCTATATGTTGATGACCTTATGGTTACTGGTAGTGACCCTAAGCTTTTAACCCATGTGAAATCCAGTCTTAAGCAAAATTTTGAAATGTCAAACTTAGGACATTTGCATTATTTTCTTGGTCTCCAAGTCCTGCAAACCAAAGAAGGAATATTTCTTTCTCAGTCTAAGTATGCTTGTGACCTTCTTCGCCGCTTTCACATGGAAGATTATACACCAGCTCCTTCTCCTTTCCAGTCCGGAGTCAAACTTTCTGCCACTTGTACTTCACTTGAAGTAGATGCCACCTTGTATCGTCAGCTTGTTGGTAGTCTCTTATACTTGACTCATTCCCATCTTGACCTTTCCTTTGTCGTTGGTCATGTTTCCTGTTATATGCAAACACCTCATGAAAGTCATTGGCAAGAAGCTAAAAGAATACTTCGATATATTCGAGGTACAATTCAGTTTGGGATTCATTATCGTACAGGGGGGAAACCTTTGTTGGTTGGTTTCATTGATTCAGATTGGGCCGGCGATCCTGATGATCGAAAGTCTACTACAGGTTATGTTTTCAGTATGGGATCTGGACCTATCACTTGGGCTTGTAAGAAACAATAATCTCTTGCTCTTTCTTCAACAGAGGTAGAATATCTAGCTGCAGTTAATGCTAGTCAGGAAGCTTTATGGCTTCGACAGATCCTTTCAGAGTTTGGATTCGAGCAGCAGCATCCTACTCCACTTTGGTGCGACAATCAAAGTGCCATCAAGCTCGCCAAAGATCCAGTTCTACATCAAAGCAACAAATACATTGAGCTACATATGAACTTCATCGGAAATCTTGTTCATGATCGTGTTCTTGAAGTGCTCTTTTGCCCTACAGATGATAAAGTTGCTGACATCTTCACCAAGTCTCTCACATAAGTGAATTTTTCTAAACTTCGATCTATGTTAGGAGTTCAGGAATTTGTCATTAAGGGGGGATAGGCTCTAATGCCTCCTTCCTTCTCCTAATAGTGTCACTTTTGTAAATCCTTCAATCCTATCCCAAGTTGTTCTTAAGGGGGGATGTTAGGATATTTAGACACTTAGGAGTTAGTTAAGATCAACTTGTGTAATATATCCGTTAGGTAAAGTGTGTTTCTTTAGTATTCATTAGTATGCATTTGTAAATATTTAATCCGACAGTCACGATATGTTCTAGACATAGAGTGATCCGACGGCTCAAATTCTCTTAGATCATACCTACCCTTGATCCGTGGCTTAACACCCGATTGGTCCATGATCTCTATTTAAAGATCATGGAGGGTCATTGTCTAGTTGATCGATTATGAGAAGCTCATTTGTAACTTTCTTTCTTTGCATAATAAATTGCTCCGTAGAAGCTATTTGGCCGGGGCCGTGGAGTGCTTCCCTTTCGAGGGTTTAAACCATGTCAAAACATCGATGTGTTGATCTGTGATCTATTTGTGTGAAGTGGTTGTTCTAGGTGTTCGGTCTTTTGGGAGTACCCTGTGTACCCGAACATTACAACCCTTTTGAACATTTATTTTAAGTTGTAAAGCAGAAATTTTCCGTACAATATTATTTCTAAGCTCCCCTCTTACTAAGACAGAGTTTCCTACATCATCATTACATGTGATAGTCTTTTCTAGATAGTGTAGGATTGCATGATGTTTCTCTATCCAATCCATCCCAATGAAATCAGCATAGGAACCAAGAGGTAAAACATTCAAATATGCAATAGTTTTCAAACAATTTAAGTCTTACAAACAATCTTTGATTAACTCAAAAACTATTCTCTTAGTGCCCGTAGCTAATTGTATCAGCCATGGTTTTGGATGTTTAAGTTTATGTAAAACACACTTTTATACAATTTTTGGATAGATATAACTATGACATGCACCCGTATCAATAAAAATAGAAACATAATGCATATATATCTTACCTTCTATCTCTATCATAGTTGGGTGAAACTCAGCTTGATGATCCTCTAATGTTGCACAAATTCGAGGAGTCCTTGCCATATGATTAACAATAGGTTCTTGCAAATTGTTCAAAACCTTTCCCTTTCGATTAAGACAATTTGTAAGGAAATGCGGTCCCTGAAATTCCCAACACTATATCGTTCCTGATACTATTTTGTTTGATGGTTTAGCACCGCTTTGGGCTGGAATATTTGACTGATACTCACTTTTGGTAACAATTTTTGTATTCTGAAAATTTTTGTTCATTGGAAATTTGCTACTCTAATTTCGATAAGGTGTTGGTTTATTTCCCTTTTTCATTCGTTCATAAAATGTCTTTTTAACATTCCGAGTCCTTAATTTTTGTTCTACTATGTTTTGACTATGCTCATAACACAATCTAACCTTGTATAAGGCTTCATCCAAAGTCCTAGGGGCATCAAATTCTATTCTGTTTGCATAGTATGCTGGAAAACAACTTAAAATATATATGAATTTTAATTTTCTCTTCTTTAATGTAGGGAACATAATACAACAATTCCATAAATTTGGTAATCATACCATCCATAGTCATGGATCCTATTTTCAGCTCATGAATTATTTAATCTTTTTATCATAAAACCTCTCCAAAAGGTACTTTTCTTTAAACAATATTTTAAATTTAGACCATTTAATCTTACCTTCTTTGATTCCTTTGGTGAGTTTCAAATCCATTCACCAATGATCAAATTTCCCTTTAAGATTGTAAATGGATAATTGAGCCATCATCTCACTTGGAAAGGCATATACATGGAAATATTTTGACATTCCAAGAAGTCATTCTTCTACATTCTCACTCGATTCCTGTTCACCATCAAATGTAGGTGTTTTAATCTTTTTGAATCCACCCTTCAATTCTGAGTGATGTTTATGTTTAGATCTTTTGTAATGCCAGGGTGGAGAACTTAGGGATTCTGAAAAGCTAGTATTGTAACTACTCTTCTTATATTTATAGGAGGTACTTGATTCATATGTTTACTCCTCCTTTCCTCTTTCTTGCTTAAGAGATTGTCCCATATTATTACTGGAGGTATGAGATGGATTATGCTTCATTTTAGTCAAATTTTGCAATAAGACTGCATTTAGTTCCTGGTGTGCTTGTCTATCTTTAAAATTATATTCTTTAAAACTTTGCAACTCAGGTTTTAAACTCTGCATGGTTTTTAGTAATTCTGAAGGTGTAACCGTTTGTTGTTCATTATTCAAGCTAACCCAAATTTCCCCTTCATGTTGAGGTGGGTAGCTATCCTTGTTGGATATAATCCCTTTCTGCACCCATTGTTCTTAATATTTTTATTTATATCTAATGCATTTGATTTTGAATCCGAACTGCCAACTCCTCTTGCCTGGCTATGGATCCCAAGCCCTTTCAAATTCAGTTCTGTTTCTAGCTGTGCTCAGTTTGAAATTGTACAACTATCTGATTTAGTTCTTTTATTTTTTATTGACTCATTGTTTCCTCTATGTGTTGTAGGTGATGACTACTCACCTACAAAACAATGGAAGACCAACCATCTTCGAGTCAATGGAGTTTTGTTTCACAGCTTTGAAAGAGCATGAGCTCTTGGGCCTCGTAATATTTGTTATCATTGTTAATAAAACTCGTACTGGGTTTTCATATCCCATTTTGGATTCCATAGTTATTATGCGTTTATATCGTGGTCTGCGGATTTGCACAGGGTACTCTGTGTTTAAGCATTTATACACATATGCATTATTACTTCTTTGTTTTCATAGCAGGGCTTTTATTCCCTCTCTTATCGTTATCTGCGATTTGTTTAACTTGATATTTATTTTGAATTAATCGTGCTCTATTAATTTTGAGTGAATATTGATATGTTCAGGTTGAGTTAAGGGTTTGAGTCCCTGTAGTGTTTAAAGAAAGAGAGAGACGATTTCTTCAATGCCCATTATCTTATATGCATTTGTTTGTGATAAAATAACCGCGCTTAAGTTATTTTTATAACTGTACCCTTCGTGGATTCGTTATGATTCTTTATGCATCCTGTAGATGTCATTTTTACTTTTTTTACTGTGTACGATACATAGTTAATGGATTATGGCTCAAGGTGCGAGCTACAAAGCTGTATCTTCGTAATGGCTTTGGTGTTTAAGCTCCGAGCATATATGAATCGTTTCTATTAATAGTTGTTATACATTGTTGTTCTAAATCATTTTATAAATATTTATATGCGAACATCATGACCCTCGTGGGGATTCCATCTCTATTTGAATTTAAAATTGATATAAGAAAGTTATGTTTTTTGTTGATTAAGCCTGAGTGCTTATAAGCACTACTGTAATGTCTCTTTTAACATTACACATTATTCGTTTTCCCTCTGTATATAAACATAATGTATGAATAGAGTTTTCAACCTCATATCTCATAGAATACATGGTATTTGTTTATAATATAATTTGTTTCATTGTTTGATTATCACATAACAATGTATTGTTTGTTTCTATGGTTGAGTCTATTCGCTCCCATGAGGAATAAGATGACTCTATTTGACAATGCTTTCTAGATAATAGGTTTAACATGGTTATTATACAGATCATATCCCATTGTGAACAAGGGTGCGGTGACCCTGTATGGGGATCTGCTAATGCCCCATCGCGCTTGGGATTTATATTAGGAGATTTCTCCACTAAGTATTTATAATTATATAATATTATGTTATTCTTTTATTAATCTATAAGGGAAATTCTATCCTATGTTTAATTTGTAAAAGCGTTCTGTTCTAAATTTATAATGCAGATAATCCATAGGATTCCATTAAGAACATAAATGATATACCTAGAATTACTCCATTTTTTACTAAGTTATTCATTTAATAATTCCAAACCTTTCCATGAACATATTATTAATGTATTAGCACAGAAAAATGTTTATAAAAACAAATATTAAAACTAGATGAATTAGTCAGATATATTCTAAGTTTTTCAATACAGCTTGATCTTAAAGATCCATTAGAAGCATATATTATATATAGATAAATATCCTAGATAAAATAACTAGATTGTTCAATCACTGCTAAGCATTAGTATTCTAAGCATTTCTCTGTAAATACCACTACTGTAAATTCATATAGATAGACTTAAAAATTCAAGGAAAAACAAACAAAATTCTTTTCTTAAGTATAATAAACCCTAAACAATTTCAGTAAAAACATTTACCCACTTAGAATAGAAAATATGAGTCCTTTTCTTAAATGCTTGGCTCAGCTAGCCATTTATTAAATAACCCAGAAGTAAATAAACATAAACATAAAACTTTTAAACAACTTATCTCAAAACCCTTGCTTCTGCCAACTTGCTGTGGAAATTCCATGCTCCACCCTATCATAGATTACTATTGTTGTTCATTAAATCTCAACTTGAGCAAATAATCACCCCCAAGCCAGACCAAGCTTACTAAGAAACTAAGACCTATGGTTGTTTTCTATGTGTACTCTTCTTTAATGTAGAATTTCCAATAGGATCTCTTTAATCAATTCTCTAGTTCCTATAAGTAAATTCCTCTTTTTGTTTAAGGATTTCACACTCCAAGACCTCTTCTTGGACCATAAATCATTAATCTCATCAACAAACCAAGTTAGCCCTGTACTGTGGCAATGGGCAGACTTGCCTATGCAATCTCCCTCATCTACAGTTCATTTTCATCGTCTTAATTCATTTTCAGGAATGGCTTTTTCTCTCCATTTTGGATTCAAGAAAATGTTAGCATCTCAGAAAATTCTCAAGAGAAAAGAAGCAAAAAGCAGCCTCTCCCTTTGATTCTTTTCCCTTTTATCTTTTCTTGCTTTCAAGAAAGAGTAGTTAGGATTCATTTTATTTCCCTCACAATTCTTGAAAATCAGAATTATTATTTATCTTTTATCTTTTTTAAATTTTAATTACTCTCTAGTCCTAATTCCCTAGTACGTTTGATCCCTCATTTAACAATTAGTCCCATATAAAGTAGGTAGAACATTTAAGAAATAATAAACCACTTTAATCTCATAAAGTGTTATTTGTCCATGATGCCTCTCATCATTCATAGGTCCAAGTATCAAAACATATTTACATGCAGATTCATTATTTATTTACATAGGGGTAAAACTATTGGGATGCTACATCCCACCCCCCTTAAAGCAACACTATCCCGGTGTTATTATCTACAAACATGAAATAATAGGCTTATTTCATAGCCTCTTCCCTTTCCCAAGTAGCTTCCTCAGGTCCATAGTGATTCCATTGCACTTTCACTTGGGTGATAGTTCTATTCCTGAGCCGAGTGTCCCTCGGGTACAATATACATTGTGGTTCTGGCAGGAATTCCCCCTCTCGTTCTACCTAAAATAAGTTCCAATCAATAACAGGCTTAGGATCATAAACATATTTATTTAAGAGAGAAACATGAAACACATTGTGGAATTTAATGTGGGATGGAAATGCCAACTGATAAGCCACTGGGATTATCCCTGCTAAAATTTCAAATGGTCCACAATACTTTGGGCCCAATTTACTGCACTTTCCCAATCAAAGTGTGCTTCTATTTGCTTTTAATTTCAGGTATACATGATCTCCCACAATGATATTATTTTTCTTTTCGAAACCTATTGGAATAAATCTTTTGTTAATCTTGGGCTTCTTTCAAATTCTGTTTGACTTTATCCACTAGTTTCTCCAAATATTTTCATAGATCTGGTCCTATCATCAAACTATCTACTGGGTCATCCCATGTGACCAGTGTTATACATTTTTTGCCATATAAAACCTCAAATGGTGACATCTTAGTGGAATTTTGATACCCATTATTATAGGCAAAATCTGCCAAATGTAAGTAATCTTCCCATTGTGAGGGATTTTGCATAACATACATCTTCAACATATCTTCGAGGATCTGATTAGTACGTTCTGTTTGACCATCAATTTGTGGATAGTAAGATGTACTAAAATTCAATTGAGTATTCAAACGAGAAAACAAATCTCTCCAAAAATTACCTGTGAACTTAGAATCCGTGTCAGATATGGTTGCTTTTAGAATTCCATGCAATCTGAAAATATCCCGCAAGAAGATTTCGACAATATTAATAGCTTTGTAGGTTGATTTTATTGGAATGAAATGTGCATATTTTGATAGTTTGTCGACAACTGCCCTTACAAAATCATTTTTCCTTTTACTTTTAGGTATACCAGTAATAAAATCCATACTAATTACCTCCCATTTCCACTCAGGTATAGGTAGGGGTTGAAGTAAACTAGCTGGATGTTGGTGCTTAGTTTTAATCTGCTGACACTCTAGGCACCTTGCTATGAAATTTGTTATGTCTACCTTAATTTTAAGCCATAAATATTGATTTTTAATGGCTCTTATTATTTTATGATAACTAGGGTATCCAAAATAAGGTTGTTTATGAAATTCAATCATTATTTGATGTCTGAAATTTGTTGTTTTAGGTATATACATCCTTCCTTTTGACCAAAGGAGACCCCTTTCATTAATGTTATAATTTTGTTGTTGCTGTCCTAAGTCATTTTTCTGCAATTTTTCTTTTATTTCTACATAAAATATGTCATTTTTCAAGGATGTCTTGATTTTCTCTTTCAAGTTTCCTTATGTTTTACTCAAGGAAATTTCATAAAGTAGATGTATCATCCTACTCAAGGCATATGCTACGTTATTTTTTTTACCCTTAATATGCTTTACCTCAAAGTCATATTCACTAATAAAGGCCAACCAACAGGCTTTCCTAGCATTCAAGTTAGGTTGTTCAAAAATGTATTCTAGACTCATATTGTCTATTTTTAACAAAAAAATCTTCCCCATTAGAGAATGCCTCCACATTCTCAAGGCATGTATGGTTGCAGCTAGTTCAAGGTCATTGTGTGGCATAGTTTCATTCCCAATATTTGATTTTATGTGATTCATAGGCAATCACATGATCATCTTGAAGTAAAATTCCTCATAGGCATTCCTTGCACGCATCTGTGCAAACTACAAAGTCTTTATCCATATCTACAATTTTCAATACCGATGCATTTGTTAACAATTATTTAAGCCTTTAAAAGCTTGCTTCTGCATTTATCACTCGAGATAAAGAAGTGATAGGATAGGCTATTTTAGAAAAGTTTTCTATGAATTTTATGTAATATCTCACTAGTCTCATAAAGGGCTGCACATCAAAAAAATTTTGCGGAGTAGGCCAATCCATGATTGCCTTAATTTTCTCTGAATCTACAACTATGCCTTCTTCAGAAATAATATGTCCACGGTATTGAATTTCCTCTTTGAAAAATTCACACTTGGAAAACTTAGCATACAACTTGTGTTCACATAGTGTTTGCAACACTATTCGTAAATGATCCTCATGTTATTGTTCATTCTTTGAATAAATAATAATGCCATCAATGAACAAAAGAACAAATTTATCTAAATATTAGTTGAAAACACTTTTCATCATGCACATAAAAGTTTGAGGTGCATTTGTTAAGCCAAAGGGCATCACACAAAAACTCATAATGACCTTATCTGGTTCTAAAGGCAGTTTTAAAAATGCCTCCTCTCTAATCCTCACTTGGTGATATCCAGATATTAGGTCAATTTTGGAGAAGACCTTACCTCCTTTGACTTGATCAAACAAGTCATCAATTCTAGGCAATGGATATTTATTCTTAACATTCAATTTATTAAGTTGACGATAATCAATGCATATCCGCATAGTTCCATCTTTCTTTTTCACAAAAAGAATAGGTGCTCCTCGAGGTGATACACTTGGCCTAATGTACCCCTTTTCAAGCGAATCCTGTAATTGAATTTTAAGCTCTAACAACTCCGAGGTGCTCATTCAATATGGTACCTTTGAAACAGGTACTGCTTTTGGAACTAAGTTTATAAAGAAATCTAAATCTCTTTTAGGCCACAAACTTGGTATTTCATCCGAAAATACATCCTTGAACTCCTTCAAGATAGGAAAGTCCTCTATTTTCTGTTGTGTTTCATATACACAACTCTAAATGCTCACTGCATATAGTCTACAACCCTTTCGAACATTTATTTTAAGTTGTAAAGCATAAATTTGTCTTACGGTATTCTTTCAAGGCTTCACTCTTACTAAGACATAATTTCCTACATCATCATTACATGTGATAGTATTTTCTAGAAATTTTAGGATTGCATGATGTTTCTCTAGCCAATCCATCCCAATTAAAACATCATATGAACCAAGAGGTAAAACATTCAAATCTGCAGTAGTTTTCAGACCATTTAAGTTTAACAAACAGTCTTTGATTAACTCAGAAAACTATTCTCTTGGTGACTGTTTTTGGGCATCTATTGATTATTTTTTGACATCTTTTGATAACTTGCATATATGGATATGGTTATTTTTAATATTTATGAAAAATATTTTTTTAACTCAAAATATGTATATATATTTAATTTTCTTGTATTTGCTGATTTTTTCCCGATCCAATTCAATCTCTTCGCTCTTTTGCCTTGCTGATGTATTGTCAATTTCGAGTCTGGTAAGTATGAACAAGATAATTTATTTGAGGATTAGGTACTACTTCAAAAAGGATTCTTCTCATTTGAAACTAAATTTAAAAAGAGAAGAATAAATTACAATCATATATAAAATTATGTTTTCATATGTTGAACTACAGAAGCCTCTCAATGCTTAAAATTAAGAGTTAAGGGAGCTCTAATTGAATCCTTCATAAGGCGCAATACTTGCTAATATTTTGCAAATGGGGGTAGCAAGCTAAGTGGGCCTTTCCAAGAAGACATTCAGTGGGTTGTGGAAGATGTGAAGGTAGAGATGGAATCCATGTCCAAGGATGAGGTCAGGCACATCATGGGTAATTAGGTTCTTAATACAAGTACCTCTAGAAGTAGGGATACCAAATATCTGATGACTGTCAACTTGTATTGACACATGAAGGCCTTGATGGGTAAAGCTTCGTTGGAGAAACAGGTGGCAAACAATGAAATCCGGACTCAACTAAATGACATTCAGACATAGCTGAAAAACCAGGATGTGAAATTAGATGTGATGGCAATGCTTTCCGAGCCTGCTCGATAGAAGAAACCCCAGCTAAGCCCTTTGGTTCAAAGGTTTCTCCAATTCCACTTTATGATGATGATTAAAACATTTATCAGTGACTATGTTATTCTCTTTTAGGAATTTATGTTAGTTATAGCCGTAGATACTATAGGTTTTTCAACTATCCCTAGCATATTGATATTGATAAGCAGAAGGGCACTATAGGCTCTTATAGAAGACAAACAATCTTTCAAAATGATAAACTCAGGTTTTTTATTTGGTATGGTTTCCAATATAGCAGACCAATATTTTGATGATCTGTCTTTTGAATTAATATAATATAACTAGTGTTTAAAAAAATGTGGACCCCCTCAAATCAAAACTAAGGACCAAATTTATTGTGAAGTCATAAAACAAAGTGGATGGATCCCTCCTCTAAAATAGTTCACTTTGGGCTCAAATGCATTATTTCTCTCCAAAGCTATGTTAAAAAAGGGAAGATAAACTTTTGGAAAGTTATTTCAACCAAATTCCTGACTAGAGCATTTTCACTTAGAACCAATGTATTTTTATACTGCATACCCCCAAAATAATATGAAAAAAAAGCCGAATAGTTGGTTGCATAAAAAAAAATGATAAAAGTACACATAACTGAAGCCTTTGAGATCAAGATTAGAAGAAGTGAACAAGAGAACAAGGGAAGTGTTGAATTCAAGTGAGCATGAAAACAATTCAATCTTTAGGCTGAGGCATGTACATCACTAAGGACAACCTCTGTTACCAAAAATGCCTTCCTCCGGGGTCTGCTTTATATCTAGGAAATGATTGGAAATAGGGATAACAGAGAAACATCTTGAAAATACCCTCGAAATATTTTGCACTGTTTTCCAAAAGTGAAAATGAGACCAAATAAATTATAAACTAGGGACGTACACACCAAATATCATGGCCATTTCCCACTGCAAACAGCATGTAACAATAATATTGAAAGGAAAAAATTTAAAGAAAAAAGCCCCCAAACCCCCTTCAGCCTTGGCTTAAACGGATCTCACATTCCATAAAAAACTGGAATAGCTAAATAAACAGAGATAAACAGAGAGAATACAATCCATAAATATGTTGAAAGCCCTCATTTTTCTTCACTGTTTTGTAAACAGCCCCGTGAAATTGCTTCAAGAGTAGAATTTGCATGTATGCTGGGGGCTGCGAGTTGCTTTTTTCCGTTGCAAGAGGAGAATGATTCAAAAAAAGAGTTATTTCCTGATATTTTTAAGGGTCTGTGTGTCTTGAGTCTTGAACTTGTCTTCTGCGACTTCAAATGGATTCATGAAATTTCAAGGCTGCAATAGATGTGAGAAAGAGCACGCACCGTGATGATGAAAGTTTTCCAAATGAATTATCTTCCTTGACAATATCATATATATTTATCGTACAAAACGGTCACAAATTGGAGACTGAAGACTAAAAAACATTCTTTTATAAATCCATCCTTAACTACACTAACTTGAAGCATTCTTTTCACATGAGAACTAAAGTTAACATAGTTCCAACTGCTAAAACAAAGTATTTTTAGTGTCTATCATGTACAGAAACTTGTCCTACTCCTAACTCCTATCCAATTGTAGTTCATGCAATCTGCGCATGTCTTACTTCATCAACATTGTAAGCACTAAATCTAGTGAACTAGTTTCCTAAATTTTATCTTGAGCATTAATATGTTTCAGACACTGATGTCGAACTATTGACAAGCCAAACCAAGTCTTCGTGTACCTTCCATTGAAAAATCTCAAGCAGAATACCTCTCTCACTAGTTAGCCCCACTTCCTGGAAAAATATTAACTGTGTTTGAAAATGGGTCCCCAGTCACAAATTGTATTTGCGTTGCCCAAAAACCATCCTATGTTATGGGAAATGCCAATGACCCACCTAATCAACCCAAAGTGGGTAGCATAGATGATTCACAATGCGATGCAATTCTCAATTCCTTTCACTTTTCATGATAATACTCCTGGAATCTCAATCGCATCTGTTCTAGTATCCATCAACCACATAACATAAAAGTGGATGATTATTTCAAGAAGCAGAAGGTTATTAACTTATTACCCTTAAGCACAAGACATAATTCCATTGATTTTGTTGCAATCATATAGCTAGAAATGAATCACCAATTCGAGCAGACCAAGATCAATCAATGGAAGAAATAACAGTGCCAGTTGAAGTAGCAAAAGAAAAGCAGAGATATTAAGAGATAATGTTTAAGAGAAATCAAGCGAACTTGACACAAAGAAAGCTGAATTGGACAATCATATAATAGCGAATCAGGTAGAGGAAGTTCAAGGCACTCTTGAAACAACCTCATCCTCAGATTTGATAATCAAAGAACAAGAGGATGAAGTTGATGAAGCTACTTTGCTTTTGGAGGAAAATTGGTAAGAAATCAATTCCTACAGATCCTTTAGTGATGGTAAGATGTGCTCCAGGAACATCTATCTCTGAAATTGCCCAGGAATAAACTCTTTCTGAGCTTGGAACATCTGAAGTCAAGAATGGAACTGATTACAACTAGCCATTATGACTAAGTGCTGAATCAACTAGGACCCGGGTAATAACATACGCTTTGAAGTTTTCATTCCATGAGGAAAACACCTGATACTGACCCAGAAAGGAAAATAGTATGAAGCCATCTCCATGCTTCAACAAAGTGGCAGAGAAAATTGTTCAACTATAATTGTGGCACATACTCTGCCTAAGGAGTGCTGAATTTTATAATAAATAAATAAGGATGTTCAGATATCATTGTGGCACAAGCAATGCCTAAGGAATGCTAATTTTTATAAATTGGAATACTGAATTTTATCATAAATTTATAATTATTTTCCCACTAAAACAGAGAACAAAATGGAAATAATTTCCCATAACAGGATGAAACAATTGTTTGGGTTACTGGGTTTTGGATTTAATCCATGTTTGTGTATATACCATACAACAACAAGCTAGATACAGTCTCAAACTTCTGTTGCATAATTTTTTTGGAGAAAAATAGAAGGAAATCATACACATCAGATACATGAATTCCCTCTCTACCTTCACATCTTCCTCAACCCACTAAATGTTTTCTTGAATGTGTCTTGGGATGGATGACTTTCTAAGAAGCAATGGTTACCGGGTGCAAACCCCAAAGGTGATGATTGATGCTATGCAATTAATTTTGTTAAAATTCAATCTCACTTCTTCACCATTGAGAGCATCACATAATGCAATGAGTGTTGCATGGACTATTCAAAATCATGAAAAAATTGTCAATTATAACTAATACTCAGGAATATGGATCATAAATTAATGACTTACTCAATGCATATAATCCCAAAAATATATCTCATATGTTGGACTGAAGAGGTCCCTCAATACATATAATAAAGCTCTAACTTTTATAAAAAAGAACAAATACAAAATTTATCAAGACAAAATGAAGAGAAAAAACTACAATGAAGAAGAAATAAATAATCAAAATGATACCATAACAATAACATCTAAAGAAACTATTTAACCTATAAAATTCATTAAAGAGGGACTAAACATATTAAAAAGGGTGAAAAATAGGTTTGTATATGTAGTAATGAAGCACTAATGAAGATGACAACCACAACCGTTCAGAAAGGGGAATAATTTTATCAACGTAGGACAATATCCCAACATAAAAATAAGCCACTATAGTAGTAAGACTTGCAACTATTATGGACATCACACAAATAACAATCATAGCCACAAGATAGAAAAGAAAACATTTTGGAGAGTTGATAATCTAAATGAAATACAATGATTTATCAACCTCAATGTAACAAAAAAGCCTTGAAAATGTCACGATGAAAGATCAAGAAAAATTGTGTTATAGTCACAATGGAAGGAGCATGTATTAGTACATAAAAGAGATGCCCTATATTAGAACATGTTATTGCATCGAGAGGCATTTTCTACAACCCAGTATGAGGGAGAAGTGTAATTTTGTGCTCAACCCCACGTTCACATCGTGACATTGTAAAAAAATAATAAAATATTAAGTAAAACAAATTTTACAATGTCAACCTTAACAAGTTCAAGCAAAATAGATATATATTCCAATTAATTAAAAGTACAAAAATTAATGAAACTTGGACCTCAAAGTTAGGCATTATTAAACAAGGTATTTACATATTAAACCAGTATAAAAATCCATCTCAATGCTTGGTAGATCCGAAGTTAAGATGGATCTATGTTGATTTTTAAAAAGATAATATATGTAACACACAACAACAACACTTAGTTGAAAAGTTAGAAAGGATAATATAAATAAACCTTGTATCATTCACAAAAAGACCGACAAAGCAGTGCATTTTGAGAAATAGTATCCATTCATGTTCAAACAAAAATATCTTTATTGATAATACAACAATTTACAAAATCTAAAAATGAAGACAACCAACCAATTTGTAAACTTATGGACTTGATTTTACAGTCTCAATAGCTTGTACCATATCATCTAATTTCACCCGAGTCACTTGGAAGAACAACAAAAACTGTGTTATTGTCATAATGAAAGGTGCATATATTAGGGTATCAAAGAGATGCTTCATAGAGATCATGTTATACTTAAAAATGAGATTTATGTAGCACAAAGCAATAGTCCTCAATTGAAAGGTAGAAAGGGTATTATAAACAGCCCTCGTGTCCAGAGTACAAAGAGTAATTGCAAAATGTATGCTCACAAAATCACCAAGAACAGGACAACATGCCAGCCCACTTTGAGAAATAATATCATTTCATGTTCAGACACAAAACTCTTTATTGATAAGATATCAATTTACAAAATCTGAAAATGAAGGCAGTCAACTGGTTTGTAAGCTTATGGATTTGATTTTACAGTCTCGATAGCTTATACCAGATCATTTAATTTTGCTCCTGTCACTTCTTTAACAATCTTTTTACCCTTCAATACTTTGAAGGTGGGCACAACCCTCACTCCCAGCTTCTTTGCCAAAGGTTGTAACCAAAAACATAAATCGAAAGCATCAATTGAAGATATGTTAGATATCACAAACAAAAGAAATATTTAATAAGCAATCCATATATGAATTTGAGAAAAAGCATGAGGAAAGTTTGTTCATGCAATTATGCCGGTTTATCCATTTATGAGAAAAATCATGTAATATTAACATCATCTTAAAAAACAATATAAATGGGAATAATAATGTCAATTACAACAAAACCAATAAAAATGAGAATAATAATGTCAATTATAACAAAAATAAATATTTGTAATATAATTATTTAATGGAAGATAATCACATGTGAAATGATTCTTAAATCTTTTAATAAATTTTTTTTTTTATAAAAATAATTATAATTTCTATGATACTTAAGATTATATTCAATAATTAAAATTAAAATTAAAATTTCAAATATTTTTTTTATTAATATATTTAAATATTTTAAAATTTATTGAATTAAATTCAAATTTTATGTTATATTAAATTAAACAGTTTATTAAATACATAGGAAAAAATAAACACCCTACTCAATAATAGAAGTTGAAGTAATCTACAATTAATAAAAATAATTATAATTAGCCAAAAGTCCAAATCACTATAGGTTTAAACCACTCCATAAAATTTGAATGGGAGAATTATTAACAATTAATTCTTATAAGTTTATTTCTTCTCTTCTTTTTAAAACACCCCCAACATTTTTAAGATAGGATATTGTGGCGCGAGAGGCATCAGGAGATCTAGAGGCCATGGTTATCCAAGATACGCGATTGTTTGGAGTCATTGTGGGATGCTATTGCAAGATAATTGTAATGCTTCATCTTGATATGAAGGAGAAAATAAGGTTCTGCCAAAGAAACTGGAAGGGAGCAAATCTCAAAGAGACAAAGCTCACTAATTGGCAAGCTGAGAATGAACCTAAATTTGGCCTTTGTGGAAAACTGGGGCAGAGTAGAGGATATTTTGAATTCATAGAAACTATTTCAAGACGATAATGGAGTAATTGAATGCTTGTTATCATGTTCATTATTCCAGTGTATATACTCACACATGCACCCACACAACATGTTTCCACAACTGCAATATCTGAGTAATACAGTAATAACTGCATTATCTGAGTAATACAGTACAACAAAAATAATGTTAAAGGTATCTTTTTTTCTATAAAAGATGGTAATCTTAAAATATATACAGAAAATATTTAAGTACAAATAATTGGAAACAAAAAAAAACCTTTGAGTTTACCATGGGAGCAATGCACACCTCTCATTTACGACAAAGACAAGGGAGCATAATGTAGATGATTCACAATAGTGACCAAGACATGGTTAGGAAAGAGTACCAGGCATGCAAAGACGACCATGGTTTGGCAGCCTGATACCTCTTCCTTTGTCCATGGTCTTCGATGCAAGTTCACAGAGAACTCTCTCTCGAAGCAAATGAAGGAATGAGTCCAAACAAAAGTGTTTATGGTGAAATGACATCAACAAATCATGGATTTATGAGTCTGTACCCTAGGTGGCAATGGAATTTATGGGAAGCTCAACGATCACACTTATTAACCATAAGACAAGAATAACATGTTGACCTTGAAAATATTGGAAATGAATCAGGATCTTTGCTATCTCACATACTTCTCCAGTTGCAACTAGACACGCCTTGCCACATAAAAATCAAAAGGAAAAAAAGTAGTCTTTACCTTCTTTGTTGCTATAACAATGCAATTCAATAACTAAACTTGTAAATGCATCTAAGTTCCAGCTTCTTAAACATAATGCAATTTTCTATATATCCCAAAAAACAAGTGTTAAGCTACTTTGTTGCAAATTCCTCCCCATAATCAGAGAGCAAAATGGAAATTATTTCCAAAATAATCTATTAGCAGAAATATTCACATACCAAATCCCCCTTTCCCTCCTCGATACACTGCAACTTCCACTATTTAAATCTTAAAAACCTAGAATACAGATCAATTCCTAAAACCTTCAAAATTAATCTACATATAAAAACTTCTTTTTTTCACCCCCTTCCCCACATCGAAGGACAAATATGTTCAGGATTCGAAGCTCAGAAGCCCCATACAAGTGTTAAACCTAGTACATTTCTACATAATTAGGTACCAAAACAAAAACCCTTTTGTTTTCACATCCAAATCCTATTGTTCACGATGTTTGTAGAGAAAACCCAAGCAAGCGTTGATTCCTTTCCCGCTGAAAAACCTGCAATTAACAATAATAAAAGAGCCTCCATTCAATGCTATGTAACACTGAAAGACTGAAGATATTCAAACTGTAGTGGGATGGGATAAATCACCTTCATATCTTCAACAAACGAAGGAAAGCCTCCAATGGACATAAAGGTAATGAAACCAAAAACGAAAGAAGCACAAGCTTCTCTTGCCTGTCATAATTCAAATGTATGTTTCATGAGCGATGAGAAAAACCATAGTAACCAAAATAGTATTTCTCGATCCAACAATTTGATGAATAACATGAATATACATCTCTCCCTTACCAGTATTGAATCGTAGCTTGTACCAACTCTGAAGTAGATAGTTCCAATGCAAAAGGTGAGCAAAATATAGATTACAAGCCTCATCCAGTAATAACCGATGTCCCTTGACATGTTGGTGAAGGATCTCTTGGTTAAAGTGAACGCCTGCATCAAGAAGCTAGCTTGACTACCCCCTGAATCCAAAATTGTACCTCTCTGCAAACAAGCTTGAAATGATTAGAATTCTATAGCAAGTGCTAGACACAGAGAGAAATCAATATGGAAAATTGCTGACAATTCAAAATCTAAATCACATTAATCTGCATGCCAAACTCCTAACATAGTTCATTGCCTTAATATGAGTTTACAAATTGGGTTATTGAAAAATACTCTATGCTCCAAAACCCCTAGATATATCAATCATCAGCCTCAATAAGCCACAATAGCAGGTCATTTTTTACAAAAGGAGTTCAGATTCCTGTAGGAACTTACAAATTGAGATATTTCCTGCACTCTTGCTTGCGTTTCCTGGTAATACTCATATGATCGATAATAGTCCAGAAGAATTTGAGTGGCTTTAGTTGTAGTGATTTTCTCCAATGGATCTTCTGATTTAACCACCTATTCATAAGCACATAAAATTTAACTTCACAACAGATATAACTGAGATAACACATTGCTATATAAAATGCAACAGTAGTGGTTCTATTTAGGGCGTTGTAATTACCCGCAATTTCATAAATCCCTTCAGAGTTGCTTTTACTTTGTCAAAATCTAAGTTGATGCACCGGAGGAAGTGATCAGAAGGATTTCGAAAGGGCGGACAAATGAAGCCCACTTGTTGGAAAAACTAGAAAACAGACACCAAGTAAATATCAGATTAGTAGGTTGCACACATAGTTCCAATTAGGACTCTTAACTATCAAATTGTAAATTAGAGATGTTCTAACAAGCGAAATTGAATCTGAGACCCTAGAACCAGACTAAAATGGGTTCTGGGTAATCCCAATAGCCTCTCAATTGAAATAGCCATATGTCACTCCTATAATAACGTCAATTTAGCTTACATATGCATACTAAAATATAACTAATCCCCATGATTTATACAAACTGCTAATGGATTACATCAATTTCATATTTAGTTAACATTGGCATCACAACAATGCTTCTAGTTTTTGCTTTCATGTAATTTAGTGCTCAAAATATAAAATCTACGTGACAGGCCTTAGATGCCTTTCCAAAGTAAACAGTTCCTTACTCGAATTCAATCAAACGAATCCCTTTACGGTCATTTGGAATCCAAACCCCAAATACAAGTTCCATTGCCATAAACGTTATCCAACTTCAGAAAACACAAAAAACTAAAAATTGCATCTTTTACAGCATTCCTAAACTTAATAAGTGGACATAACTGAAGCTATCACAAGAAGGAAAAATCCACAGAGGAATACAAGGGTTTATTACCTTTATCTAGGCAAAATATCCACACCGAAACGATTTTGGCTCAAAAAGCATCAAATTTGAGCCCAAACCCCCGCCCTTCCGTTATTGAAAGTGGATTATGCCATTCGAGTCAGAACTGTATCGAGCTTGCAAAGCCTCCAAACCCCGAGCTTCCATGGAGGTTTTTTTCTAGCACATGAAGAGACATTGCTCGTGCAGAGTTTTCAATCAGTAGTGCTTAGTCCTTGCCTAATAGTGCAACTTAGTCCCTAACCATCATACATACATTTATACAGCTCAAATGAAGAAGCCATAGCCAAACCTGTTGAGGGTTTGCAACCCACCTCCATATCCCCTGACTTTTCAATATGCCTATGATCATTTACATTGGATGTGTCTAGAAATAAACAAATTAATTTTGTCCATTATCTAAGGGATTGAAGCAACCAAGAGCACCAAGAGTACTGCAGTGAGGCTTAAATTTTTTGAACTGAGAGTGTTGGATTCTGAGAAAAGATATTATGTGCTGTGAATGTGGTGGAACATTGTAGAAGTAGGAGGGCATGCCAATGCAAATAATGGATGTCAAGTTTAACTCTTTAGCCACCCCCATATCCCTTGTCAGTCTTGTTAGTCTATACACATTATACACCTGTCAATCCACTAAGAAAAATATATTTCCATATCTAAAGTATATCTAAAGTAGGATTGTATTTTTATTTTATTTTTATTTTTGTTAATTCCGATCAATGATATTATTAGTCTAATCAACTAGGTTGGTCGAATAAAATCTCAACATGTATTTATATATTTTATTAAATAATTGTTGTTAAATAAAATATTTTCATTCAACATTATAGATTTCAAATTTATTCAATATATCTGCACAGATTAATTGAAAAGAGTGGAACATATAGTCTCTTCCTACTTTGGTTAGTGATAAGTACTATGATCAAAGTTTCGAGCAAGTATCATACCTTCGATAGGATGGGACGACATAGGTTTCCGCATCCCGGAGGGGCTGCACCCTGGAAACCCTAGCTGTCATTGTACTTTTCTCTCTAATGGTGGCGGATTGTACTGGACTGGATGGCGCACACACACATACAGTGGATGCGGTTTACCATAATGTAGATATGGTATATTATTCACAGGATCCGTTGGAGGGTAAATATTTATTTTACCATTCTAGGTAATGTAAACCGCTGGAAAGTCTTGATAGGGTTTCAGCGGTTTCTTCGTCAGGTTACTCCTCTCTGCGTTCTAACGGGATTTACATTGACGGTTCCATGACACCTATGACGGAATCCTCGATGGAGGCACCTTCCCGCCCCGACGCTTCACCTTTGCCGACCACCGGAACTACTACTGGCGAGACGGTTGTCGCCCGACCATTACCACAACATCTTGGGGGTGCTCCATTCTTGCTGTTTGACTCTCCTACGCATTATCAGCTGAGCAACAAACTTCACCGTGGATTCCACCATCATTCACTCAGAAACTACTACTGAAGGTTGGACTCTGGACCCTTCCTTTCTTGCCGACTTCACAACGACCGACTGGCCATTTTGCGCACAGGCGACATCTCCAACCACTCTACCTGACGAGGCTTCTTTGCAGTTTACTTCTGACAACTTCATCGCCTTCATTACTCGCTCCCCGAAGGATAGGGTAATCTCTACCCCACCTATATGTAATGTGGAGTAGGGCACACATTCTTCACCATTGATTTCCTGTGAAATCTCCCCACTGCAGAAAACTAAAGGGAACTTCCTGAAAACAGCTCGGAACAATATAAACCTTATTTGTGGTAAGGACGTCTCGGTGGAAAATTCTCTCAACATGGTGGAGACAATACTCATGGGTCATGCTAGGGGTAAGTATCCAACATTTGATTTCCTGGATCATTGGGTATCCGCAAACTGGTCACATCTTTTCGCTTATAAACCTGATGTCATGGTTCTCTCGCGCAAATGGTTCATCTTTAAATTTCACTCTTGCGAGGATGTGAGCCGCGTTCTCTCAACAAATTGGAGTTTGGGTAACATGCCAATTCTCTTCAAGTGCAAGACTCCTATGTTTGATGCTAATACGGAGAAGTTTGATGTTATTCCTATTCGGGTCCACCTCCCTGGTTTTCCCTGGGAATTCTAGAACATAAATTCTTTCCGGGACATTGGAAATGCCCTGGGTTCCTTCATTGATGGAGATCTGTCTTTTTTAAAAATGCAGAAATTCACATTTGCGCATATCTTGGTTTCCATTAATGTCCGAGAAGGGTTACATGTTGTACTAACCTTCACTTGGGGACAGGCACGACGTACTCAAAAACTTGACTACAAAGGTATTCCCTTTCACTATCATCGGTGCCATGGCTATGGGCATCTTGCAAAGCACTGCAAACTTCCTTTTCATCAGAAAATGAACATTGCCCGTAGACATGTGGACGAAAAGGACTTTGAGGCTGGGGTTTCTCCATCAAAAGTGAGCAGGATTTATGAGGACTCCAGTATTCCACAGGGTACACCTTTTGCTGAGGATCTTCAGGAACCTTTCACAGTCCCCCTGATCATTGCCACTGTTTCTTCTATGGAACACTCTACACCCATCGATACTCCTTCTACTATGGGTATGCATGATAATTTTCTCTCTATTTTCTCTTCCGTTGAAACTTCACTTAACTCTATGCAGATCAGTCCTACCGGGAACACTTCCTCCCCCCTGGTTTGTCATCTCTCCCCCCCTCTACGGTACTCCCTACCTCCTTGGACCCTCCTAACACTGTCATACCCTCTAGACCACTTGACCCCCTCCATACTTCGCCCAACCCATCCACCTCTCCTATCCCTACTGAACACTTGGTATGCACCATGCCACAATCCATGGTGGCCCTCTTTCTCCCCCCCTATCTGCTTCCACTTGCGCACTCGGGATATTCCGGTCCTCTTTGTTAGAAAAACAGGATCGCAGAGCAATAACAATAAACTGAAATGCAAATATAATCACACACACATTACAAGAGACACAGATATATTGTGGTTCACCCCAACTTGGGCTACGTCCGCATTGAATTTACCTTTCCTTATTATTATTACCGTCCAGCAAGGTGAAGGGATACAACCTACAACATAGCCACTGCACTTCCTCTTCATTGTCTCACAGTCTCTCTCCTGATCTTAGAGATCTTTACAATGCATAAAAACTAATACATCTTTAACCCTAGTTATGTTACAATGTCTTTATTTTATAAAGGGAATACAATGTGAAAATACCACGGGTTACCCAAAACCATGGGCTCGAAAATTGGTGGCGAAAACAGCCCCAAAATTTTTTCTCGGGGGCTACACCCCCAAACCCCCTTTTTCGGGGGTGCTGCCCCTGCGCCCCCAATTGGAGGAGTTCGACCCCCCCTGAACCCCCTGAGCATCGGCCGGGATCATAACCAAACCTGGGGCATGGACTCAGCTGAATCATCATCTATGAGACTGGAAGATTTGGCTCCACAACCAAAAATCTCCCACTTGGAGACTGATCACAACAAATCCACCGCTGCTGTACTTGCTGGACCTTGGACTTGGCAACTTTCTCATCTTCACCTTCATGCTAGAAGGCCAACTGAAACCAAGCAGGAACTCAGTTTCTCTCTGGTCACTACCTTTGTGAACATGTCTGCAGGATTCTGGCTTTCCAGCTTCAACAATTCATCTTCCAGAACAGAGCGTATGAAATGGTACTTGAGCTGTATATGTTTAGTCCTAGAATGGAATGCTGAGTTCTTTGCAAGATGAATGGCACTCTGGCTATCACTATACAACCTGCTATCCTTCTGCTTCTTACCCACTTCCTCCATAAGCCTCTGCAACCAAATCATCTCTTTACTCGCCTCTGTAACAACAACATACTCTGCTTCTGTTGTTGAAAGTGCAACAACCTTCTGCAGTCTCAAAATCCAACGTACTGTTGTTCCACCTACAGTAAGCACATACCCTATGGTGCTCCTCCTGCTATCCTTATCACCTGCCATATTTGCATCAACATATCCCTGTAGAACAGTGTCTGAACCTCCAAAACATAATTCCTGAGTGGTGGTACCTCTCAAATACCTGAGAATCCACTGTACTTCCCTCCAATGTTCTTTACCTGGATTGTTCATATATCTGCTCACAACTCCCACTGCATGTGCAATATTTGGTCTTGTGCACACCATGGCATACATCAAGCTTCCAACTGCTGATTGATAGGGAAACTTGGACATGTAATCTGTCTCTTCCTATGTCTTAGGACACATTTCCTTACTTAGACTGAAATGGCTGGCCAAAGGTGTACTAACTGGTTTTGCATTCTGCATTCTGAACCTCTTCAACACCTTTTGTATGTACTCACCCTGAGACAATGTCAATTTGTGATTTTTCCTGTCTCTTGTTATTCTCATACCAAGGATTTGCTTTACAACACCCAAATCCTTCATTGCAAATGAATTAACTAGCTTCCTTTTGAGTACATTTATATCCTGCATGTTAGACCCTACAACAAGCATGTCATCCACATACAATAACAAGATAATATATCTTTCATTGTCTAGCTTCTTGAAATAAACACAGTGGTCAGAATGACATCTACTATAACCTTGTTCTGTCATAAATCTGTCAAATTTTAAATACCACTGCCTTGGAGCTTGCTTCAAGCCATACACACTATTTTTCAACCTGCATACCAAATCCTCCTTCCCTTTGACCTCATACCCTTGTGGCTGCTGCATATATATCTCTTCCTCCAAATCCCTATGGAAAAAGGCTATTTTTACATCTAACTGTTCAAGATGCAAATCTTCTACCGCCACTAGACTTAAAATAGTCCTAATTGAAGTCATCTTAACAACATGAGAAAATATTTCATCAAAATCAATACCTTTCTTCTGTGCAAACCCCTTTACAACAAGTCTGGCCTTGTACCGCTTCTTACCTCCTTCTTCTTCCTTCAACCTGTAAATCCATTTGTTTTGCAATGCTGTTTTACCAGCAGGAAACTAAACCAGATCCCAAGTCTGGTTTCCTACCAATGAGTCCATCTCCTCATTCATGCCTTGCTCCCACTTCTTTCTAGTTTCCACCTGCATTGCTTCTTCATAACGTTCTGGTTCACTAGCATTAGTCATCAACAAATAATACATTGAAGGAGAGTATCGTTCAGGGAGTCTACTTAACCTGGTAGATCTTCTTGTAGTTGCAGGAGTTTCAGGTACTTGCTGTTGTTCTTGATTTTCTGGCACCTTTGGAACTTCATTTTCTTGAATTTCATCAAGTACTGTGTACTCTGTGGTTTCCTTTTCCTGTTTCTTTCACTGCAAATGATCTTTATACATGACCTTTTCATTGAATATCACATCTCTACTCCTAATGATTTTGTTATTTTCATAATCCCATAAGTGATAACCAAATTCATTAACCCCATATCCAATAAAGGTACATTTCTTGGATTTAGCTTCAAGATTTGTTCTATTTTCTTTATCAATATGGACAAATGCTTCACAACCAAACGTTCTTAGAAATGAGTAGTTTACCTTTTTATCTGTCCATGCCTCCTCTAGAATACCACCATCCAAAGCACTTGAAGGTCCTCTGTTTATTAAATAAACAACAATATTTACATCATCCGCCCAAAACTGTAAGGGAAATCCTGCACGTAATCTCATACACCTTGCATGCTCCATGATCGTTCTGTTCATCCTTTCAGACACACCATTTTCTTGTGGTGTTCCTAGGACTGTCTTCTCTCTACGAATTCCATGGTATGAACAGTAACTATCAAACTCCTTGCTGCAGTACTCACCTCCATTATCAGATCTGAGACACTTCAACCTTTTTCCTATCTCATTCTCAACCAAAGCTTTCCACTTCTTAAAAGTAGCAAACATATCAGATTTTTGTCTAATGCAATAAACCCAAGTTTTCCTAGTTGCGTCATCAATAAATGTAACATAATAATGAGAGCCACCAAGAGATTGTACCTGAGCCGGTCCCCATACATCTGTATGCACTAACTCTAACTTTTCATTCTTCTTCTATTTCCCAACCCTGAGAAATCTGACTCTCTTCTGTTTTCCATAAACATAGTTTTCACAGAGTTCCAAACTTACTTGCTTCAAATCTGGCAGCAACTTCCTTGAGTGGAGAATCTGCATCCCCTTCTCACTCATGTGGCCAAGCCTATGATGCCACAATTCTGTATCTGTTCCTGTGGAAGCTAAAGATATAGAATGGTCAGTATTATGAGGACATAAATACAACGTACCTACCCTGTCTCCTTTTCCTATCACCATTGATCCTTTAGTGATCTTCCACCTCTTTTCTCCAAATGTAGATAGATAGCCGCCATCTCCCAACTTCCCTGTTGAGATCAGATTTCTTTTCATAGCAGGAATATGCCTAACATCTTTCAACATCCAGTCAGTTCCATTCTTAACTTTTATCCATACCTTACCCATTCCAACAATTTTACATGGCTCATCATCACCCAATAAAACATGCCCAAAATCACCAGGAACATACTCATGAAAGTATTTCTTATGGGGTGTAGCATGACATGAAGCCCCTAAATCTACTACCCAATAAAAACTAGTATTATCTAATGCAAGAATCAAAGCATCTTGTATCACATCACCTGCTACATTTGCTTCCTGGGTAGTTTCCTTCTGTGCATCTCCTTTCTTCTTTAGAGATCTGTAGTCTTTCTTGAGATGTCCTTTCTTTTCACAGTTCTAGCACTCTATCTTTCCTAGTCTGGACTTGGATCTTCCTGTTTTAGAATTCCCAAGATTACCTTGGCTCTTTCCTCTCTCCTTTTGTCTTCCCCTGGTTTCCATGGTCAACGCATTACCTAATGTCTCACCTGTGCTTTTTCTTCGCATTTCCTAGCTAAGAATAACACCAATAACATCATCAAATTTCAAGGTGTTTGAACCAAAGACAGAGTTATTTATAGCCATGACCAAGCTATTCCAGCATTCTGGCAATGAACACAAGATTAGAAGAGCCCTAAACTCATCATCAAATTTCACACTTACAGAACATAGTTGATTTGTAACCGTATTAAACTCATTTAAATGATCAGTAACAGATCCACCTTCAGACATCTTCATATTAAATAAACGCTTCATTAGAAATACCTTGTTGGAGGCCGAGGGTTTTTTATACAGCTTACCCAATGCACTCATCAAACCCTCCGTTGTCATTTCTTTTGAGATATTGAAAGCTACCGACGAAGCCAGGCTCAACCGTATTGTTCCCAGAGCCTTTCTATCAAGAACCTCCCATTCTTCGTCCTTCATAGCCATTGGCTGCTTTGTTCTTCCTCCCAACGGTAGGAATAGATCCTTTTGGTATAGATAGTCCTCCATTTGCATCTTCCATGACTGGAAGTTTTGGCCATTAAACTTCTCGACCTTAAACTTCCTTCTTCCGCCATTGCTCCCACTCAAACTAGAAACCCTAGCTTCTTGCGGGTATATCTGCCAAATAGACCTTTGGCTTTGATACCAATTGTTAGAAAAACAGGATCGCAGAGGAATAACAATAAACATAAATGCAAATATAATCACACACACATTACAAGAGAGACACAGATATATCGTGGTTCACCCCAACTTGGGCTACGTCCACACTAAATTTGCCAGTCCTTATTATTATTACCGTCTAGCAAGGTGAAGGGATACAACCTGCAGCACAGCCGCTACACTTCCTCTTCACTATCTCACAGTCTCTCTCCTCATCTTAGATATCTTTACAATGCATAAAACCTAATACATCTTTAACCTTAGCTGTGTTACAATGTCTTTATTTTATAAGGGAAATACAATGGGAAAATACCATGGGTTACCCAAAACCATGGGCCCGAAAACTGGTGGCGAAAACATCCCCACAAATTTTCCTCGGGGGCTAAACCCCCAAACCCCCTTTTTCGGGGGCGCTGCCCCTGAACCCCCGGCGGGGGCCCGTGCCCCCTAGCTGGGGGGGGGTCGACCCCCCCTGGACCCCCTGAGCATCGGGTCGGGATCATAACCAAACCTGGGGTATGGACACGGCTGAATCATCATCTATGAAACTATTGTTGTGAGGAAAATGCACCTATAGTTCAGGGGAGAAACTACCAACTTATGGTGATAAAGATAGACTTACAAGCATTCTGCAAGTACAACAAATAAGTGAAGATATTAGGGTTTAGAGATGTATGCACCTTATTCAGAAGGTTGATCCTAGCTTTGCCTCCCTCGCTCTTCAATGCTTATCCAGTGTCGCAATGCCCAGACCTGCAAAACAACTTGATACCTTTCTCAAACACATTTGACTACATATATAAGACTGATATCCATGACATAATAAGACATCAAACTATAATCAAACAGTAATCAAATCTAAGACACATTAATAGGTCATATTTGGAAAGGAAAGAACGTTTGATCTTTATTAATGAATGAAAGCAAGTACATAAAGTTATACCTTCTTTTAAGCTTGGCACTTCATGAAACCTAGATTCAAGGTCTCCTACTTCTGTTCTCCAAGGATCCCAACCTCTAATCAGCTGTGCTAGGGTTTATCAGAAACTAAGCACAAGAGAGGGGGATGAAGGTCTCCATTCCTCCAGCATAACAATGTTATAGACTTGGTCCCCTTACATGGCCCTTCTACCCTCCTTATATAGTCAGTGAAGGAGAGGAAAAGAAGTTATAATCGAGTAGGAGGTTCCCCAACCAACTTAACTTCTCAAAATTTTGAGATTTTGACCAAAACAGGGGTGTACCCTACTCTACAGTAGACAAAGTAGCGTACATGTGGAGGTGGGCGCTACTTTAATGAAGCAGAGTAGGGTATATACGCTACTATTGTGCCTATCTACCAGCGCCCATGTGGAAAAATGGCCAAAAACAGGCTTTTCTGCTCATTTTCAGGAGATGGTTTGGTTTGGAAAAATGTTCCCAAGAGTTGTAATCATCAAATGGGTCAAGAATGAGGTAATTTCAACCATTTTTAGTGTCCCAAATGACTCCTCCATCCACAAGTGTCCTGTTGTGTGACTGAACTTGATTTCAAGAAATGCCTTCATGCGACTAAGGAATGCAAGTGTCGTCATGGACGGAGAGGTGTCATTTCAAGCTATAATAGATGCCCCCTAATGTATGAGGTCAGAGGGAGTGCAGGAAACGATGGCCGAAATACATTATAAATAACAAAGAGTTGAATCATGGAGGAACGGAGAAACCAAGAATCATAGGCTCAAATGAAGTACCTAAAAGCAAAGGCAATGTCAGATAAACTTATCCTTGGGGTAACTGTCCATGTTCAAATAGTGGAACATGACCTCCAAGAGGATACAATAATGAGCCAAATACTGATGCATATATCATGGCCACTAAAATAAAAGTGTGGATCCATGAGGAACATAAGTGTAAACATATCCACATAAATACAAGGTGGATCTATGTAAAAACTGGAGAACATAGCCATATAGAACAAGCTGGATCTATGTCTCATCAAGAGCCAAAATAAGTGTGGCTCAATCTTGCGCAACTTGGGTGATAACATAAATGAGGTGATGCTATCGAAAATACCAAGGTCTTCATCCAAAAACAACCCAAGGTACAAACCTATCCATGCGAATAAATGAGTTGACGTCGAACATGGGAGGTATCGTTTGATTATCGGTCATTGATGTATACTGTTAACAAACGCGAGGGTGTCCACTAATAATGAAAATGGAACCCAAGGTACCTAGTACATTCAAGCAAGTGCGAATAAATGGTCTTGCCGTCGAACACTTGAAGAATCCATTAGATAGGAGACATTGATGTATTCCCATCTATCCAATAGCGAGGGAAACTGCCACTAATGACTGCAATCCCCAAGGTACTAACCAAAACTCTAAACTTGTTTCCCAGAGCATAATGAGTTGAAGTCGATGGGAAGAAGTCTGTTGGAAGGGAGGCCTTAAGGCATCCTCCATCATCCAACATGAGGGACACTCAACAGGTATGAGCTGATTTGGAGTAGGACTGAACACATGATGAAACATACTAACACCAAGGAATGGCCGACACATAAGGTCAAGGAAACTGTAGAATGGCCAACATAGGTTGTATCCTTGAACAGTGAGCACAACACAAGAGTGACTTAGGCAGCTTTGAACACAAAGAGACCATGATACAAATCTGCAATGTAGGAGACATTAACAGATTCTCCATATGATTGGAAGACTAACCAAATGAAAGAGTATGAACTCTGATATCAGGTTTATCCTAAGGCCAACACTAGAACCCAACTTGTTTGATAGACTCAAAACAGGTGCTTTGTTCAAGGAGATAGTTGACTTGATGCCATCATAATGAAAGATATTTTAACAGTCCTCTATACACCATCTCGTGGATTTCACATCGAGCCCGAGTAGGTGAATGCTCGCTTGGTGTTTTCACATTTTGAGAGTCTGAAAATGCTAAAGACAACTCCAAAGGTCATTTTTCGTAAAGTTAGTCTCCTTCCCCGAAAAAGTGTAAAATAATGGAAGAAGAACTCTTCTAGTGCATACAAGAGTATACCTAGAGTATACTTTTTCCGTAAATTATCCACCAAGGCCCGGAAAAGGGGTAATTCTATACCTAAGTGGATGTCAGTTCATTTATTTTAACGAGCTCGAAAAGACAACTATGCTCGGCAAAATTTTCCTATTTAAGGAGTCTGAAAAGGGCTTAAAAGAACTCCATAGGGATCTTTTTTGTAAAGGTTTAACGAGCCCAAAAAAGTAAACTCGTGCCCTCCTTACTGTTTTTAACGAGCTCAAAGGAGATACAGAAAAATGCTCATAACTTCCTTACTGTTTTTAACGAGCTCAAAGTGAAGATGAAAGAAATGCTCATAGCCTCCTTACTATTTTTAACGAGCTCGAAGGGAAGGTGGAAGACTGCTCATAACCTACTTACTGTTTTTAACGAGCTCGAAGTAAAGGTAGAAGAATGCTCGTAACCTACTTACTGTTTTTAATGAGCTCAAAGTAAAAGAAGAATGATCGCAATGGGAGGAGACGAGTGTCAGGGACATGCGAAACTAGGTCCAAGTGCATGGAACAAAGCTATGCCTAATGCAAGGAACATGGGCAAGATAAGGTCACTCAGGGTCTGTCTTCTCCAGGTAAAAGGTGTCAAACTACAAAGGCAAAATGATACAAGGCTTAGCGGAAGTGAGATCAGAGATAGAGGCTTATATAACGAGCTAAAAGCGTGGAAGCCGGCATCAGGCTCATTAGTGCAAGCGGGATCGTAACAGATGCATATGCAACTTGAACATAAAGATGGGAGCCTTATTAGGGATGGCCAGAAATAGATGAGGGAGAAATATATGAGGCTTCTTCTCAGAGTCATGGTAAATCTAAAAAGGCTCCCAAGCCTATGAGAAAAACTCAGCATGGGCACCAGAATGGCATAAGGGTGTTGACTAGGGTGACCCATGTTAGGTAGGCTCTGCTGTCGGACTGGTGCACGATGCATAAAGAGATGGATTACACACCAATATCCAATAGGTTCGACCCTATGGTGAATTTGGATGGAAAAAGGTTCAAATGCAACATAATAGCGGGGAAGCCTAAACCTATATGCAAGGTTCCGAATATACTTGACATGGTCGCACAAGGTGTCGAAAAGGACCAGTAAGCGAGTATAAATCCAGCTAAGAATCCTGTCTCCAAGAAACATTAGTACCATGACCATATCTAAAACATATGTAAGGAAATACCTGATACAAATCACGTGGTAGAAATACTTTCAACTTCACTATCATCAACATCAGGCGTAAACAAGGCAGGGATTTCAAATGAAGACTCTATGGTACCCAAGCCCGAGGACTTACAATCAACAAGATCGACTTCAGGATGAAGATCAAAGTTGAAGGACATGATGGAATCTGCAAAAACAAATTCATCGTCATGGGAGTTGAAAATTCTAGAAGCAGAATCAAACTCAGTAGGAACACCGATTTGCAGATCTATAGGAGAGTCCAAAGACTCAACAGTAGGAAGATCAAACTTTAAGGTCAAACCGGGGCTGGACATAACTGCAACTAGATCAAAATCCAAATGAATGGCAGACTGTACTATGGACTCTAGGAAAACTTCATTGGAAGGAAGCATATCATCCCAGATAGAATACATATCTAAACATTCAGATGGAGGTGTCACTTGGTCAAAAGCTGGGACTAAATCCTGAGAAGGTAAGCATGAACTCAGAGACTTCTTCTCAGTAGCAGTTGAACTCAAGGAACAGTATGCCACATAACTTTCATGTGACATAGTAGTGCCTAATGACGAGGGATCTGACTGGTCTACAGTTGGGTAATAAGGAGGATCAATGAATGCAAGCTGGTCGATAGTGACGATGCTTTCGTTATGAGGGAAATGCATCACACGAAAGAGTGTAGACACCACAACATGCATAGCATAAACGTAATCACGCCCGAGGATCATATCAAAGTCCATAGGGTCCTTTAAAACCATAAAATCAACTAAGACTCTTTTTCCACCCAAGGTAACAGGTGCCTGATGGAGGAATCCAATCAGTTCACTAGGTCTTCTATCGAAGGTCAACGGCCAATTAACAGCTGGAATAACATTGGGAAAACCCAAATCTCTCCAAGCATAAGAAGACAAGATACTAACAGAAGCTCCTTCATCAACAATGCATCAGTCAACCGTATGGTTCCCGATATCAACCTTTATTTGGAAAGGTGTCGAAGAAGGAAGACGAGGCTCGGCTAGACTATTCCAATCAAATGAAACAATCCTAGGGCTTGGTAGGGGTTCCAATGGCATAGATGAAATGTCCCTTTTTTCAGAAACATCCAAACTGGTAATGCAGAAGACTTCCGTGACAAGTGCTTTAGTCTCCAAAGGACTAATGGGATCGATCGAAGATTGCATCGATTCGATCACTTCACTCTCCGAAGGAAGAGTGGGGTCGACCAAATATTGCATTGGTTCATCCACTTTATCGACCAAAGGTTGATTTGGCTGTAGGGAATCTATAGATAACTCAGGAGCAGAGGTTCCTTCAGACATGGACCACACTCTTCGTGCTTCTGGAATGGCAGGGCATCAGTGAGTAAGATGATCTCCCTTAGAAAGTTTACAAGGGAACTTTGGTTTCCATCCTATAGGTCGAGACTCATTTACAATGTCAGTACTCTCACCATGACTAGCATTGACTGACAGCTTGCCCCTAGCATGACTCACAGAGGCTGGTTTCTCAGAAACATAAGACTTTTGAACTAAGGACCACACCTTTTGCACTTCTGGAAGTACAGGGCACAAGTAAGTAAGGTGGTCTCCCTCACAAAACTTGCAAAGTAACTTACACTTCTGTTTTTTGGGTTTGTCGACAATGTCAAATCCCCCAGCATGACTTACAGTGGCTGATCTGGTGTCTCCAGTATGACTCACAGGAACTGATGACTTGTCATTAATATGACTAGCAGTGATCAATGATGTGTCCTCAACATGACTGACAGTGGTTGAAGACAAACTTTCAGTATGATTTTCAGTGACTAAAATTTTTCTCCCAACATCACCTCCAGAGGCTGGGTAGGTGCCCCCTCCATGATTTGCAGAGGCAGGGTGCTTGCCCCCAGCATGACTTACAGAGGTTGGGTTGCTGCCCCCTTGTTTTGGCATCTTCTTCCTATTCTTCCCCCGTCTATTCCTTTTAGACTGATGGTTACTAGTATTGCTACTTTCACCACATGAGGTAGAAAGAGGAGGAGAAGATGTTACTGGCAAAGAAGGCCTAGGGTTCTGATGCTCTTGATTTGAGGTGCTTACAAAAGAAGCGTCAGGATCATGCAAGGCATTCGGAGTGGAAAACAACCAAAACGGTAGCCCAATAGTGAATCCAGGAAGATTCAGAGTAGCCATTAAGAGAGTGCCAATGTTTCCAATGAATGGAACAACACAAGGATCCCCTGGAATAGGGGTACCTTGATTGGCACTCGCCGGAACGCTAGACATAGTTTCTTGCTCAAATGAGCAAGAAGTTCTCTAAGAAAAAATAAGACAAGTAGCACAAAGAGCACACCACTAAAAAGGTCCTAGGTAAATCAAACCAGGCAAACAGATGCCTTCCGGAGAAGAGTCTGGGATGATGAGGGCCCAGAACAGATCAACGAAGGATGAAGAATAGTTACTCGGGGTCCATAATAAAATGACTAAGGGTGCAAGCGCTGGAATCACCCAACCGCCCTCCCAAAGACCTGCAAGGGATTTCCTCCCACATCTGTCCTAGGTACAGTAGATATAACCCTCCTCTGTCACCTGTGTATGAACCTTTGTTCAGATACTAAGGATACCACCACACCAAAAAATCTTGGGGGAACAGTCTCTGGTCGAATCAGAAGGTGTGGGTAGGGTAACTGAGCCCGAAACTCAAAAGAGTCCCCAAATGCGATCCAATCTTGGTATATGCTCGAAACAAAAAGTAGGAGGTGTATTCCCAACAATCTGATCTCACAAGACCTACTGCATAGATCCCAGGCAAGCTTTGAATGAAGTGGGTTTACCTTCGATAGTCAAACTACGATTTTTGCGTAATGTGTGATCTTGGGTGGTTTAAGGTGTTTTAAACTCAAGATCCTAACCAAGACTAGTTGGTGTACTGTAACCTAGAAAAGAAAATGTTACTAGTACATTTTATTAGGGTTCATTTTAAAGGTTACTTGCTTACTCAAAAAGGTAGTGGGTGTGTGAGAGTGGTTATAATAGAGATAGAGTACTGAAAATGAAATATTTACCACCAAACAAATCTTTTCTTTTCAATGCAAGTCTTAAAATTATGATCTAGAATGCATATGCAAATGCAATTTTTAATCTTTCGAATGCAAGAAAGGTAAAAAATAAAGTCTAAACGTATAAAATTAAACTCAAAACCTAAGAATGCAGCTACTCAAACAAATAGGTATGCAAAAGAAAACTTGTTCTTTTGATGCAAAGCACTCTAAAATCTTTTAAGCCACTTGCAAGGTACTCTATTCAGAAAATAAATCAAATTTCTTTATGCTTTCCAAAGGTAAGAAACAAAACTGAAACTAACCTACTATCAAAGCAAAGCAAAGAAACTTCCAAGTTTTCTTTATTGAAACAGTAAAAGCTACCAAATATGACTTTTAGATACTTCAAGATGTAAGCATGCCAACCATTGGGAAAAGAGTACGAAGACTACTTTTAGGCCCAAACAAAGCAAATGACCTACAAAGAAGTATGGTTTGGTAAAGTCAGGTCTGCACATAAATAATGCAAACAACGTCTTGAACAATAGCCAAAACACTTGAGCTTTCACTACAAAAGAAAACTAAAAGCATAAGGGAGGATAAGAAACCAATCTAAAGAGAAATTTCACTCAAATAGATGCAAACAGGGTCAAGTAGGCTCAATAGGTTTCAATCCAGTGGACATGGAGCAAGCAGGTTCAGTCAGACTCAAATTAGGGTACAAAACACCAAACTGGTCCACAACCCCCCAACTTGGGTCAACAAGCCCCAAAACTTTCCAAACAAGCCCAAATTGATCAAAAGAGGTTCAAATCATTAATGCAGGATCAGTACAAGGATGGGAGACCACTTACAGTGGTTTAACTCAGACCTAGGGTCATCGGGGACCCCAAAAAATGCAGCCACAACCCCCAAATTTGGGTCAACAACCCAAAAACTCAAAAACATCAAACCCAGATTGTGGGTGCTACTGTGTATGAAGGAAACTAGCACCCTAGGCGCTACTGTGCTGCACAACAGTAGCGTACAAGTTGGAAAAGTTGAAAAAATGGCGTTAAAACCCCCCACACCTGGGTCCACAAGGGTTTACACGGGTTGGGAAGGGTCTGTAAGAGCCAAGGAGGGTCAAACAGAGCCCACTAACTAATTCTAATCAAGAAAATGAACAAAGACCATCAAACAAGACTGAAGAAATGACCTTGGATACCCCTAAGCAGTTAGGCTTTCCCCAGCGTAGTCGCCATTCTGTTGACGGGAAAAAGCACCTATAGTTCAGGGGAGAAACTACCAACTTATGGTGATAAATATAGACTTACAAGCATTCTTCAAGTACAACAAATAAGTGAAGAGATTAGGGTTTAGAGATGTATGCACCTTATTCAGAAGGTTGATCCTAGCTTTGCCTCCCTCGCTCTTCAATGCTTATCCAGTGTCGCAATGCCCAGACCTGCAAAACAACTTGATACCTTTCTCAAACACATTTGACTACATATATAAGACTGATATCCATGACATAACAAGACATCAAACTATAATCAAATAGTAATCAAATCTAAGAAAAATTAATAGGTTATATTTGGAAAGGAAAGAACATCTGATCTTTATTAATGAATGAAAGAAAGTACATAAAGTTATACCTTCTTTCAAGCTTGGCACTTCACAAAACCTAGATTCAAGGTATCCTGCTTCTGTTCTCCAAGGATCCCAACCTATAATCAGCTGTGCTAGGGTTTATCCGAAACTAAGCACAAGAGAGGGGGATGAAGGTCTCCATTCCTCCAGCATAACAATGTTATAGACTTGGTCCCCTTACATGGCCCTTCTACCTTCCTTATATAGTCAGTGAAGGAGAGGAAAATAAGTTATAACCGAGTACGAGGTTCCCCAACTAACTTAACTTCCCAAAATTTCGATATTTTGACCAAAATAGGGGTGTGCCCTACTCTACAGTAGACAAAGTAGCATACATGTGGAGGTGGGCACTACTATAATGAAGCAGAGTAGGGTATATATGCTACTATCATGCCTATGTACCAGTTGCCATGTGGAAAAATGGCCAAAAACAGGCTTTTCTGCTCATTTTCAGGAGATGGTTTGGTCTGGAAAAATGTTCCCAAGGGTTGTAATCATCAAATGGGTCAAGAATGAGGTAATTTCAACCATTTTTAGTGTCCCAAATGACTCCTCCATCCACAAGTGTCTTGTTGTGTGACTGAACTTGATTTCAAGAAATGTCGTCATGCGACCAAGGAATGCAAGTGTCGTCACGGACGGAGAGGTGTCATTTCAAGCTATAACAACTAGAAGATCTGGGTCCACAACCAACACTCTTGACCACCCCACGCTTGGAATTGGCTTGGGGCTAAACCCCATACCACGAAAGCACACTCGTGGACGGGGCCGACCCACTCACTTAGCCTTTGCACAACAACAGGCTATTCTGGACCTTGCGAATGGTAAGCAAAAATCTATTGACGAGGAACTTAGAGTAGTGCTATCCCTCATAGGGTTAAACCCATGAAAATTCTTTCCTTCAATTGTTGGGGGTTGGTAAGTAATCCTAAAAAACTTTCCCTCCACGGTTGATCATCCGTCATCAACCTGATATCTTTTTGTTACAAGAAACTATGGGTTATGACATGGATGCTAGGGCGTCCCTAGCCACTCTTTTCCATTCTTACAAGTTTGCTGCTATCAGTGTGCATGGTCTTTTTGGTGGACTGGCCACAGGCTGGAAAAAATATTCTATCAAAGCATTCAACTCTTGGGGCTTCCCCTTCGGACTGGGTGTGGATCTTTACCATGCTACCCTCAACAGGACTTTCAGGGTTGTCAATATTTATGGCCGTTATCATGAACGTAAGGTATTCTAGAACACTTTTCGTCTTAATCCACTTTGCTTTGGGGATGAGCTGATCATGGGCGGTGATTTAAATTTCAGCCTTGGAAATCATGAGATTTGGGGCACTCATGCATAAAGGGACACTTTGGTTGGTTACTTTGACACTCTCCTCCATGACACACATCTGATTGATCTTCAACCACCCAATTTGAAACCGACCTGGTATAATCACCGTATTGGGGAGGGGTGTATCTCTAAAAGGCTTAATCGTTTTCTACTGTCTGAGTATCTTCTTCGTCAACCATACAGGCTCTGAAAATGGGTCGACTCGGGTGGCATCTCTGATCACTTGCCTATTTGTCTTGAGATTCAGGGAAACGCTACTAAACCTCCTAGCTCTTTCAAACTTTGTGCATCCTGGCTAAAAGAGGAGGAGCTGGAAAATATTATCAAGAACTCCTGGATTCCCTTCCAACGGGGTGAGGGTTCTTTCATTGCTCCACATTTTGTCAAAAATATCATTCATATCAAATCACTACTAAAGGCCTGGACTCACCAAAAGAAAAAATATGATACTTTGGAACTCTCTCTAATAGAAGAGGCTCTGGCTATACTTCAGAATTCTGAGGGTGGTGGTTACCACACACCGAAATCCACGGCTACTCTAAAAAGTATGGAAAGCTCTAGGAACAAGATCCTCTCTGAACAAGAAGCTTCCTGGAGATTAAAAAGCAGATCCATTTGACTCAATTGTGGCGATGAAAATAATTTTTTTTATCAAGCCTATGCAAAGGGCAGGAAGGCACAAAACACTATATTGGATCTGAAACGCCCCACAGGGGAGATGTTATCCTCCTTTGAGGATTTAGCCACTATGGGCTCCAATCACTTCAAAACTTTGTTTTCAGAAACACGGGGATCCAATATTGCTGAAGTTATCAGACTCACATAGTACTTTCCAGGAGTAGTCACTGAACTTGATAATCAAAATCTCATGGAGGAGATATCGAGGAGGAGCTGAAAAATACTCTTCATAGTTTCCAAAAAGACAAAAGGCCGGGGCCGGATGGATGGACCATTGAATTTTTCATTGAATACTACGAAATCATTGGCAACAATCTCTTGCAGCTGGTTGAAGAATCCAGAATTGGCGGACATATACACCCCCCTCTTAATGCCACTTTCATTGCACTTATGCCTAAAGTCAACAAACCTAACACTCTGGATGAATTTCGCCCTATCCCACTCTGCAACATCACCTACAAGGTAGTGGCAAATATCATGGAAAAAAGACTAAAATTTGTCCTCTCCAAATTTATTTCTCTTGAACAATTTGGCTTCCTGGAAGGTCGTCAGATCCATGAAGCCATTGGAGTCATGCAGGAAGGTTTACACTCTCAAAAACTAAAGGGAATTAAAGGAGTTGTCAGAAAAATTGATCTCTCAAAGGCTTTCGATAGAGTCAGTTGGCTTTATCTGAGGCTTCTAATGACTCACCTGGGGTTCGACTATTCTTTCATCAAATGGACTATGAGTTGCATCACTACAGCCTCTTTCGTTGTACTCATCAATGGCTCTCCATCACCTTTCCTCTATGTGGAGAGGGGTCTTCGACAGGGTTGCCCTCTGTCTCCTCTAATCTTCCTTCTGGTAGCCGAAGGACTCAGCTAGGCCATCACTAACGCAAAATGCCAGGGAGAATTTCAGGGTCTACACATCACCAACAACCTTAAGCTATCTCATATGTTTTTTCTAGATGACATATTGATTTTTTGCGATGGTTCTATCAGGGATGGAGAAAAACTGGACAACATACTCTCTCTTTTTCAGGATGCCACGGGAATGGTTATCAACATCAACAAATATTCTATTACCCTCTACAGAATGACAGAGGAAGAACAACTAAGGTATCTCACTCTCTTTCCATTTGAAGTACTTTATTTGGATGTTGGTTTAAGGTATTTGGGGTTCCATCTAAAGCCAAATGCTTACAAGATGTGCGATTGGGCATGGCTCATTGCAAAATTGGAAAAAAGGATTACTATTTGGAGTCATCGCTGGCTATCCAGAGATGGACGGCTGGTTCTCATAAAATTTGTCTCGGAGGCCATCCCGGTTTACTGGATGTCATTGGCATGGATTCCTATGGGAATTCGGGAAAAAGCTCGCAAACTCTGCTTCCTATTTATTTGTTCGGGGCACTCCGAACAACGCACAACTCCATGGGTTAAATGGGATCGTCTAGCATTGCCGAAATCTCTGGGGGGCTGGGGCCTCAAACAAATTCATATGTTTGCAACCTCTCTTGCGGCTAAGGTGGGTTGGAGGATCCTCTCTTCCGAAAATTTGTGGACAAAGGTTGTTTTTCAAAAATAAATTCCCGTGATACGTTATTACAATGGATTCGAACTCCCACAAAGCCTCACAATGGCATGTCTGTCATCTAGAAAATGGTATTGAACTCCCTTCCACTTATCTCTCAGGGTCTTGCTTGGAAGGTGGGCACTGGAACAAATATTCGTATTGGATCTGATCCCTGGCTTGGGTGCAATAATCGACACATCCTACAGGAACCTATTTTACACTTTCTTCATCAATATGGGTTTTTTCACCTCTCACAAATTGTCGATCCCCACACTACAAATTTATGGCAGTAAGGGTGGCTTCCTCCGGAGGTTCTAGATCTGCCTGAGGATCTACACAACCAATGGAATGATTACTTCATGGCGCTCAGATTATCACATGCCCGCATCTCGAACTCTCCCGATGCACTCATCTGGGCATCCTCTTCCGACGGTTGTTACTCTCCGAAGCTTGGATACAAACTCTTAATGGAATTAAAGCATCAACAGGTTGAACCACAGTGGTGGTGGAAAAAACTCTGGAATTCACACTGTCCATCTAAAAATAAATTTTTTATGTGGTGCACATTATCCAATCAGATCCCCACCTAGGACCGAATCAAGAACAAGAACATAGAGGGACTAGGTTGGTGCACTTTGTGTCGACAAGATGAAGAAAATATCCCACACCTCTTCCTACACTATTTTTTCACAACACAACTTTGGTCTGAATTAAAAATTATTCACACTCCTGCTGGGCTTTGGACTGGACAGGCTGTTGAAGAGGCTTGGAAACACTGGTTCGACTCCCCGAACACTTCATATATTTGAGCACTCCCATTGATCGTCATATGGGGTATCTAGATTGCTAAGAATCATCAAATTTTTCAGGACAAGGCCACCACCCCCTCCATCTTGGTGAACCATTGCCTCACTATTCTCTCACATTTCCCCCAGGAAAAATCCCCACCCATCCCTCGTCATCCCACTGCTGAATTATCACTTCTAACATCCCCTGGGCCTATTTTGATGGTGCCTCACAAAACAACATTTGTGGAGGGGGCGCCATTCTATATCTCTCTAATACTCATTTTTACAAGATTCAAATGGGGCTGGATTAACAAACTTTAGAGGTGTCACATTCTGTTTCTGAACACCATTCTTGAGGAGACCCCGCGCATCACTGAGATGTTTGACACTTTCTCTTGCAAACATGTTTACAGGGAACGGAACATAGTGGTGGATCTCATGTCAAAGCAGGGGCTGACTCTCCCACTTGGACAATGGAAAATTTTGGAATAGGAGAATGATACATTTCATGAATACTATTATAGACCATTTATTGAGGGCACTACAAACACAGTACTCTGATTCAGATCATATTTCACTTTTTTGGAACACAGATACAATTTTTTTTGGGTCTTTCTAAGTACCATTGTGGTCATTTTGTAAAATATTATAAAGCTCTCTTGTAGAGTCTTGCTCATTTTCCTTTTGCTGAACTCTGCTGAAGCAGCTGAAAAGCTTATACTTGAAAGAGCTCTTGAAGCTCTTATATGTAATTTGGTTATGATATAATGAAATTACGCTTTTTTCCCTGGAAAAAAAAAGTAGTCTCTGCCTACGGCAGAGACTAATAATGAATTGGAATTGTAAAAAGTGAATTATTAAAGTTATTAATGTTGTTAATTTTTATATAAATATTGTTATTAATATTATTAATTATACCAATAATGCTATTAAGAATAATATTAATATCAATATTAATATTATCAATGTTAATAATAATGATATCAATATTGTTATTAATATTATAGAATATTAATAAGGTAATTACCAATAATAATTAATTATCATTGACTTTTATTTTATTATGATTTGCTATAATTGACTATAATTCACTATGGTTGATAATAGTTCACTATGGTTGATAATAGTTAACCATAATTGATTATGGTTAATTAAAACTTTATATGAATCATCATTTTAAAATAAGTAGAAAAATCATAAAATATTTAAGCTTTGAATATACATTAACATATACATCAATAAAACTCATTAATATATATAAATGGGTGATATTTAAATCATGTAAACAAAATAAAAATAAATAAAATAAAAAAATTAAATTTACCATCATTAGTTTTTCAAATAATTGAACTATCCCATATAACTTATTCATTATTTTAATATACTTAACAATTTTTATTAATATTTATTAATATTGTGTGAAGAAGGAGAACCAATTTATCATGTCTATTTGTATAGAAACTCTTCAATATGATTTGCAAATTATTTAAACATGATAAATATCATTAACCAATATTTTAAATTAATTAAAAAACTTGAATTATATTTATAAAAATATCAATTGCGATTGTTAAAGTATTATGGTTAGTATTTAAATATGTTTAATTAAATAAAGTAAATTAATAAATTGAATTACTATTAAATATGCTAACCGGATTAAGATTGAAATATGTATATGAGAAAAATATTACAAATTTCAATGTTTTGATTTAATAAAAAATATTTAAGTCAATTTTAACTATGAGAATATTTAGTTTTGCGATTTTATAAATAAATAATAAATTATTCATGATATTGAATAAATAACCTAAAGATGATACAAATCTGGTTTGTTTAAATTAATAAAAACTATTTTAATCAATTGGGAATACTAGAGCATTAGGGTTTGGCATTAAAGTGAATGGTCAAAGTGATTTTTGTTCTTGCTTAAGAATTTCCACCAAAAATATGGTCTAACATCTTAATCTTTGTTTGTTTAAATGTGTTTGATACCTTAATCTTTGTTGGTTTAAATGTAGTTATATTCTATTTTTTTGTTTATTTAAATATGACTTAGTTGTAAAAAACAAACATTAATTTTTTATTTCCAAAATGTGAATTCTCCAAAGCTGTTTGGGTTAAGATATACCTGGATTTGAAGATATAGCAGGACTGGCCTGATTCTAACTTTGAGGATGCATACTTCACTTGGTAGCAGAAGCATAGGACTCTAGCCCATATGCCACCTAGTATACTGGCATGGATCTTGTGGAAGGTGCGTAATGGAGCTATCTTCCAAGATCATAAACCTTGCTTGAAACAGAGTGTTTTATCTTTTTGGACACTTTTTAGACTTTATCCACAAAACTCGATAAGGTCTCAGAATTGCAGGAAAATTTGTCCTATTAGCACAAATGATATGGATAAAGTGGTAGGCTTCATCGATGGGGCCTCTACTTCACAGAAGCGTGGGGCTGGTTTCTATATCAGATGTGGGTCGTTTCTAATTCCAAAATTCAGATTATCAAGTGGAATGGGGACTAATACTAAAGCAGAATTGTTGGGTCTCTGGGGTACACTTAAAGTGGCAATTTTATGTGGCTTGAATACTCTTCAGATTTTTAGAGACTCTCAAGTAGTCATCAGTTGGGCCAACAAGAAGGTTAACCTTAAAAATATTTCTCTACAACAGTGGTGTGACAGGATATCTATCTTACTCAATTGCTTTCAGTCTCTCACTATCAAGCACACATATTGAGAGAATAATGATGTTGTTGATGCACTTTCAAAGACTGCCATTGATGGTGATTCGGGCATACTTTTCTAGGAAGAGTGGGTGGAGGATGAGCTCACTTCTTCTGGTTCTTATACTTCTTTTTTCTTTGAACTTTACTAGTCTTTTTGGCGGTGGTCTTATAGATCATGTTTGTTTTTACAGTCTTCTTGTAAGTACTTTTATAGCATGGGTTGATTTGATGATACTATTTTAGGATGACCGGATATATGTATTGGGTGGTTGGTTATTATTTTCAGCGTCGGTATGGAAGCTGAAAACTACGTTCTGGAAAAGAACTGTTCTGATTTTCTACCTTTTGATTTCTACGAAATAACAAAAGTACATTTTTTTCTCTGAAAAAAAAAACATTATTTTTTATTAAATTACATTGACAAATTTAATTTACAATAACCTCAAAAAAATGTACGAGTGAATATGAAGTGAAAATTAAATCTTCATATTCCCATAAAATTATCTTAAAAATATATTAACCTTACAAAACTCACTCCATAAAATTATTTTAAAACTATATTAAGCTTTCAAAACTGACTGATCCATAACTCATTTCTAAAAGCACAAACTCAATAAGGTCTTGAGTGGGGGAAGAGGGGCCAAGAAAAGAGGAGACAAGAAACACATATGGAGATCAATGTTGATGTTGAAGTCAGTGATCTAGATGTCGTCCATATAGTATTTGGGGATTCTTAGCTAGAACACCAAATACAAAATGATACGCGCAATTGTGATGATGGCGACGAGCGTGAATAGAAAGAAAATCATGTCACATAGGCAATGATAACATGAGTTTCGATGCTTGGGGGACGATCAATAGTATCTAGAAATCTATCGTCTTGGTATGACTCAAGTATCTTAGAAATTTAACTCTCACCTAACCACCCGAAGGAGTAGAAATGTCTTTCTTAGATGCAAGACTGGACTTGGGCACCAATGGAGAGCTCGACTTCTCAATTTTTCATATTTGCCTGTGTTTTTCTCTACATCTTCTGTCTTTGGGTGCACTCACATGTCATCTTTTAGTTTAACATAAGTGTTGTCATGCAATAACACTTAGTTAACTCTCTTTAACTGAAGTGTCGTATTTTAGTTTAATTAAAGTGAAAACACTTTAGTTAAATAGTCATTTTTATTTAACACTTAGTTAAGTGAATCATGCCGATTGATTTACTTGAAGTGACCATTGTGAGTTCTTTAGTTAACTGAGGCATATCTTTAACTCATGCTTTAACTGAAGCATTGATACTTGACTGAAGCTTTAACAATTCCAGTTCTCTTTAATTAGCTAAAGTGTCTACATGGGGAATTTCAAATTCTCTTGATCTCTATGCCTTATCTTTTATTTCTTTATCTCTTACTGCATAGTCAATATGTGTTAACTTTAATGATCCATCACATTACACTATACTAAGAAGAATTATCGGATGTTGTGATCATATTATATTATTCCAGACCAAATGATCATATGCTAAAGTAATTCACTTTAGAGGTGATCAATCTCTAAAGGAGACTTAATAGCAATGTAGTGATCATGGTTAATAATACATCACACACCATTAAATGCTTTTAACAAGTAAAGCATGAACTTTATACGAAAGGTCCACCTTTATACGGGAGGTCCATCTCATGGATACATTTATACGGAAGGTTCACATGATAATCACGACTTGACACACACAAGTCTGGAGCCTTGTCCAACAAGAATTTACAACATCATTACTTTGATCAATTACCTCTATACGGGAGGATGCTCACCTCTATATGGGAGGATCAATCCAAGTGACTACACAAGATTGGTGTCACCTACCCAAATTTCGAGAATATTATTTTATTTGCAAAATACTTTATGTTAAGTCATAATTACAAAGTTTTGTAATTATGACCAAGTTTGGTCAAGGATGATTGTAATCACTGATTATTATTATTTAATAAATTAAAATAGGAGACAAACACCCAAGGGAACTGTTAAATGAGTGTCACTAACCCACTAAGAGGAATGGAAGCTATTAGAAGGCATGGGACAGATGGCAGCATTTGCACTCCTTCACTAGCTGTTGGTTATGGGACAACTACCCCTAAATTTGTGGCATTATCCCGCAGGTGGGTGGAAGAGAGAAGTCAGCTCATTAATGACCAGTTAACCACTAAAAGGCCTAGGTAGCCTAGATAAGGAAATTTGAATTGAGCAGGCAGCTCCTACAATATTTTCTGCAGAAATATTCCTCAAGTGCATCAGGTGATCACTGAGAGATTCGAATAGGGAGGCTATGTGAGAGTGCAACTGTGCGTCTGCTAGCTATACTGAGAAGAAAAACTAGAGGTGCTGGTGCAGGTCTCTTTGACTGCTGAGTCTTTATGACTGGATAATTTATATTCTACTACAAGTTGATGTACTAAGTCTTCTACAGAATCTTCCTCCCGGTGGTTCAATGAACATGCTCGGGGGTCCTAAGGCAAGTAACTTGGCTGTCTTCAGGAATAGGTTGGGTGGAACAGGTTCCTTGGGCTGTTTTTTTCTCCTACATTCAACCAGGTTCTACTGTTCTTACTTTTGTTTACAGTTAAATGTTTTTCTGCATGGTATAATTATTAATTACAGTTATACAGAAAGAACTAATTCATTTTCTGACTTAAGGATGATATGTTTCAAGAATGATTAAGTAATTGAAATGAATGAATAAATTATTTTCTGTATTTTTCCCATATTGTTATATGTATAGTACTCTAGTACAAAAAAGCAAAATTAATAGAGATGAGTGATAGGCAGAATGCCATTTGAATGAAAAGATGAATACAATAGTGTTCTTGTTAAATTCTGTCATTTCAATCATATGTTTAAAACAAAGGAAATATTACAGTATAGTATAAGTAGATGCATAGCATTCATCTATTTCTTAAATAAAAGAAAAACACATTTTATTTCTACACAGATCTATACTTTTCATTTTAACTCCATTTATTTCAGATAGTAACAATATGTATTTCAATATTATAAATTTCATGTTTTCAAGCACTTCAAACTCTAAGAAATATATAACAGCTGCAAACTATTCTCTATAACAGAGTGTTATTTACAGTTGATAAGTAAACACTTATTAATGTTTTCATCACTTTTATCACATCTATATTAATATAGATTTCAATCTTAGATATAAATATTTTCACTATAGAATCAAAACCCTAAGATATTACAAACCCCTAGAATCTGAATGTTTATTTAGTACACAGTTCATAAACTTCTCATCAAGCCATTCACGGAAAACATTAGACATTTATTTATGAGGTTATAGCAGATATGAATTTTCAAACCCTAGCTAACATTTTTATAACCATACCATCTTTTATACATATCGATATTACTAAAAAGACACTAAACATCACTTAGCAGAAAGTATGATTTTAGTATCAATGCCTAAACAATAGCTTACAACCCTAACTAGAAACATACACAGTGTCTACACCATTTCATGCACAGGTTAAGGCCCAGTCTCGGGTTCAAAATCTCAGTACAACCAAGGTTGCCAACGAAAGCTACAGGTAGGGTTTCATTGATGATACAAAATAGAACCCTATGGCATTAGCCATTTCGAAAACGTATAACTGACAGAACTTTATCTTATCACGATTCCAAAACTTAAATTTCAACAATGATAACGAAGTATAGGAAACATCTATCAACAGTTATGCAAACCATAACTCTCGGCCAAAGACAACTATTGTTGTTCGGAACCACATTAACAGTTATATAAACAATTTCTCAATTATTATTTTAAACAAAACATTTTATTACAAGATGAGCCATTATCATATAGAGGTAAGTGAACCCTCGACTCTTGGTTTCACATTTAAAAATTATAAATAAAACCTTAACAGAGTTTACATTACGGACCTTTCAAGGTTCCAACATTACACAGGGTCTATCCCTTATCAACAGGATGCACTAAAACAACTTCTAGGTTCCAAAAATTATACAGGGTTTTACCCTTAGCAAACAGCAATACAAACACAAGTTCGAAGTCTTTTTCAATCGACACAGCCAGGCATCACAGAGCCGAATAGCAACTTAAACACTGAGGGTTTATCCTCTTAACAGCTTGATCAAAATAAAATATTAAAACTTAACACTCGGCCATTACTCCAATAGGGTCATGTATTTCCAACACTCGGCACATTGCACTCATCAACTAAATCATACCAAAGGCACCTACGAGGTTTCAAGAACCACCGGAGCTTACCAGGAAGTAGATGCATCATCTCCATTCCAAATCTTATGCATAGCAACCTCCTACGAAGTGGGTACCTGCCAAGTCACAGTTTGAAAGGTTAAAAACAAGAAAACTCAAATATAAAAGTAAGTATCACAGTATTACACTCTTTATCATAAACACTTACCCTTAGAAACGAAGTTTCTGAACTTAGACACACCATTCCAGCAAAAACGACCAAGCCTAATGGTGTTTGCAGCAAATACGAATTCAAAACGTAGAAGATGATTTCCTATATTGGAGAATCGAACCCCAGTACAAATCACATTCAACAACTAACAAAAGAAACACACACAACTACCATGGTTGTATCGTGGAGCTATTCCACAAGCGAATAAGCCTGTAACATTTAAACTATCTCTCATAGGTCCAAGGTTCAAAACTGAGGAAGGAGTCCTGTAACATCCTGAAAATACCAAAAAAAAAAAAAATTATAATAGCAATAATTATCAAAGTCATTTAATGCAGAACATATAAACTAAATCGAAATCTTAAGTAAGATAATTTAATGACGATGACACGTCATAATTCTCAAATAAATATAGTTGTAATTTCTACTTCAGATATAAACGGATGTTAACCTCTTTAATGAAAGATCTTTGTATGCTTATGTAGACAAGTACAGTTTACAATTTTGTTTAAGTTCTTGGTTAATATTACATGCTGATACAGTTTGTACTGCTTTGATATTCTTGATGGATTGCTGACAGTTTGTTTGTTTGTTGAAAAAGGGTTCCTATGAGGCACCCTGGAGCTTACTTAGCTACGTTTAGCTAAGGAATTTGAATCTAGTTTCCATGTGCAGACCGCAGGTAAGAAGTCTGCAAGACAACATAATATTCAGAGTACTTTTGTTTTTCAATTCAACATCAATGTAAAATGTTAAGTACTTCCTTGGGACATTAATAACTGAAGGTATGGATACAAGGATTCTGCTCCTAGCTTAAGTATTGTCTTACAAGGCTCCTTAATGTTATCAATTCATGTCGTCCAAGATTTCTGTTATGATGTTACATTTATCATCATGAGACTATTGTCATTAATATTAATGCAACAGTACTACTATCTATTAAGTATGCAATTACAAAACTTATAGGAAAATGCACTTTCGAACTATCATTATAATTGGCGTCTACAATTCTTAGACTACTTTATGTCCTGTACAAACTATAGAAATGAAGTAGCTATATATCTTATAGCTACTATTTATTTACATAAAGCATGGCATAATATTAGATTATTTCGATACTAATTTAAACTTTGGAATTATGTGATACCTACACTACATATTCCATGTAATGTGATAAGGTGTTACTATACAAAGATATGATAAACGAAACAATATTATGCGATTCCAAAATGTAATCCTAGCTATTGTTTTAACACCATAGGATAATATCCTATGCAAACCACGAACATGACCTTATAAAGATTATGGCTTGATGGTAGTTTGAACTATGTTGTATGTAAAAGCTCTTAGCCTAAGTCTTGATATCATGTCAATGTAATCGCGCAAGTCTCGACGTTAAAGTGATGAAATGACGGGTATTAACTTCTAGTTGCAGGTTGACAGAGTTACGGTTTGTGAATTAAATGCACTCCATAGTGGAATGGGTAGTTGTAACACCATGTAGTCCATCCACGTGAACTTTGATTGATATTATAGTCGGGAGTTCTAGTTGGCAATGATGCCCTCTCGCCTCTCCTCCACGCTGTACACCGCATCGTTTCTTGGCATGCAGGGTTGGAAACTCTGTGGTTGTTGGAATTTAATGAGATATTAATGTGAGGTTGCTCGGCTTACAACATAGCACTGTTGGCTATTTTCTATCCGTCAATCGCTCCAGATATTGGTCGTTGGTTTGTGTAACCCTAATCCGTGTTGTATGTATTGTTAGTAAGTTTCTTGGCCCTTCATTGTTATGTTGTAATGAGGTTGACAGGCTGCCAAAATTTTAGGGTTAGAGGAGGTGCTCTTCCAGGGTTTCGACCTTGTGACTTATGAGAGAAAAAGTTTAAATGTTGCAGGCTTGGCTTCGTGCCATAGAGCCGTGATGTCGTAGTATGAAGGGTAGATATTCATCAGCTATTATGAGTAGTTGGTAGTTTGTTCTTTGGCTCTTTCGAATGGTGGTAAGGCCTTCTGGTTTTTCCTACGTTTATGAAAGATTGCAGCTGACCTCTGGTTCCGCCATTGATATTTGGAATAACACTCTACAGGGTAAGTAAGTAAGTAAATGAACAAATGTTGATAACTTAGATTTTGCATTCTAAATTGTGTTAACAGTTATTGACCACTTGCATTGTGCTTTGGCAGGTGCTCTCTTTGTTGGAAGGTTTCTATGCCACGATTTTGGAAAGGACGGCTACTACAGTTTCCTGGTAAGATCTTGTGGTTCTTACATGCCTCGTAGGTACCTTGATGTGTTTTCTGTGTGCCGAGAAATGGAAATCTTCGACTTGTATCAGTGATGGCCGCAAGCAAGGTTTTAAGCTTGTCTTGTTTTGTTTTATATTGTACATAGGGTAACCTCTCAGTATTTTAAGTTACCTGTTGGCTATTTGATGCCTGGTTATGTTGTCAATAGAGACTTCGAATCTTCATTTGTTCTTCTAGATGTCTTAAGGGTAAAAACCCTATAAGTCTTCGTTGCTTCATGATTCTATTTTATGTTTTTAGTTGATGAGGGCAAGTCCCGTGTACTGTGAAACCTTGACAGGTTCAAAGTGAAATTTTCGGTTATAGTTTTAAATGGAAGTCAAGAACCAAGGGTTCTCTTTGTACTTATAAACTATGGTTCGTTTTTCTTGAAATGAAATGATAATTTTGTTGAATGACAGTGGGAACGATGTATAAAATATATGTGGCATTTTTGCCGAACCACAAGGGTTGTTTTGGCCTAGGTTTTAAGTTTGTAAGAGTGTGTAAATGAAAAGCATGCCTATAATCCAAGCTTGTTCTTGTTAATCTTGTTTGGAAAAATAGATGAAGTAGTTTTACTGTTGAATGTTTTCGATTTTACAAGGGATACCTTACTTGAAACCTTCGAATTCTATTGGGCTTGTGCTATGGTTTTATACCCAAGACTTAATCGCTGTGATGAAAATCTTGATAATGTATTTGTTAAAATGTTAGGATGTGAGCTAATGTTTAAACATGAATATGTAAACGTGCCTTCGGCTAACTGTTAGATAATTCTTTGATAGTAAAATTACCATATATAAAAGATAGTGTGGTTCTCAAAAGTAATGTCTAGGGTTTAATAAGTCATAAAAGTTATCATTCTTTGAACAATGTCTACAGTTTGTCTTTGAGATAGAAAATATGATGTATGAATACAGAATAAGGGTTTGCAGTGTATTAGGTTTTGATACTACTGAAATAAACATTTGATAATTGAAATCAAACAGGAAATCAGTGAAGAAATAAAGTATGTATAATGATATGAAAACTATATAGTGATTAGTTCTTGCAGCTGTGATAATCCTTGGAAATACTATTCTTGGAAAACATGATATGTATGATTTTAATTGTATTTGTTTGCTATTTTAAATGAATAGAGATAAGAGAAAAATATATGACTATACAGAAATTAGGCTATATTTTTCTTTCATGAAATAACAAAAGAGTTCTATATTACTATTGATGCTATATAGTAAAATTTTTACTATGTTTAGATATAGGACAGAATTGTAAACAGAGCACTTACTGTAATTATTTGTCCAATCAATGGCAATCTACCTATCTCTCATCTATCATTTAATTTGCTTCTCTATACTAGAGTACTATGCAGATAACAACATGGGAAAAATATAGAGATGATTATCTAATTAATAATTCACAGACTTTATCATTGAGTATCAAACATAAATCATAAATAAAATAAATTCTTTTACAAAACAGAGTTTGATAAATTCTACTAAACAGAACATTGAACTGTAAACAAAATAGAAACAACAAAACCTGGTTAACTGTAGAGAAACAAACAACCTAAGGAGCCTGTTCCACCCAACCAATTCCTGAAGACAGCCAAGTTACTTGCCTTAAGACCCCCGAGCCTGTTCACCGAACCACCAGGAGGAAGAAACTTATAAGCTTAGGACCTCCACTTGTAGTAACAATAGTTAACTATTCTTAAAGACTTAGCAGTCAAAGGGACCTGCACCAGCACCTCTGATTCTCCTTCTCAGAATAATTTGCAGACTTACAGTTTCACTCTCACATAGCCTCCCTATTCGAATCTCTCAGTGATCACCTGATGCACATGAGGAATATTTCTGCAGAAAATACTGTGCAAGAGCTGCCTGCTCAATTTGAATTTGCCTTATGTAGGTTGCTTAGGATTTTCAGTTGTTAACTGGTCATTAAATGAGCTTCCTGCTAACTCCCACCACCTGGGGGATAATGCCATATTTTTAGGGGTAGTTGTCCCATAACCAATAGCTAGTGGTGAAGTACAATTGTTTCCATCTGTCCCATGCCTTCTAACAGCTTCCATTCCTCCTAGTGGGTCAGTGAACACTCATTTAATAGTTCCCTTGGGTGTTTGTCTCCTAATTTAATTTATTAAATAATAATAATCAGTAATTACATTCATCCTTGACCAAAATTGGTCATAATTACAAAACTTTGTAATTAAAATTTAACATAAAGTATTTTGCGAATAAAATAATATTTTTAGAATTTGGGTGGGTGACATACACCCCCCCTTAAGGTTCAACATCATCCTCAATGTTGATTAATCACTCTTTGAGTGTTCTTGAAATAGAGTTGGGTATGCTGCCTGCATACTACTCTCCAACTCCCAGGTTTCCTCTTCCGGGCTAAGGTGCTTCCATTGCACCTTCACTTGCCCAGTGGGTGCGATTCCGGAGCGGAGTTTCCCTCCTTTCGAGGATATAGTCCGGTTCCACCTGAAAATCACCATCTTGTCCCACCTGTACATCATTCCAGTTTACAACATGAGTATCATCGTGTACATACTTCTTTAAAAATGATATATGAAAAACATTATGTATCTTTAAATTTGGTGGTAAAGCCAGTTGATATGCCACTGGTCCAACCTTGGACAATATTTCGAAAGGACCACAATACCTGGGTGCCAACTTGGCATAGCTTCCCAATTTCAATGAACTCTTTTTCGGTCTTACTTTGAGGAACACATGTTCACCAACCTGGAACTCTTTATGAGTCCTTTTTAAATCTGCTTGACTCTTTTTCGTATCTTGGGCAGCTTTTAAATTTCTTTGTACGTGCTTCACAATTAGTTCTAACTCCTGCAACAATTCAGGTCCTGAAACAACTCTATTTACTGGGTCATTCCAAGAAACAGGTGTATCACATTTCCTACCATAAATAATTTCAAATGGGCTAAGTCTGGATGATGCATGATAATGGTTATTATATGAAAATTCTGCTAAGTGCAAGTAGTCTTCCCACTTACCAGGCTGATCCTTAACATACATTGTTAGTAAGTCTTCCAAAACTTGATTCACCCTTTTTGTCTATTCATCCGTTTGTGGATGAAATGCTGTGCTGAAATTTAAGGTTGTATTCAACCCTTTAAACAAAGACCTCCAAAAGTTCCCAGTAAATTTAGAGTCACGATCTGAAATTATCACTTTCGGTATACCATGTAGTCAAAAAATCTGTTTCATGTAGATTTTTGCAATGTCTGGAGCCTTATGAGTAGTCTTCACAGGTATAATGTGTGCTGCTTTGCTCAGTTTGTCTACTACCACCATGATAGAGTCATTTTGTTTCTGATTTTTGGGTAGTCCAGTAATAAAGTCTATGCTTATCACTTCTCATTTCCAACTCGGTATACGTAATGGTTGCAACAATCTGGCGAGATGTTGGTATTCAACTTTCACTTTTTGACAATCCAAACATTTAGCTATGTACTCTGCTACTTCATCTTTCATTTTGGGCCAATAGTATTCTTTCCTTAGCATAGTAATGGTCTTTTGATAACCTGGATGGCCAAAGTAATGGCTTTTGTGCATCTCATTTAAAATTAGAATTTTTACCTCTGGTATGTTAGGTATATACAATCTATTTTTGTATAGCAATAGTCCATTTTCCTTCATTTTGTAATCTGCCATAGAATTTTCAAAACTGTTATTTGTTGTCTTTTCTTTTAATTTTCTATATTCTTCATCTATTTCACTCCTTTCAAGGATCTGATTTTCTAAATCTGTTGAGTAAGTACTGATGGCTGAAATAAAATTCAGTTTTGCTTTACGACTCAATGCATCCGCAACCTTGTTCTCTTTCCCTTTAATATGCTGAATTTCGAAATCATACTCACTTAAGAAAGTTAACCATCTAGCTTGTCTAGCATTCAGATTTGTTTGATCTAATAAATATTTCAGACCCATGTTGTCTGTCAATAAGGTAATTTTTCTGCGAATAAGGTGGTGACGCCACATTTTTAAAGCATTAATTACTGCTAATAACTCTAAATCATAAGTACAGTAATTATTCTCATGTATTTTCAGCTTTCTAGATTCGTATGCCATAGCATGCCCTTCTTGTGTTAGAACTCCACTGAGTCCATCATTACAAGCATCTGTGCACACTATAAAATCCTTATTAGGATCCTCTATCCTCATAATAGGTGCTGTAGTCAATAATTCCTTTAACTTCTTAAAACTGTCTGTACATTTCTGATCCCACACAAATTTCTTCCCTTTCTTCTGCAAGGAGGTTATGGGGTTGGCAATCTTCGAAAAACCCTCTATAAATTTTCTGTAATATCTAGTAATACCCATAAATGATCTTACATATGACACATCCTTAGGAGCCGGCCAATCATTAATGGCCTTTATCTTGTCGGGGACAACTAAGATTCCTTCTTTAGAAATTATGTGTCCTAAATACTGAATTTTGTCCTTGTGGAAGTCACACTTACTAAACTTAGCGTATAGTTGATGATCTCTCAGAACTTGTAAGATAATCCATAGATGTTCATCATGCTCTTCTTTGCTTTTAGAATACACTAAAATGTCATCTATAAACACAACAACAAACTTATCTAAGTATTTGTGCAGAATATTGTTCATCAAACACATAAATACAACCGGGACATTAGTCAAGCCAAATGGCATGACTACGAACTCGTAATGTCCATATCGTGTTCTGAAAGCCATCTTGAAAATATCTTCATCCTTAACCCGCACTTGATGATATCCTGACCTTAGATCAATCTTTGAAAATATCATTGCTCCTCGCATCTGATCAAATAGATCGTTTATGCGGGGCAACGGATATCGATTCTTGATTGCCATCTTATTAAGCTGGCGATAATCTATGCATAGTCTTTAGGGTTCCATATTTTTTCTTAACAAATATAATAGGTGCTCCCCAAGGAGACACACTGGGTCTTATATAATTCTTATCAATCAGTTCCTTCAACTATGATTTTAATTTGTTTAATTCCAGTATATTCATCCTATATGGAGCTTTAGAATTCTGTACTGCTCATGGCATTAACTCAATGGTAAAATCTAAATCTTTTTTAGGAGGTAATCCTAGAATCTCCTCAGGAAAAACATCCTTGAAATCCTTTAGGATAGGTGTGTCTTCTAATTTCAGTTTGTCTTCTTTACAAATAAACTCCTCATTTACTACATTTACTGCAAACAACTGACATCATTTCCTAACTGCCTTCTTAACTTGTATTTCTGAAATCTGTCTAAGGGTTACCTTTCTTGGAATACCTTTTACTTCTACAGTTTTTCCTTCATCATTTAAACATGTAAAAAATTTTTCATAACAGTTCAGAATGACATGATGGGCTTCTAACCAGTCCATTCTGATTATAATATCATAGGATCCTAAAGGTAAAATATTCAACTTGATTTGTGTCTTTAACTGATTCATGGATAAAGCACAACTTTAAATAAAATATGATACTTTCCTCTTTGTTCCTATTGCCAGTCTAACTAACCAAGATTTACTGAACTTTTCTATTTTTAATTTAAGACTTTCCAAAATATCTGGTGATATATAACTTAAGCTAGCACCTGGGTCAATCAAAACAGTAACAAGATGATTTTGTAGCATACCTTCAATCTCTACCATAGAGATTTGATGATTTGCTTGCCTATTGTCGAGTGCTGCATTGATTCTGGGCATCTCCCTCGCCACGTCTCCAACAGTAGGTTCAGTCTGAATAGAGTGAATGTTGTTAGCTGTTCACTTCCTCTTGGGACATTCTGATGCATAGTGAGGACCTTGAAACTCAAAACATTTGATAGGTGCCTTTTGTTCATTGGTTCTAGTATTATTGGGAGCATTTCTGGGTGCTGTAGAATTTTGTTGTTGACTGTTTCTGAAATTATTTCCTTGAAAATTCCGATTCTGAAATTTTTTCTTTTGGAAACCGGAATTCCCACTGAACTTGAAATTTTTCTTTTTTCAGCTCAAAATTGCTGGGTTTATGACTTTTCTAGTTTGACATTCCTTCTCTTTTCCGATTAGTGTCATAACAAAAAATTGCCTTCCTCATAGCCTCTTCCAAGGTCTTTGGATTTTCATACTCGATTCTGTTCTTAATATTGAAAGGTAGAAAGCTCAAGTATCTTTGAATCTTTGGTTTTTTTTCCACGAGATATGGCACATATCTCAATAAGTTCAGAAATTTACTATTCATTTCCTTCATGTTCATACTTCCCAGCTTTAAATCGTAGAATTCTTTGGATTTTTCTTCATAGTACTGTTCAGGAAAAAAAATTCTTCTTGAAGTATCGTTTAAAAGTACTCCAGATTACATCCTTATCCTTGATGCCCTTTACTCTTTTGATGTCCTGCCACCAAATGTCAGTTTTTTCGGTCAAGTTATATATAGCCATTTTTGCTTTCAAGGATTATGAATAGTTATAAATCTGAAAATATTTCTTCATGCCGGATAGTCATGCTTCAACTATCTCGCTCTTCTCAGTTTCTCCATTGAAAGTTGGAGGTCTAATCTTTTTGAACTCCCCAAAAATCTGTTCATACTCTTTATGGCTTTTCTTTCTGGGTTTATAATCTCCTTTACTGCTATTGCTTGAATAGTTACGTTTCTTTTTATGTACTTCAATAGCATCTCCCGATTATGTTGAACTACTGTTCACATCATCGGTTTTCATTTTCTTACTTTTGTTACCATGAGGCAGATCTTCAACCTTGGAGATATCTTCATTTTCTCTCTCCTGCTCATCAATTGGGCATTGTTCAAACAACACTTGGTTTAACTCTTCTTGTGCCTTCATAATTCTTTCATTGTCTTGTTTCACAGATTTAGTTTCCTCCTTTAACTCCTGAAACGCATGTAACAATTCTGACGAATTGTCATTTAATTCTCCATGGCCTTCTTCTGCATAGTGTTGTCCCTTGCTATGGTTGTTTGGTTGAAATCTGTCTTCTAAATGTTTAGCTGAGTTCTCCATACATGTAACTTAAAATAATTTATGTATAACACAATAGTTTAAATTTTAATTAGTAAGATTTTCTGCTGTAATAAAATTTTCTATTGCGTGTTCTTGGACCTTTTTCAGGCCTAGAGTTTGAACATGAGCTTTGATACCACATGTAACATCCTGAAAATACCAAAATAATTTTTTTTTTATAATAGCAATAATTATCAAAGTTATTTAATGCGGAACATATAAACTAAATCGAAATCTTAAGTAAGATAATTTAATGACGATGACACGTCATAATTCTCAAATAAATATAGTTGTAATTTCTACTTCAGATATAAACGGATGTTAACCTCTTTAACGAAATATCTTTGTATGCTTATGTAGACAAGTACAGTTTACAATTTTGTTTAAGTTCTTGGTTAATATTACATGTTGATACAGTTTGTACTGCTTTGATATTCTTGATGGATTGCTGACAGTTTGTTTGTTTGTTGAAAAAGGGTTTCTATGAGGCACCCTGGAGCTTACTTAGCTACGTTTAGCTAAGGAATTTGAATCTGGTTTCCATGTGCAGACCGCAGGTAAGAAGTCTACAAGACAGCATAATATTTAGAGTACTTGTGTTTTTCAATTCAACGTCATTGTAAAATGTTAAGTACTTCCTTGCGACATTGATAACTGAAGGTATGGATACACGGATTCTGCTCCTAGCTTAAGTATTTTCTTACAAGGCTCCTTAATGTTATCAATTCATGTCGTCCAAGATTTCTGTTATGATGTTACATTTATCGTCATGAGACTACTGTCATTAATATTAATGCAACACTACTACTATCTATTAAGTATGCAATTACAAAACTTATAGGAAAATGCACTTTCGAACTATCATTATAATTGGTGTCTACAATTCTTAGACTACTTTATGTCCTGTACAAACTATAGAAATGAAGTAGCTATATATCTTATAGCTACTATTTATTTACATAAAGCATGGCATAATATTTGATTATTTCGATACTAATTTAAACTTTGGAATTATATGATACCTACACTACATATTCCATGTAATATGATAAGGTGTTACTATACAAAGATATGATAAACAAAACAATATTATGCAATTCCAAAATGTAATCCTAGCTATTGTTTTAACACCATAGGATAATGTCCTATGCAAACCATGAACATGACCTTATAAAGATTATGGCTTGATGGTAGTTGTTGGCTTCTTTCTGGATAGACCCAGGTTTTCAGGAGGCGCAGCAACAAACACCCATTGGCGCATTGGCCCTTTCGGCAACGAGCTACGCAGCAGCCCAAGGTCTCACCCGAAGTGGCTATGGGGGGCTAAGGAATCAGGTTTCCTTAACCAGGGCGGTGTGGAATCCATAGTCTTCTCTCTTCCTTCCTTCCGTAGTAACTTCTGAATGGAGTGTCTGATTCTTTCACAGATCATACAGTGCAACAGCGCTGGAGCTTACTCGCCTTAGCCCAGCTGCGCGGCACCTCCGCACCTGCGCACGAGGTGGTTACCCGCTACGTCCGCTACACGCTGTATTACTTCTGCGCTCACGCCACAGCGCACAACGAACTCCTTGCACGCCACGACAATAGTGCTCTTACCGAATCCTTCGATAGTGCACGAATATAACTTCTAAGGGAGCTTCAAGGACTTGCTTTATATACTCATTCATAAAGACAACGAAACATTCATGTAAACACAGATAGTAAACATAAACATGCATTCACACAAAACAACATCATAACATCGAGAATTATGTAGTCAGCCTCCCTGGGGAAATCACATTCCCGGGAACTGTATTCTATATTAACTCAAAATGGGAATTACACAATACGCTGCGCACACAGCTGCAGCCTTAGATCTTTCTGGGAAACTCCACGCACACAGCTGGGAGCCCTTCTCCTAGATCTACTCTCTTCTTCTATAGAGATTACAATGACTCAGACTTCAACTGAGACTGTCTGCAACTCAGTGACTAGCTCTACAGCTATCACCTCTCTAACTTATCCAACATCTAACCTCTAATCTCTCTAATGTCTAATGTCTAACCTTTTCCCTTTACAATTACACATATATATAGGTGGCCCTGAAGGTCGCACCTTTACAAAACTGTGGGCCTTTCCCAATAGTAATCCCCAAAAACCCTAATCGCGGACATGGCTAGGTGTAATGTAGGCGCCGCTTGCAGTCACGTCGCCGCTTCCTGCAGACTCCGTGATTTTTGGCGCAGATTGCGGGTATGGGCGCTGCTTCATCGTTCACTGCTCCTTGTCCTTCGCCTTCAATGCTTTGGTCCGTTGCTCTTCCTTGGTCAGAGCAACCATAACTTCTGTACTTAGCCTTAATGAGGGTAGCTGAGCCCTCTATTCCGTCGCTTCATTTATTGTGGTAGTTGAGCTTTCTACTCGGCCACATTCACTCTCCTTTGACATGTACGCACGAGCTCCGTGATTTTCGATCCGTAATCTGCGCTAAGCTCGTCCATCTGGCACCGTATTGCACATTGTTCACTTCTGCCCAAAATTGGTGCTTACTCAAAATTAGCACTTTCCCCTCAACACTTAGTGCTTTTTCCTCAAAATTCGCAGTTTTACCATAGCTGCGACCTATGCTCCAACAGGCCCCTAACACTTACTTGTGGCTCGTCCCCGAGCCACTCGCACTAGCATGTGGTTGCTTTACTTGCGCGTCTGCCTTTGCTTGGGTTGGAGCAAATGCTTTCTTCCACTACGCAATAGCGGAGTCCATTTCATCCACGCACTCCGCAGCTGTCTACACCGTATCTGAACTGACTTCTTCTTCAGTTATGCCATCAACCAACTGTTGAGATTTAGCAAATTCTTTGATCTTTTCCTCGGCTTGGGAAGCAAGTTCAGCATATTCATCCATAAATGGCTGAATGTTGTTGGTGAGATTAGCATCTTCATTTATGAGCTTGTGCAGTTATTGTTGTACTCTGTGCACTTCGCTCATTTTCCTCATTTTTGCTAAGCCTTCTAAGGCCTTAGCTTCTTCCCTCAGAACAGTTAGGGACTGTTCTGCTGCTTGCACATGTTCCAAAAGGCCAACTTTGAAAGGGAGCTTCTCAAGCTCATCCCAAGCCTCCATAGCTTGCGTCATTAGGTTTTGGGCTTCATCTGCTTTGCACTTCATTTGCGTGGAAGCTATGCGCAGTGCTTCAAATTGTTCCTGCCTTTCATCTGTAGTAGGCGCTACGACACGAGCTTCCAACTCGGCGATCTGCGTTCTATGGTCCTCAGCCATAGCAACTATTTCCTACTCTAGGGATTTCACCCTTCCGCCAATAATTTGCACTTTCTCAACCAGAGGAAGGTCTGGTTGAATCTGGCAGGCTAGCAGCTCCTGGGCGATTTCATCAAATACGTTTCTTATCCCGGTGTCTTGTGCCTCATAAAGTGCAAGATGCTCAGAGATGTTCTTATAGCCTGCCTTCAGCTCTATTTCCTGCGATTGCAGTCTTTGGTTTGCATGGAATGTGGAGAGCTCTCTAGCTCTCAGTTCAATAGAGACCTGCTCTTGCACTAACTGCAAAGTTTCTATCGGAATCAATGACAAATTTATCTCAATAGGGCCAACCGTGTTTACCTGGGTTGCAGCCAAAGGATCCGGGAATGTCATACTTGTAGGCGGGATGTGAACGACAGTATGCCTCTCTGCAAGTACTTCAACCCGCTTGGTGCTTGTAGATGCCTGCGGCGTCTGTGAACCAGATGCTGGCGCATGGGTTTACACAACTCTTCCTGCGAGACCTTTCAACTCCATGAGCTACAGGTCCAGAGCACTTCTGATGTGAGCCTGCGAGGTTCGCAGCTCGTGAAATTGCTCCTTCAAGTACTGGTCGAACCCCACGACAAGGGTCTCAGACGGATCTCCTGTTGCTTCTGCGGGGTGCGACAACTTCTGCTTCTTTGGAGGTGGTCCCGCAGGACCTTCATGAGTCGTCTGCGTGGCCTTTTCCTTTCCTTTATCTTTTTCTTGCGCAGAAGGGGGTGGCATCGCGGCAGCGACTTCAGCGGCCTGCCTCCATTCATCTGGACAAGACTTCACACTTTCTTCAACATCCTAAGTAGTCATACGGTAGAGGCCTACGGCCCATTCTTCCTGAATTCCACAAGGGCGGAAGTAAATTTCATGCAAGTTGGCAGAAAAAACCAACTTGGTTCCATATATTTGCGCTGTCTCCTCACTCAGCCTCAGCATTTCCTGAATGGTATCTTTGAGGAGATGGTAATATTCACAGAACACGGCGCGGTTCATCTTGCGCTTCGTGGGATTACTAGAATCCCAGAGGTTGACATAGCGCATCCCTGCAACCTATCCTGGCGCATCCCTGCAACCTATCCTGCGTGGCGCGGAAGGAACTAAGTGTTGGGGGGCTCCTTCCACCCGACAAAAGCACATAAAATCAAAATCCAAGAAAAATGGAACAACTGACCGGCGGTGTCCTGAACGTTCCGGCAGTCATCCAAGAAAGAATTCAAGAGGAAGAGAGACCAGTTATACTGTTCTCCCTCCGCAGCTGCGATTGAGAGCTCTACAACAGCTCCAGTGACTTCTTTAGGTCTGCACTTCGTTAGAAGTCTGCCTGTAAGCAGACTGCCTGTGAATCTAAGTGCTTCATCTTCAACTATAGTGAGGTCATAAGCCCGACCTCCTCTCGTCAGTTTGTATTTCTGCACCAGCTGTGCAGCCAACTTTCTGTCCTTATCCTTACCAACAAAATGAACATTGGGGTCCTTACCAACCTTAGATAGGCCGGTAATACGATGAATCAGGTCCACATTCAAATTGATTAGCCTCCCCAACCAAAGATAACCACCATGAACACAGGATAGTAGGGCCTTAACAACTGCATTGACTTCATTGCTACGCCCGAAGTGTGGTAGCTTCAACAGGTTCAACAGTCCAGGCCTCTCGAGATTTGCTGCAAATTCCTTCGGGACGAATTCATCAACCTTTCTAACGAAATTATGGACTACCGTCAGATAGCGGTCCGGCGCGAACTGAGGATACGTTCTGTAGTCTCCCAAGTTGAAGTCAGAAAACTTAACCAGTGGAAGGTGTACAAGCAGGGACCCTTCTTCTCGCACGATTTTCGCCATTGGAGGCAACAGAATCGGATACTTCGCATTCTTCGGAATATTCACCTCGGGTGCATCATTTGGACGCAGAGGAATGTAATTAACCATAGTGGCCAAAGGCTCTAAAACGGGTTAGTCTGGCTGCTGCTCCTGAGACGCCCTTGTGCCCGGAGATTGTTTGGGATCAGTCCAACCAGGATGCGTGTAAGCCGAGGTCGTTACTGGGGTAGCCATGCCAAAATCTAAGCCTCTGCGCTTGAATTGACGAACAACTTCTTCAGTTGACAGGTTCTCCGTCATGAACCGGTATACACAACAAGCACTCGAATAGACAAATGGCGGAACAACGTAGGATATGAACGCTGAAAATAAAGGAAGCAGTCTGCACGACACGGCTTTGAAAACAATAACTTAGATTCTCAAACAAGACACTATACAACTCGAGAAAAGTAACGGGAACATATACGAGTGTGGGGTATTTATAGCTAAAGGAGATAGTAAATGTGGACAAGTGGGGCTAATAACCGTAGGCGTCTATGCATGAGTTGAAAACCCCCCTACCCCCATGCCTCTGCGGTGCATTAATTGCGATGGACGGGCTCTGACTGTGTTTCGGGAGATGAGCTAAGGCTTTCGGATCATTTCTTAAATGCGAATCTTAGGGAGATCAAGCCGAATGTGTCAAAGCAATTACAATTAAATGGCGATCTTATCCTACATTAACATTCAGACGCAGTTATAGAGCTACCGTAATTCAAATTTTCGGCGGGTCACTTCAGCATAGGTAACTGTGCACATGGAGGGCTCCACGGCTAGGAGAACTCCTCAAGTGGAAAATTGGCAACAGGGAACTCCGCAAGAGCGACGGTTTGACAACCCGGGGAAAAACTTCGCAAGAGCGCAAAATAGGCTCCCTCCAAACAGGCTTTATTGACATGCGCGGATGTTTCAAGGAACTGCGCGGGAATCCGGAGACTGAAAGTGTCTTGCGATTTCCGTGTAGACTGTGATAAGTGCGATGCGTCTTTCAACTACACTGGTCATCTGCACTTCTTTAGCAATTCATTAAGTCGACAGGGCGGAGTGGCCGTCGCGATAAAGCTTGAGCCGACTCCCATTAATCATTGTGGGCAGTAATTCTCCATTAAGCTTCGCAAGCTGGACTGCTCCCCCTTCTGTTATCTTCGTCACCTGAAAAGGGCCTAACCAATGTACACGAAACTTGCCTGGAAACTTGATGAATTTACTATCATAGAGGAGTACCAAGTCTCCTTCTTAAAAGACTTTATTCTTAATATGCCTGTCATGCCAAGCCTTCTGTCTTGCCTTCTGCACTTGTTGATGGAATCCGGCTAAAAGTTTGTCTTCTTCTAAGGCAAGCAATTGTGAGAGTCTTTCACTCATAGTATCAGTATCTGCCATTTCTGTAATTTGCGCAATTTTGAGACTGGGAACAATGTATTCCATGGGCATGACTGCTTCTTGTCCATACACCAAACTGAAAGGTGTGTGACCTGTTAGTTTCTTGCATGTGTTTCTGTAAGCCCATAACACAGCTGTGACTCTAAGGTCCCAATCATCTCTCTGTTGATTACAGATCTTGGTCAGGGCATTCTCAAGAATCTTGTTGAATGCCTCCACCGTACCATTAGCTCGAGGGTGGTAGGGTGTACTCTTATGGTGACTAATGTGGAATTCTTCAGTAAGGGCCTCTATAGTCTCATTTAGGAAATGTGTGCCCTGATCACTCATTAGAATCAATGGACACCCAAATCTAGTGACAATGTTCTCAAAAATGAACTGCGCGGTAGTGGCAGCGTCGCAGTTCTTAACTGGCTTCGCCTCAGCCCATCTGGTGAGGTATTCAGTAGCTGTGATGATGTATCTTGCGCCTGTTCTCTTCCCTGGTGGGTTGATAGGTCCCACGAAATCAATGGCCCACTTATCAAAAGCACGCACTGTTATCTGGGGTCTTAGCGGCATTTCATCTCTTCTTGAGGGTTTTCCTGTTCGCTAGCACACATCGCAACATTTGCAGAATTCCTTAGTATCGTTGTGCAATGTTGGCCACCAAAGACCTACGGCTAATATTTTCTGCGCAGTCGGCTTTCCTGCGAAATGGCCTCCTGCAGTTCCTGAGTGCGCTTCTACGATGATGGAGTTCTTCTCATGCGGTAAAATGCATCTGTGCAAGACTTTATTAGGGCCCAAATTATAGAGTTGGCCTGCTATTAAAGTGAAGTCTGCGGCTTTGACAACAAGTTGCTTCTTTTGCTGGATTGTAAACTCAACTGGCGCTTGCCCTGTAGTGAGAAACTCAAGAATATCGAAATAATATTCATCTGCTGCTTGAATAGAAAATAGTTGCGCATCAGGCAGATTGTCCTCCAAATTTGTAGGTTCCTCCCCTGACTCTATCCTAGATAAATGGTCGGGTCCTGCATTCAATCTACCTGGCTTCACAATAACCTCAAAATCATACTCCTGGAAGAGAAGTAGCCATCTGCAAATTCTTCCCCCTAATACTAGCTTATTGACCAAGTACTTCAAAGCAGAATGGTCAGTATACATTTTAAAATGAGCGCCCAATAGATAGTGTCTGAACTTCTGTAAGGCATACACCATAGCTAGTCCTTCTCTTTCTGTAGTGGTATAGTTCTTCTCAGCTGTGGACAGCTTTCTGCTCGAGTAAGCAATGGGGTGGTCGATACCTCCTTCTCCTGGTTGTGTAAGCACAACCCCCAATGCTATGGAAGAAGCATCTACATGAACATGAAAGGGTTTTCTCCAGTCTGGGAAAACTAGAATAGGCGCAGTGATCATCTTTTCTTTAAGTATATCCAAGCTCTGTTGGCATTCTTCTGTCCATTGGAATTTCGAATCCTTTTTCAGAAATATTTCCATAGGTGCAGCTATCTTTGCATAATCCTTGATAAATTTCCTGTAGTACCCTGTATGTCCCAATGTAGTGCGCAATTGTTTGACTGAGTTGGACGCAGGTAAGTTAGCAATGATGGCAACCTTCGCAGGATCCATCAGGAGTCCTTGTCTGCATACAATATGACCCAACAGAATACCAAAAGGAGCACAGAAAATACATTTTTTCAAGTTAAGGGAAATCTGATACTGTCTACATTTTTCTAACATCATGCGCAGGTTCCCTATATGGTTCTTTAGTAAACCAAACATAGTCCAGTCATCAAAATAGACTTCTAGAAACTTATGAATGAATTCTTTAAAAATAGCAACAACGACTCTAGAGAAGATAGCAGGTGCGTTTTTAAGACCAAAGGGCATTACCGTATACTGGAATGAGCCCCATTCAATCGCAAAAGTGGTCTTATGGCGGTCTTCTGGATGGATTCTGATCTGATGGTATCCCGAAAAGCCATCAGTGAAGGAGTAAGCCTCTTGTCCTCCAACATTATCAAGCACTTCGTCTGTAAAGGGAGTAGGAAATGGATCATGCGCTGATGCGTCGTTTAGCTTGAGCAGGTCCATGCAGATTCTTATTTCACCTTTTTCCTTTTTCTCTTGTACCACCATAGGACTAATCCAATCACTTTCCTCTACTGGCTCAATAATACCTGCTGCGAGCATCTTATCAATTTCTTCTCTAACCTTTTCTTTATATCGCGGGTTCAACCTGTACAGGCATTGTTTTACTGGCTTGGTGTTTGCTTTCAAAGGTATGCGCATAACTCCTAAATCTCCTAAGATGACTTTCATTTTTGTAAACTTGGTGGGAAAGATATCCTGGTAGTTACGTAGTAAATCTGCAATATGGCCAACAGTTTCATCATCCCAATAATATCCTATAGAAACAAACTTGGGTTCGGCTTCTGTACCAATGTTAATCTTCTTGAGCTTGATGTGTTCTGTAATGGCAGGGATATCAAGTTGAGGACCTTCGACCTTACGCGTCCCTTCTGATTCTGGAATATTGATGTTGCGAGGATCATCTTCCTCTTCACCAGTGGTGAAATTATAGCATTCCAGGGCATGTTCCATCTGGACAGCCCAATCTGGTTGAGAATATTCTGGTAACGGACATGGTTCAAATACCTTCTTTCTAATACACTTTAAAGCGTGGTTGATGCTTGGATGTTCTGACTCAAAGCTGAAGGTAAGTTGAAAACTTTCCATCATAAGAGGCCAAGTGATAGTGCCTCTACGCAATTATGTTTCAGCGTACCAGTTCCTTGGAACTGTATCCAACGTGTGGATGAATAGGTGAACCCACTCATCCTCTGGAGTATCTGACCATTGCTGAATACATGCTTCAACGTGTGACTTGGGGTCACTCTGTCCATCATATTTGCGCAACACTTCTGCTGTAGTTTCCTGAAATCTGCGTAGTATCAATCTGCGACAGTCTTGCCATGTGTGAATATTTTCTTTATGCGCACCCCACCATCTTGCGGGTGTAGCGCGCAGTGCTACATCCAATGCTTGTATGTGCTGCTCATCTGGGATTTGTTGTTCATAGGTATGTATGAATTCACTGAATTTAGTTAAACGATCAAAGATTGGAGTGTTATTCAATTCTGTGCCAATCCATCGAATGGATTTAGTCATCATGGCACAACGCCTTGCAGAAACCTCATGTAAGTGATTCTGCCAGTTTTCCAGTCCTGCTTCTGAATCTGATGTGCACGAGCTATCGCATCGCCAGCTGATATGGCCGTCTGCTGTGGGATTGACATAATCATTATGACTAGCAGTCATCTAGTACAAACTTTCCATGTGGCGCGCTTCTTCGTCTGTGCAAATGGGTTCAATATACCGTGGTCCTTGAATGGGATCAAGCAGTGCAATGACCCTGATTTGCTCATCTTCAAAGGTCATCTGTCTTTTCTTCAAATTAATGACAGTCAAATTATCAAATGCCCAGTCTATGCCTAAAAGTGCTGGGTAAGGTATACTGTCATCCAGAATTTTGATTACTTCGAAGTCTGCAGAACTTCTTACTCCCTCAATATCAATAGGTACATTGGGTAGTCTTCCCAATAGAGAAACTCGTTGCTGATTCGCAAGTCTTAGCTGGATAGGAGATCTGGTAAGCTGAGGACTACCCATCTGTTCCCATGTCTTCATGGTGAGAACATTAACTTCTGAGCCTAAATCCAAAATGACCTCGTCCATTTCGAATGCTCCAATCTGTGCTGTGAGTCTCATCTCTCTTCCAGTTCTAGCATGACTCCCAATCTGATGAATAGCACGCTGCGGTGTATTCATCGAAGCAGATTGCTGACACTGATCCAACAGGTGTTGGAGTTCCATAGTTGCTTTTTCATTGCACAACAACTTTAAGCAGTTTCTCAGGAAAGCATGAACACTGCCTAGTGCATCCTCCTCCTCAGGCCTTCCAAATGTAGTGGCCTGCTCTTGTACCCAGTTCTCTTGATGCGGCACATGTGGTTTGATATCATTATGCGAAATTGCTACAGAACTCGAAGCTCGCGGATCTGAGAAGTACTCTTGAGCTTGCTTGAATGCTTCTTTTTGCTTCTGCAGGTTAAGTGGGGCTGGTTTAATATTAGCGTGGCGCACCCATTGCGTCGCTGGTTTTCCAGTTCCCAACTCTGGCGCACCAGTAGTTGCTTCACTGTGCGTCACTATATTAACTGTAGGATCTGGTTCCCTTTTTTCTGCTCCAATCAACTGAATATTCTGGTTAACCTGTGGCTTCTTTTCTTGCATCTTGGCCATCAACTGAGGGCATTCCTCAATGACATGATCATAAGATTTACAGTATCTGTAGGTGGTTGTAGGATTTTGGCAATCCCTTGCATAATGACCTTGAGCTCCGCAGTTATAGCAAGTGATCTGTCCTCTTCCTCGACCAAAACCTGCTGCGCGTCCGCGGCCCCTGTAATTTCCTCCTCAGCCTTCGCGAGCTTGGTCGTACTGTGGACCTGTTGTGGGTCCTTGTGGTTCTGACTGTACTCTATAAACATCATGTTTTCTTTCTATCATGAGGTCATATGCTCTACAATTGTTCTCATCATGGCCTACTGATTTACAGAAATTGCAATATAGATTCTTTGGAGTTTGTACATATTTCTGTAACAAGTGACATTCTTGTGGTCTGTGACCTCTAGTTCTACAGATTTCACACCAAGGCCCCTGTGCCTGTGGTAAAGGGTTAGGTGCTCCAATCGCAATATACTCTATGAAAACGGGACAATGGTCCTTTGAATGACCTTGTGCTCTACATTTTGTACACCAAACTTCTTATTTAACATCCTTTCCTTTCTTAATATCATGCACTTGCAAGGTTAGGTTTGCTAATTGGTTCTGCAACTGTGCAACATCGTTGCTTGTTCCAGCAATTGGTGAAGCTTCTAGTTTCATAGCCATCTCTAGAGCTTGTTCTTGTGTAGTGAGATTCTGTTGCATCAAAGGAAGTCTAATGTGAGAAAGCAACACAGCAATGAACCATTCCTTATGTTGCTGCGGTGCAAACTCAAAGCTTACATGATCTATCAAGACTTTGAACTGCTGGTCAAAGTCCCATACTGACTTTGTGGGTAACTGTTTTATGTCTTTGAGCTCGGTTATGCACTGTGATTCTGATTTAGGTTTCTTGAATTCTCTAATCATAGCATTTCTTACATCAGCAAGCGTCCTATTCTGTGCTGCTGAGTATTTCATGAACCAGGTTAAGGCTCTTTCTCTTAGTGTGGTTGCTAACTGAACCAGTTTAACAACATCATCATTAATTTGCTTAATCGTCCAAATGGCTTCACATAGGAACCAGTGCTGCTCAGGGTCTTCTAGCCCTGTTCCCCTAAAAGTTGGTAGCTTCATGTCATCACCCATCCTTCTTGCACTAGGTTGATGTGGAGGTGCTATAGCAATGCCTCCGGGATGGTTAAACAAAGGTGGGGCTGAGGTACTAGAAGTACCGTGTGGGCTACTAGAAGGTGTTACTGCGGGGTTATAGTGAGCCCCATCTGGCTTTTGCGGTGTAAAAGGGTGATAAGGGATATGAGCACTCCCTTGTCTCTCTATATGGATCGTTCTAGGAGCTCAACTATCTTCTGGGCTAGACTCAAAAGAATGTTGGTCAAGGCCTACTTTATACCGTTTTCCACTACGAGTGCAACCAATAAATTCAAGATCACTATCAGAATCTGTGGACATACTTTTCTATGCTATTCATCGGAAGCTATGCATAGTTTTCCTTTTTCATGCAAGAGCATTTTAATTGGCAGGTTCAGAGAATTTAAGAACTTACCCCTATATGCTTGGAAGAAGCTCCTCTCAGCTTCACTGAAGCTCTTTCTGGTATCTACTGCAAACTTGGTAATGAAGCCTTCTAGCAGACTATTCAACCAAAAGTCTACTGCGCGGGACACAGGATTATCTACCCGCTTCAAAATGCTAACTAGCTCAGGCGTCCAAATGACGGGTTAATCAACATGCACAGTGGGTCTAGTATCTGCTAGCTTGGCTACCCACGCATGCAACTCAAGAGCAAATGTTACGAAGAAAATTTCGTGAAGGTCAGTATAAATATGCTTCTGCAACTAGTCTTTTGTCTGAAGCCTAGAGCTTCTATTTTCTTGTTCAGCAAACTCTCCAGCCTTTGAATCGAACCAGTCTTGAATTTCTTTAGCTGTAGGATTCCAGCACCACATTGCCTTCAAAATAATAGGGTTGAAGCCGACGACGGAACCATTTGTTGTCTGAGAAAGTCTCAAGGCAACAAGTCGCAAGGCAACAGAACCATTTGTTGGCTCCCTTTTTCTCTAGATTGTGCATCAATATCGCACGTCACCAGGGTAACAAGTCTCAAGGCAACAAGTCGCAAGGCAACGGAACCATTTGTTGGATACTTTCTGGACAGACCCAGGTTTTCAGGAGGCACAGCAACAAACACCCATTGGCGCACTAGCCCTTTCGGCAACGAGCTGCGCAGCAGCTCGAGGTCTCACCCGAAGTGGCTATGGGGAGCTAAGGAATTAGGTTTCCTTAACCAGGGTGGTGTGGAATCCACAGTCTTCTCTCTTCCTTCCTTCCGCAGTAACTTCTGAATGGAGCATCTGATTCTTTCACAGGTCATACAACGCAACAGCGCTGGAGCTTACTCGGCTTAGCCCAGCTGCGCGACACCTCCACACCTGTGCACGAGGCGGTTACCCGCTACGTCCGCTACACGCTGTATTACTTCTGCGCTCACGCCACAGCGCACAACGAACTCCTTGCGCTCCACGACAATAGTGCTCTTACCGACTCCTTCGATAGTGCGCGAATATAACTTCTAAGGGAGCTTCAAGGACTTGCTTTATATACTCATTCATAAAGACAACGAAACATTCATGTAAACACAGATAGTAAACATAAACATGCATTCACACAACACAACATCATAACAACGAGAATTATGTAGTCATCCTCCCCGGGGAAATCACATTCCCGGGAACTGTATTCTATATTAACTCAAAATGGGAATTACACAATACGCCGTGCACACAGCTGCAGCCTTAGATCTTTCTGGGAAACTCCATGCACACAGCTGGGAGCCCTTCTCCTAGATCTACTCTCTTCTTCTACAGAGATTACAATGACTCAGACTTCAACTGAGACTGTCTGCAACTTAGTGACTAGCTCTACAGCTATCACCTCTCTAACTTATCCAACATCTAACCTCTAATCTCTCTAATGTCTAATGTCTAACCTTTTCCCTTTACAATTACACATATATATAGGTGGCCCTGAAGGTCGCACCTTTACAAAACTGTGGGCCTTTCCCAAAAGTAATCCCCAAAAACCCTAACCGCGGACATGGCTAGGTGTACTGTAGGTGCCGCTTGCAGTCACGTCGCCGCTTCCTGCAGACTCCATGATTTCCGGCGTAGATTGTGGGTATGGGTGCCGCTTCATCGTTCACTTCTCCTTGTCCTTTTCCTTCAATGCTTTGGTCCATTTCTCTTCCTTGGTCAGAGCAACCATAACTTCTGTACTTAGCCTTAATGAGGGTAGCTGAGCCCTCTATTCCGTCGCTTCATTTATTGTTGTAGCTGAGCTTTCTACTCGGCCACATTCACTCTCCTTTGACGTGTATGCGTGAGCTCCGTGATTTCCGGTTTGTAATCTGCACTGAGCTTGTCCATCTAGCGCCGTACTGCGCACTGTTCACTTCTGCCCAAAATTGGTGCTTACTCAAAATTAGCACTTTCCCCTCAACACTTAGTGCTTTTTCCTCAAAATTCGCAGCTTTACCATAGCTGCGGCCTATGCTCCAACAATAGTTTGAACTATGTTGTATGTAAAAGCTCTTATCCTAAGTCTTAATATAATGTTAATGTAATCGCCCAAGTCTCGACGTTAAAGTGATGAAATGATGGGTATTAACTTCTAGTTGCAAGTTGACAGAGTTACGGTTTGTGAATTAAATGCACTCCATAGTGGAATGGGTAGTTGTAATACCACGTAGTCCATCCACGTGAACTTTGATTGATATTGTAGTCGGGAGTTCTAGCTAGCAACGATGCCCTCTCACCTCTCCTCCACGCTGTACACTGTATCGTTTCTTGGCATGCAGGGTTGGAAACTCTGTGGTTGTTGGAATTTAATGAGATATTAATGTGAGGTTGCTCGGCTTTCAACGTAGCACTGTTGGCTCTTTTCTATCCGTCAATCGCTCCAGATCTTGGTTGTTGGTTTGTGTAACCCTAATCCGTGTTGTATGTATTGTTAGTAAGTTTCTCGGCCCTTCATTGTTATGTTGTAATGAGGTCGACAGGCTGCCAAATTTTTAGGGTTAGAGGAGGTGCTCTTGCAGGGTTTCGACCCTGTGACTTATGAGAGAAAAAGTTTAAATGTTGTAGGCTTGGCTTTGTGCCATAGAGCCGTGATGTTGTAGTATGAAGGGTAGATATTCATCAGCTGTTGAGAGTAGTTCGTAGTTTGTTGTTTGGCTCTTTCGAATGGTGGTAATGCCTTCTGGTTTTTCCTACTTGTATGAAAGATTACAGCCGACCTCTGGTTCCGCCATTGATATTTGGAATAACACTCTACAGGGTAAGTAAGTAAGTAAATGAACGAATGTTGATAACGTAGATTTTGCATTCTAAATTGTGTTAACAGTTTTTTACCACTTGCATTGTGCTTTCGCAGGTGCTCTCTTCGTTGGAAGGTTTCTATGCCACAATTTTGGAAAGGAAGGCTACTACGGCTTCCTGGTAAGCTCCGGTGGTTCTTACATGCCTCGTAGGTACTTTGGTGTGTTTTCTGTGTGCCGAGAAATGGAAATCTTCAACTTGTATCAGTGATGGCCGCAAGCAAGGTTTTAAGCTTGTCTTGTTTTGTTTTATATTGTATAGAGGGTAACCTCTTAGTATTTTAAGTTACATGTTGGCTATTTGATGCCTGGTTATGTTGTCGATAGAGACTCCGAACCTTTGTTTGTTCTGCTAGATGTCTTAAGGGTAAAAACCCTGTACAGTCTTCGTTGTTTCACAATTCTATTTTATGTTTTTAGTTGATGAGGGCAAGTCCTGTGTACTGTGAAACCTTGATAGGTTCAAAGTGAAATTTTCGGTTATAGTTTTAAATGGAAGTCAAGAACCAAGGGTTCTCTTTGTACTTATAAACTATGGTTCGTTTTTCTTGAAATGAAACAATAATTTTGTTGAATGACAATGGGAACGATGTATGAAATATATGTGGCGATTTTGCCGAACCACAAGGGTTGTTTTGGCCTAGGTTTTAAGTTTGTAAGACTGTGTAAAAGAAAAGCATGCCTATAATCCAAGATCGTTCTTTAATATTGTTTGGAAAAATAGATGAAGTACTTTTACTGTTGAATGTTTTCGATTTTACAAGGGATACCTTACCTGAAACCTATGAATGCTATCGGGCTTGTGCTAGGGTTTTATACCCAAGACTTAATCGTTGTGATGAAATTCTTGATAATGTATTTGTTAAAATGTTAGGACGTGAGCTAATGTTTAAACATGAATATGTAAACGTGCCTTAGGCTAACTGTTAGATAATTCTTAGATAGTAAAATTACCAAATTCATTAATTATTGCTATTTTAAAATTTTAAATTTTTCGGTATTTTATGGGATGTTACATGTGGTATCAGAGCTCACGTTCGAACTCTAGGCCTGAAAGGTCCAAAGAACATGCAACAAAAATTTTTATTATAGCAGAAATCTTACCAATTAAATTTTAAACTATTGTGTTATATAGAAATTGTTTTAAGCTACATGTATGGAAGGATCAGCTGAAAATATAGAGGACATATTTTGATCTAGCAGTCATAGCACGGGACAACATTATGAAAAAGAAGTCCATGGCAAATTAAATGACAATTCATCCGAATTGTTACATGCATTTCAAGAGTTAAAAGCAGAAATCATATCTGTAAAACAAGACATTGAGAAAATTTTGAAGGCACAAGAGGAACTTAATCAAGTACTGTTCGAACAGTACCCAACTGATGAACATGATAGAGAAATTGAAAATACCTCCCAAGATTGAAGATTTACCTCATCGAGACAAGGGCAAGAAAATGAAAACTGGTGATGCGAATAGCATTTCAACATCATCAGAAGCTTCCCATGAAAAACGCAAAAAGAAACGTAATTATTCAAGTGATAACAGTGAGGGAGATTACAAACCCAAAAGAAAAAGTCACAAACAGTACGAACATATTTCTGGGGAGTTCAAGAAAATCAAACCCCCAACCTTCAATGGTGAAACTGAGAAAGGAGAGATAGCAGAAGCATGGCTGTCCGGCATGAAGAAGTACTTCCAAATTTATGATTATTCTGAATCATTGAAGGCAAAGATGGCAATATACAACTTGATTGAGAAGACAGATATTTGGTGGTAGGACATCAAAAGAGTGAAGGGAATCAAAGACAAGGATGTGAATTGGAGCACTTTTAAAAGATACTTCAAGAAAAAGTTCTTATCTGAACAATACTATGAAGAAAAATCAAAGGAGTTATATGATTTAAAGCTAGGAACTATGAACATTAAAGAGATGAACAGTATATTTCTGAATTTGTTGAGGTATGTGCCATACCTCGTGGAAGAAAAATCGAAGATTCAAAGATACTTGAGTTGTCTACCTTTCAACATCAAGGACAGAATAGAGTATGACAATCCAAAGAACTTAGAAGAGGCCATGAGGAAAGCAACTTTCTGTTATGACACTAATCGGAAAAGAAAAGGGATATCTAACTGGAAAAATCATAAACCCAACAAATTTGAGCTGAAAAAGAAAAATTTCAGGTTTAGTGGAAATTCTGGTGTCTAAAAGAAAAATTTTCAGAATCGGAATTTTCAAGGAAACAATCCTAGAAATAATCAGCAACAGAATTTTACAGCTCCTAGAAATACTCCCAATGCTACCAGAACTAATGACCAAAAGGAACCTATCAAGTATTTTGAGTGTCAAGGTCCTCATTATGCATCAGAATGCCCCAAGAGGAAGCGGACAACTAACAATATTCATTCCATACAGACTGAACCTACTGTTGGAGACTTGGCAAGGGAGATGCCCAGAATTAATGCAGCACTAGACAACAAGCAAGCAAAGCATCAAGTCTCTATGGTAGAGATTGAAGGTATGCTACAAAACCACCCTGTTACTATTTTGATTGATCTAGGTGCTAGCCTCAGTTATATATCACCAGATATTGTAGAAAGTTTTAATTTGAAAACAGAAAAATTCAATAAATCCTAGTTAGTTAGACTAGCAACAGGAACAAAAAGGAAAGTATCTGCTTTCATTGAAAGTTGTGCTTTATCCATGAATCAGTTAAAGACACAAACCAAGTTGAATGTTTTACCTTTAGGATCCCATGATATCTTAATCGGAATGGACTAGTTAGAAGCCCATCATGTCATTCTCAATTGTTATGAGAAGAGTTTTACTTGTTTAGATGATGAAGGAAAAACAGTAGAAGTAAAAGGTATTCCAAGAAAGACATCACTTAGACAGATTTCAGCTAAGCAAGTAAAGAGAGTATTTAGAAAAGGATGTCAAATGTTTGCAGTAAATGTAGTGAATGATGAGTTAAATACTAAAGAGGACAAAATGAAACCAGAAGATATACCTGTCCTAAAAGATTTCAAAGATGTTTTTCCTGAAGAGATTCCAGGATTACCCCCTAAAAGATATCTAGATTTTACCATCGAGTTAATACCAGGAGCGGTACCAAATTCTAAAGCTCCATATAGGATGAATATACTGGAATTAAATGAGTTGAAATCACAGTTGAAGGAACTGATTGATAAAAACTATATAAGACCCAGCGTGTCTCCTTAGGGAGCACCTGTTATATTTGTTAGAAAGAAAGATGGCACTTTAAGATTGTGCATAGATTATCGCCAGCTAAATAAGATGACAATCAAGAATCGATATCCGTTGCCCCACATAGACGATCTATTTGATCAACTGCGTGGAGCAACGATATTTTCAAAGATTGATTTAAGGTCAGGATACCATCAATTTCGTGTGAAGGATGAGGATATTTTTAAAACAACCTTTAGAACTTGATATGAACATCATGATGGGAATCTTTAGTCCCTTGAAAGGAAACCAACTTTCCTTCCCTCACATATTATCAAATAGCCAAAAAAGAAGCAGTACAATACAATGTATAGACATGATCGAAAATTGAAATGTCCCCACAAAATACAAGACAATATTTCATGAAATAAAAGTAAACTTCTATCACTGTTAGGTCATTTCCAGCTTACTATAATACCATATCCTAGATAACTACAGTTGAACCTGTTATCCATAAATAAAGTAGAAAGATTTATTCTCAGCTTTAGTGCTCTATGGGATGTAGAAAGTCTCAGATAAAATACACAGGGAATAATGAAAATCATGTGTTTATTCTTCTCGACCACCCATTCAGATTATTGCACTCTGTCTCAGATAAAATACACAGCGAATAATGAAGATCTCATGTTTGTGCATACATCCATAACATTTCATTTCACTTATATTCTGATATTTGTCTACCTATGCTTAGATGCACATAACATGTATATAATATAGTTCTTACTCAACTACAAGTATGCTGCCTGCAACAAATTAATCAATCAGACCTGTTGAGATAAGCATCCTAGATAATATATTAATATTTTAAAATGAATGCAAATTGATATGAATTTACATGTCACCATCACAACTTGACACAAAACAAATTAAAGGCTCTGATTCAACAGAAATTTTGATTACAATGTGACCATTTGTTTATCCACACAAGCTTCAATCTCAAGAGTTAGTTACTAGAGAATCTACAAAGGTTTGATATCCTTCTGGTACTGATGCTTGCGCTTGCACACATGCTGCTAACTGAGGAACATCTGCATTAACATCAAGATATTTTTCCAAAAGAAGCAATAAGTGAAAATCAGATATGCATTTCACAAAGGGAAAATTTCTTGTCCTGTCAAAGTGATTCTTTAATGCCCTTAGGGTAATAGGAGAAACCATGTTCTCGATGAGAAATGATAATGACAGAGGACCCTGCAGAATACAGGATCTAAGTTATATTATATGAAATGATAAACATTAGAACATACCATGAACAATAAGCAAGAGGCACCATTGAAGTAACCTATAACCAGGCAAATTGTACGTGTTAAAATAGTTGTCCAAGAATTACTCTTAATGAATTATTTGTAACATTAGAAGATGATATACATGTAGTTTTTTGGCCATATTTTGGTCATTAATTGCAATTTCAATTTCATTGGCCACTTACAAATTTCAATCATCAAAATAAAAAATAGAAATGCAGGAGGAAAGAAAGATAACCAATACCTGATGATCAAGAATCCTGACCAACACCTGAAAACTGAAACTTCAATCAGCCAAACACGTTGTGAGTATCTATGCATATGATCTTTTCATTGCCACAACAGTCAATGAAGTGATCTCAGAATTATAACACTCAATAATTCAAACACCTTCAGCTGTTAACATTTGAAATGCAATGAAATATATACATTTCTATATATGCATCATTATAACAATAAAATTGTAAGAGACAGTCACACTATCCATGCAATTTAAATAAACTATAAATACTCATTACTTCACATTCCATGCAACTCTGTCCTTCCAACAGAGTGCTCTGGTAGCCCATCACTTGTCTACCTTCTTCATGCAGTCTTTCTCCTGCATTCATAACATCTCATGAAATGGTATCACGATTAACAATAGTCCACCATTTCATCTATTATATAAATGCATTGAAACATATATATGTCACACCCATGCATTCACACAATGCATCTCAACATGTGCACCCACACATATGCATGCACATTCACAACCTTTACATAATCTTTTAATGTGCATTCACTCAATGCATAACCCCTCCATACAACCTTGCATTAATCCATGAATACTATGCATTCCAACATATTATGGCCTAACCATGCTTGTCTCATATGGCATACACTACAACAGGACCATAAGTCATCACTTGCTTTGGTTGTTAAACTCACAACCGACATACACAAATGGCATGATATAATTTCATATGAATGCATTGAGATTTCTAAGAACTATAGGGTGCAAAGCTCCTTTCCATCACTTACCCACACCTCACCATACTTGGTAGGTTGACATTCACATTCAGGAACTCAATACCACATGCAAATCAATCAACATAGTTAAAACATAATTGAAGGGATCTTACAAAATCCTCTTGCAACATTCATGCAATTAAGCACAAATAACCATTACCTGCATGGCTGTTATTAACATCGCTTGATGTTACCTGATCAGTTGGCCTCTTACAAAGGCTACTCAGTCCTTTTGCCAACATCATGATCACAAATTTTTTGCACCATCCTCTCTTCATAAGGTTGTTGGTCTCGTGCAACAACGTCATCAACTTCTTTAGCCATGCTTTGATTGTATTTTGCCCTACAACCAGTGCGGACACAACTAATTATTAGCAACCACCATAATTATCTCAAGTTGCTTATTGCATATGTAAAACCTCACTATTTTACCAATATGCAATATCCTATTCATGCACAAACATTTTCACATTCACTGTGCAATGTTTATTATTGTGCTATCTGGTGCATATTCATTTCATCTATGTGATCTCTTGCATTTTCAACATTCTTATGCCATAGTTTATATGCATGACAATTTCATAATTATAAATACGATAGCAAAACAGGGGTTAAGGAATTATCCATTTCCAATCCCTCATCGTAGTATGGAATCTCTCTTCCATATCATAGTCGGTCTGATTTCCTTCCAGTCATGCAATTCTGGAAATTGCCCATATTGACAACAATGTTTTTGTCAAAACAATCACTGGCACTCTTCTGTACCAAATATCTATGATATATGTAGACCTCATTCAAACTCTGGTCATGCATCCCTGTTCTCTTCTGGATAAGCTTTCCAACACCTATCCTCGTGCTCCATTCCGATCCAGGACATTGAATTTACATTCTTCCAAAAATGCAAATTTTGCCTAAATTTATGCACTTTTACACGGCTGCAATTTATTCTGAAAGGCCAACTTCAGCTGCTGGTAGAAGCAAATTTAGGAAGGATCATGAAAAATTATCTACCGGGCGAAGGTATTCCATATAACAAGGAACACTCAGAAACCTTAAGATCCATGTTCTGATACACCAATCAACTTCTATAAAATTTGGGGTTTGGCTACTTTTCACTTTTCACTTTTCCCCCAAAATCTCACAATTTGGCCAAAAATGGCTATCTCCCAAACTATACATTTCTGGAAAATCTTCGTCTAACGGAAACCATCTGTATTAATGAGAAGATGCAATGTCGAGTTAAGTAAAATTTTTGATTCCATCATCTAGGATCACTTTTACTGTCCACAAGCCTTTCAAAATCCCAAAAAAGTGGCCCGGAACCGTGCTTTTTGGCCTTCTTACTCACCTTGACTCCACATCCTTTGGAGTTTGGCTCCGAGATTCCAAACTTAACGCTGTTCCTGGACCATGGCCCTGCCATATCAATTTCAGCTCAATCCAACCTTCCGTCAAGCCTCGGGACACCGTCTTACAAAAGTCACTATTCTCCATTTTTTGTCAAATTGGAGCATAATGGGTTCAGGGCCCTCTCTGGTTCTTTCATGGCCTTCGTTAATGGCCTCTGAGCCCCACAGAAATCATCCCATTCTGAGCCCGACTGCTCCTTCTACCCAAAAATCAAGTTTTGGGCTATATATATATATATATTTGCTTCTCCCATCGTCGGTCGCGGCTCAACCTCTGCGACCATCGTTGGATTTAACCTTAACTCTGCCGACCCTGTCACAGGATTTAACTCTAAAACTGTCCTCGTATCGCTGGTTTTAACCATAAATTTTGCGACTATTTCGCCAGTGTCGCCGCCGATCGTCGTAGATTTTAACCCTAACTTCTACGACTGTTGCAGTGGTCCTGGCCTTATCTTCGCCGCCCACAAGCCTCCGTCGCTGTGACCGCGTCGCAAATTTTTGACTTAATTTCTGCCGACCGTCGCAGATTTTAACTCTAAAATTGCCACCACGTCGCAGATTTTAAGGCTAAAATTGTCGACCGTGTCGTAGATTTTAAGCCTAAAATTTCTGACTGCGTCGCAAATTTTAAGGCTAAAATCGCCGACCGCGTCGCAAATTTTAAGGCTAAAATCGCCGTCCGCAAGCCTCCATCGCTGCGTCCGCGTCACAGATTTCAAGGCTAAAATCGCCGACCGTGTCGCAGATTTTAAGCCTAAAATCGCCACCTGTGTCACAGCTTTTAAGCTTAAAATCGCCGCCCGCGTCGTAGCATGTAAGCTTAAAATCGCCACCTGTTTCGGCATTTTCTAGCTTATCTTTTGCCGACAGAGTCTTTGGCAGAAACTCATAAACACTTAGAAAATTTTCAAATTTTCAAAATTTTTGAAATCTTTCTTAATTATAAGTTCTGAACAAGAAGCATACTTACCTCTGCAACAGTGATAGGTAGCCAATGAAGGCCCAATGCTGCAACTAGCAGCTCTGATACCATTCTGTAACGTACCCTCCCATCTATCCAATTCCAAGAAGGGAACATGATGCCAATCTCTGGGGCTTTTAAATAAACTCAGCCCATTCATTAGATTCATAGCCATAAAATTAATGTGTGTAGATGCAATTCAACAAATATGCACAGTGGAAATAATTCTCATCCACACATATATCATATGCATACAACATATCAAAATCAATCATCAATTTAAACATTGCAGAAGTAAATACACATAAATAATATACTCATCTTCATTGTATAATTGTCCCAAGCAACTAGCTGTGTCGCTGCAACATTCCACCCAACCATAGGCCAGTTGTGTTCATCAATCTCTCAACACAACTGCCACCCCCGAGCTGGGCATGATTCTACAAGGAAAAGGGGACATTCTTACTCATACACAGCCAAAATCATTCCTCCAAGCCAAGCCAGTCCACAACTGGGTTTATCAGGCTAATTCTGAACCCTCTGCATTTATGGATGCTTACACTCAAGCTCAAGCCAAAGCAACAGATACCCATTACCCATACCCCAACATACACTTTCTACACACAACAAAAATGATCATTGGGAAGAGATACACATTTACAGCAAAGGTATTTTACAAAACAGGCTCCATGGGTTTTTCCCAAATCGTAGCTCACCAAAACGGACTGTGGGAAGGGAAATTCGTCCCGAGGGAGCAACCCAATTTCTCCCACATGTTATGAGTATTTCAAATGGCCAAAACGGCCTCATTGAAACCCCAAATCGATCTGTTCTCTTCCCCATTGGTAACCAAAACAAAAACGCCCTTCCCTGCTTGAAAGATGAAGGAAAACACAGGAAATCCATAGAGAAAAACGCCCAAGTAGCTTCAGAAACGTGAGAGAGGCAAAACTGCTTGATGGGTAATGGCTTGGGGAGCAAATTCATGGCTCTTTTCTTGCTAAGGAAGCCAAACACGATTTTCCATGCAGGGTGGTTCCCATACTCGAATTTGGACAGCCATACCTCTCATTCCCCAAGGCATTAACTACCTCAACCAACTCTTGAGAGAAATGAATGATTGGATACAAAAGTTAACATGGGTCGTTGAGGGTTTGATGGGTTATCTCATTGACACTTGGCCTGACTTGATTGGATCAAGGGTTTGAATATTTCCCTCCCAATTCCTTGTAAAATCATGCCCCCATCTCTTGTTGAATTGCATAGCTAGTTATGGGTATTTTTATTAAAATGCATATTTACATGGTATTCGAAATTCAAATGTGCCTGGCTAGCACATAAACCATATGCATCAATAAATCGATGGCGAGGCCTTGGCCTTGAGCTCCTCACCACGATTTTATAACAATATTACATCATTTACATTTTAATATAATGGGGTTAAAATGGGGATGTTACAACCACAAATTGATGTCTAGTAGAAGCTGTAAGTATTATACTAAATGGTGCTTTAAGGAAGACCACAAACCAAATTACACTCAATGGAAAATGGCTCCGACTCTCACTCTATCTACAAATCTAACTCTGGTTAGGTGGCTCTAGATGCTAGCACAAATTCTTGATATAACTATGGCTCTGGCTTAGGATCACTTGTTCTTGCTTGATTAATAGGACTTCCAAATTGAAATCCCGACTATCAATCAATCCATTTGTAAAACCAATCCTGAAAATGATTGATGACAAAAGCATCAATTTTTTTTCCTAAATCCACAATCCATCAATCATCCTGAATAAGGTAGACTTCAAAACTTGAAGTCTGGCAATCATCACTATATTCCCCCCTGTCACCTGAAGGAGGAGAAGTCTGGGACCTATAAATCAATCCTCAAATCATCAAATTTACTCCCCTTGAAAGTAGAAAAGGGTAATCACAATGTATTTGAGCGGAGTCTAAAGACTCAAGCTTCAACTCAAAATACAACCTCAATTGGGCCCTAGTCTTTCCCTAAAATCAACATATCCAAAACACTTAGAACCATCCACTATAGAATCTTCTCCTTGTAAACATGGTTGAAGCTGTGTATGAACCCTCCAATAAGATCGTTCTAATAACTTGGGTTCCAAACTCCAACACCAAGTCCCTAACCATTCAAAATGTGTATGCTTCATTTGAGCCTTCTTGCTCTTCTAACACCTTTCAAAGAGGTGATTTGGGACTTCTCATGAAAACTACATGGGTGAATATCAAAACAAGTTAACTCATGATGGCCAACTTGGTGATAGTGTCAACACTGTACATGTTTATTGTTCAACTGAGTATCATCAATTGCATCATTGACATTATGATCATTCTTAACTACATCATCATCATGTACATGTTTCTTGCCATTATCCTCAAGTTTTGTCTTTCAATCAACATCATACAAAATCCTTCACTCACAAATCTAACTAGTTTTCTATAATCAGGAATATGAAAAAGGTTATCATGATTCGCTTCATATCCTAAGCCATATCAATTTGTTTTTAAAAGAAGCTCTTCCCAAGGTCTAACAATCTTAGCTACATCATGGTCCTTATATTTATCTGTCATGATGTCATGATTTGACTTTTCAGTGACTTCCTCTTTAGTTTTCTTAAGTTTCTTATTTACCTTAGGGTCTTCATCTGTTTTCCTAGTGTCTTCATGCAATGCATATTCATCAAATTTCTTGATTTGATTCATAATGGGAATATGCTTGACACCCTCCTTTCCACTGTTGACAATAGGTAATTCAAAATCATAATGTCACTATCTTTGGAGACTCAATTTATTACATGACTTGTTTTGAGTTTTGTGTTAGGATATTCTCACCATCATGCAGTCATGCAGGCATGCATTTGCATGCAACCCAGTCATCAATGAGGTGTCACCCAACACCTAGTCCCCAGTTTGCTAGCCTCGGGAGCTTCTTTCCACTCAGTTTCAGCCCTCCTAGTCAATGATGCGCCCTCTTTTTCACCTACCACATGTGAAAGGCGCACTCTCTCACCTACCACCAGTGACACTTCAGTTAGTTGCTTGATTTGTGGATCTTTCCTTGATTTAAGGACTGATTGACTAGTTAACTAACTGAAACACTACGTTGAACCTCTAGTGAGACTAGATTGCGAATTCTAACTCCAGTTAGCTCCTCTTGCACCCTCCTTGGATTCTCCTTCACTCCATTAGTGCTTCATGCGCCAGTTACACCTACCTACATTCAATTAGTCTCGTTTGACACCTGGTTGACCGTTACTTGTGCATTGATGACACCACTGATCTAATGATGAGGACTCCTAGTGGAGACATGCTACACCATGCAGGCTATTTGATTGACCTCCTTGGTTAATTCGAATTGCTTGGCTTGGCCTATTCAGTCATTGTGACTGCACATTGTATTGTATTCTACTTCTGAGTTCAATAGAGCACTGCTGCAAGTATTTTGCACAGTTTACACATATTATTCTTTATGCTTCTCTTGTAATTGATTATCTTGTTCAATAGATCTGCTCTGTTTCAATTTCGCATTTTGAACATATCAAATTTTCTAAGCATGACTTGTGAGCAGGTAATAATTATAATAAGAGTTATCTTATTCATAGAAATTGTGGATCTTGAAGTTGTGTTGAGCGATGCGTGTAGAAAATGAAAGAGTTCTTTGATTCTTGCCTTTGAAAGAGTGGAGTAGACCTTAAATGGTTTCTTGCAACTCCACCCTTTAGCAATCAAATTCAACAAAAGAAATACTAGACTCAGAAGATGAAGGGGTGTTAGATACCACTGAAAATGCACTTGATTACAAATCAACTTGATTTCATTTGACACTTACAAAGAATTATTCAAGTACAAAACAAGAAAACATACAAAAAATATCATTGTTTTCAAGTTACAATTTGATGTTTTGATGTTTATTCTGAAGTTGAATTAGCCTTGAAAAAGGAATACTTGAATTTGATTGAGTTGCCTTGTGCTTATAGATTTTGTGTTGAATGTTGACATAATCATTGACCCATCCTTAGTGAAGATGGATGAAGATCAATGCAATTGAAAAACCAATACAAATTTTATTTGCCCTTCCCAACGCAGCCATAAGATGGAAGTGATAGCCTTATGGAGTGGTTTAGTGAATCGTACAAAGTGTTCTCTAAACTCAGGGAAATACTGCAAGCATCCTTTTCTAAACTCAGGGAAATATCACAAGCATCCTTTTTGGAGAGGAAATAGAAGTTACATGAAGAAGGTTGGGAGCTTAGTTTGGTGGCCTTTACACAACATCGTCTTCATCTTGTGCAAGTCTCTTTGCTCCTTGGCCCGTTGCGAAGCTGTTCCTAGGTTTTCTCATTCTCTAGAATATGCCAAGCATTTTTGTTAAAGGCTTTTAATTCATCATGGGAAAAAGGAGAAAACCCATATCAACATTATGGTCATGCTATTTCATGTACAAGAGTGGAGGAATAGAGAAGCGTGTGATTGAACGTTTTGACAAAGAAGTTGTTGGGTTCGTGTCCCGCCATGATAGCCAGGTTCTCCACGCATCTAGAGATATCCACACGCAGAACCATCTAGAGATATCCACACGCAGAACTGGAAAAGTGTTTGAATAACAAAATTATAGTCTACGAGGCGAAAATTTCAACACATAAAGCTCAAACCTAGTTTGTATTTGATAGTAGTTTTCTTCTAACACTGGATGAGAAAAATCCTTGTCGGATATTCGAAGGAGAGGCCTTCTACGACATATGAATAAGTATGCTCTTGGACAAGACCCAAAGAAAGCGTGATTACGCTTCTGCACAAGTCTCAAAGCAAGCGTGATCATGCATTGGAGAAGCCCTTCTAAGACGTATGAATAGGTATGCTCCTGGAGAGCGTGGATTGAACTTGGGAGTTGCAGTTGCAGATCGACCTTGGGAGTTACAGTTGCATGACAGGAATGGAGCTCTTCTTATTTGATTTCAACCTAGATTGATGTATGTTATCTCTAAAGCAACATCTAGTGGAGGAATGAATGGTAAGGTTTGCGATTACACCAAAATTGATGTTGGTAAACATTTGAAGCCAAGCACATAGTCCCATGATTCCAATGTGGCAGTTAGTCCACGTTATATTCAGAGTTGCAAAGTTGCAGCAGTTATTCAACCAATACTTCAACATAAATATGAATGAAGCCAAATGCTTTCTAAGGTTCTTCATAATGGGTGTGATTTCTTATTTAGCAGGATTGCCTGCCACTTGCTAAAGACATATTCAGAAAACAATCAAAGATAATTATTACGTCCATAGGTGTGTATATCTGAGAATTTGAGGATGGACTTGTTAGGTTTTCAACGAGCATAAATAATAATTAGGAGATAAAATTAACAATAAGCAACCATTCATATAGACACATAATTTACCCTGGAACCCCACCCCATGCAGGGAAAACTAGCACCCAATGAAGATCTTCATTATATGGCCAAAACGACCATCCGGGCCAAGCGAGCTAGCCACCACTCACCTCTAGGCCACTTTACAAAAGAGTACACCAAGCCCTTTATAGGCTTCATTACATGCAAATACAACTAGCAAGAAACCACGGGCTACCAAAACCACTTACATCCTTGTTCATTCCTGAGTCAAGGTTAACCCTAACAATCCCCCCTTTAAACTTGACTTGGGAAGTTGCTTCAGACCTAACTCCCCCAAAAACAAATAGACTACTTAGGAATCCCATTTACATGTAAAATACTCCATTAATTTTTTTTTCATGTCTTCATGGTGACTACACCATAACCATCCATTACTTCATCCTCTCGTTTTTTTCATGCTCGCTTTCTTGCTAGTCTACTTGCCTTGTCATGTGCTGCACTTCCACAAGCCTTGTGTACCTGCAAACAATTCATCATTGATGTCGATATAAAAATGAATCCATTTATTGGAATACATGGGTGCTCAGCCATTGTAACCACCAGTTCTATAGGAATCCTTTTCTCCTACGTGGTTCATCAACACATTCTTCCTTGAGCATAACCTGGTCCCAACACTCTGAGATAAATCCATCTCACATTCCCCCCTTTAATCAAAGACTCATCCTCTCTGATTCCACATCAAGCTAGGCTACGAGTACACCTACCACCCTCATACCTACCCAAGTGATTCATTCCACAACTTGATGCCACACCCTCTTCTGCACATAAGAGGGACACACCTACTCCAATACATGTAGGCCAAAAACATAGGGAATCAACACTAACTTGGAACCAAAACAATGGGGTGTCGGGATGCACCCCTACAACACATGCTCAATTACATTTTAACTTAGGTACAAAAACATTGAATTAACCAATGATTGCTCGCTCAATAAAGCCACTACTTTCCATTGCATTTGCTACTCCTTTGAACATATTAGTTTTTACTATACCTTTTCCAACAACTTTTAACCATTCTCAATATCTTCCATGCCTCTGCATTCTTACCATGCTGCAATCTTCTATATCCCTTTTGCTGCACTCTCTCATACTGCTAAAAACGCTCTTGGATTTCCTTTAATTTCACTTCATTGTAGGTAACATTCTATTCACTTGATCGAATAGAAAGCATAAAGAAAAAATAAGTTCGTAATCTCAACAGAAGAAACCTAAGGCGACCAGGCCTTGATGTGAGAGCATCCAACAACCCTCTGAGAACTCATTTTCAGCCTATCAAATCTTATGCTTTGGCTTCTCTTAAGCCGAAGAACATCAATCCTGAGAACAAGCGTCATTAGTCTTGGATCAGCCTGAGTACAATAAGGTCAATGTATTATACAATGATGTTGAGTAAACATAATTCGTGATGTTAGTTGTTTGTTAATTTTAATTCGTAACATTAGTTGTGCAATGCTATTTGTTTAATGATGTAGCAAATTAGTACAATGCTATTTGGTTAATGATGTAGCAAATAGTTATAGTATGATTGTAATTTATTTATTTTTACTTTCAGAAGATAATCGAAGGTTGTCATTGTGAATTGATAACTACTGAAGAGGAATCATAATTGATAAGATTAGTTGAGTGATGGTGTTAATTCGTAATAATGATTGTGTTATGGTGTTTGGTTAGTAATATGTGTTGTAAGATTATACTTTTTTTTGCTGAGTATATCTCATTATATTTATATTTAATACTGGAGCATTCAATACTAATGTCATCGAATCTGTAAAGTTAATGTTGAACTGCTTGGAATTAATAATGTAACGTGGGAAATTTAATGAAGTTAATGTTGGCTTGTTTGGAACTAATAATGTAATGTTATCTTTGCGTGGAGGGCATAAATAACAATGATTACATTTAGCATGGAAAGTAACAAATAACTTATATGTGGCACTTAACTTGTGACCTATTGGTGTTCACCCCCCACAACTTAAGTGGATGTGCTAGTGATAGGAAGATGATGAAATGGAAGAAAAAATGGGAAGCACATGTGACTCCTCGAGAGAATACTACACACAAGTGAACTGATTAGGGTTTGTAAAGGAATTAGGTTAAACACCCAGGAACATAGCTATGCAAGTCTAAGGAGACAAAAACATAGTCCGAGACAACTCGAATTAGGGTTTGAGGCAAAGAATATGCCGCAGAGGATCCAATAGGTAGGCAGATAGACCAATGCCCTAACGATTTTGCAAAGAATGCATATTCACATAGTGCTCAGAATGACACAGACCATAGGGCTGATAAAGCTATGAAGATTACCTAGCCAAGTGGAGCAATGACAAACATAGGAAAATGAAGATAAACTTGAGATGCACTTTCATTAAGATGGTATATATATTAATATAATGTATGTCACTCTTATGTTAACATTCATGATATGTCTCTTGGACTCTCCTTCGACACTTCATATTTACCAAATATAATTTACTAAATCCATGAGGATTAGGTTTCCAACAATTGAAATACAACTACATAGTCTCCTACTTGAAATTTATGATGTATCTAAAACTAATCATGGCAAAGCTTGTACTTCTAGTGACTTTGTTTCAATTGCTATATGTCTTGTCAATGAATCAACTTAATTTTGTCAATGAACCTAGTTTCTCTACTTAACTCCTTGTGCACTTTCGATGTCTTCTCCTCCATATGTTTCCCATATACAACATCTTGATAATGGTAAATAAATAAAGGAATCCTTAAAAGTGTATTTTTGGGTGGAAGAAGGCACTTCCCTATTATAAACATGTTGTATATAAAAAAATGGCTCATTACAAGTCTTTGGATACTTCCAATTGTAGCCTCTCAATAGTGTATCATAGTCATGCTCACAACATATAGCTACCCCTTTGTTTAGGGATGGAACATTGTAGAGTGCTTTAGCTTTGTATCCATTATTTCCCACAATGTTTTCCAAAAATTTTAGTTCAGATACAATCAATGTCGGTAGTCTAAAATTCACCCATACTTTGGCCAAGAATAATTCAGTTGTTTCATGATCCTTGATGGTATTCTTTTACAAAAAAAACACATACATTTTGTTGAATACATCCATTACTACAAATAAATAGTCATGTCCTTGCCTTGTCGTTAGCCCTCCTCCAATGAAATCCATAGAAATATGCTTCCATGGTACATTAAGAATAGGTAGAGGAATATAAAGTCCAAGTTTTATATTGTTGGGCTTTTTGGTCCTGCATACACAACTCTATGTAAACTTAGAAACATGCCCTTGCATCTTTGGCTAATAGGCATACCTCTATAAATTCAGTACAATTTTACCAATGCCAAAACGTCCATCGATTCTCAAAGTATGAGCTTCTCACATGAGTCAAACCGTTCCATTCTATAGGATGCAAAGCTTTCCCAAATTGTACAATAGTCCATATTAGATATGGTATTCATTCTCTTTGAGCTCAGTGGTTATTTTATTATTTATTTTTTATATACACCTCCAAAATGAGTAACTTGTGTAATCTAATTCACAAACTTCATCAAATGGTCCAAACTTCATTATTGTTCCCACATTAGAAATCTTCTTCATGAGTGGTTTGGCAGCATACATGCTACCTTGTTAGTTGTGCCCATGTTATACTTGAATAAATCATTGTAGGCAACTCATCCATTTGTAATGCTTTGCATGTTTTATTTTGGTCTGAATCTACAAATATGGAAGTAGTTGGTGGTCGACATGGATCACATTTTCCTTGCATAATAGCTAGTGCTTCCATTTATTCATCTCATGCACTAACACATAGTGCTCTTGAGCATATGCGGGATATTTCAACATGGATCTATTGAACAATTCCAAGTGATTGTGTCTTCCTCCTTGCATAAGGACAAAACCCCTAAGATACCCACTTGTATCAGTTTCAATTTCAAATTGTACTGCTTGGTTGATCTTTGATTATAATTATTTGAAACACCACCTAATAAAAACTTAATCCATTTGTGTTTGTGTGAAGTGGAGCAACAATTGTTAAAAACAACAAAATGAGCTTCCTCAAGTATTGTATTGCCTCTATGAAGCTTCTTACCTTTAATACACTAGTGGGTATAGGGAATTCGTTGATCACCTCAATCTTCAATCACTTCCACCAATCACATGTCCAAGGTAAATGAAACATGGTTTAGAAAACTCACACTTCTTGAGATTTGCTAACATGCATGTCGAAGATAAATGAAACATGGTTTAGAAAACTCACACTTCTTGATATTTTCTAACATTGGTGCTTTTGTGGTGCCTCTGCGTGTGTCAAATGAGAAACATGCACTTTCCACATGATATTGAAGACTACTATTTCATCCAAAAACACAATCATAGAAGAATTAATAAATAGATGAATTATATCATTCATCAAATGCATAAAAGTGGTTGGTGCATTACATAAACCAAAAGGCATAACTAGTCATTCATAGGGACATCCTCATGTTTTCAAAGTAGTGTTGCAAGTGTCTTTTCTTTCATTCGCACTTGGTGGTATCCAGACTTCAATACCATCTTGGTGAAGTACTTTGTTTCTTGCAATTGATCAAACAAATCATCAATTTATAGCAATGGGTAACAATTATTAATGGTGATCATGTTTAATGCACGGTAAATGCACATTCTCCAACTTTCACCCTTCTCCAATAAATGTTTCCATTGTCTCTTCACCTTGTTCAATTCTAACAATTATTGATGGTACAATCCAATGTTAGGAAATGGAGATTCGAGTGGCCACAAAATTTCATGTTTAGCCTCTCTCTTCAGGTATCACTTTGGGTTCTTGAAACAATCCCTTGTATACCTCCACAAGTTATTCTAGTTGTTATTTCTACTCCTTATTACAACATTCTAAGGATGCTTCGGTTAACCATGGTTAACTATGTTTAACTATGGTTAATGGCATATCATCATTGACCATGGTTAACTAAGTTAACCATGGTTGATGTTATTTAACCACAATTAACTTTAGTAAACCATGGTTGACTTTGGTTAGTTATGGAAGACCATGTTAAACCATTGTTAACCATGCTTGACATAACCAGGAGAACCATGAGCATGGCATGGTTAAACTATGGTTTATAGTTTTTTACCATGGTTAGACCATCGAACCATGGTCGATGATGAGTGTCAAATTACAATTGACTATGTTTGACCTTATTAAACCATGGTTGACCAGTGTTTTGACATGGTTGAATTTAGGGTAACATGGTTAACTATGGTTGATTGGTTGCAGCATGGTAGACTATGATTGAATTTAAACCATTCATGACCATTGTTTATGCATGGTCGACTTTAAACTGTGTTATGGAATACCATGTTAGACCATCATTGACCACGGTTGACATAACTAAGAGAACCATGAGCAACCAATATTAGACCATGGTTTATAGTGTTTAACCATGGTTGACAATTGTTTTGACATGGTTGACTTTAGGGCAGCATGGTTAACTATGGATAACTATGGTTGCATCTTGGTAGACTATGGTTGAAATTAAACTATGGTTAACCATTGTTTACGCATGGTTGAATGTAAACTATGTTTGAATATATTAAACAATGGTTGATCATCATTTAGGCATGGTTGAATTTAGTGCATATGCATTGTGGGAATGGTTGACTTTAGTGCATCATGTTTGACTATGATTTACTATGATTGACTTCAATTGACCTTGGTTGCATCATGGTTAACTTTGATTAACCGTGGTTGGCTAATTTTGGTTAACCCTAGTTGAAATATGGTTAACCATTTTTAGGGCATGATTGACTTAAATTCATAGTTGTCTTTAAACCAAGGTTGAATTTGAACCATTATTGAACATTGTTTAGGCATTATTTACATTAAGTTAAGTTTGACTATATTAAACCATGGTTCACCGAATTGTTTAAGCATGGTTGAGTTTAAAGCATCATGGTTGCGATAACATTATTTAGTGCATCAAGGTTGACTATGGCTGCATCACAGTTATATGGTTGACTTTGGTTAACCATGGTTGATGACATCTCATTATATACCACGATTGACTTTGCTTAACCATGGCTAACTATGGTTAATGTTGGTTAACCAAAGTTGACTTTAGTGGACATGGTTGACTTTAGTTAGTTAATATTATCCATGTTGTCATTAATATTACAAGGCATTAATATGCTATTATGATTAATAATGTTATTAATGTTAATATTGTAAAAATATTAATGGTGCTAATATTAATAATGAATTAGAATTGTTAATAGTGAATTATTAAAGTTATTAATGTTGTTAATTTTTATATAAATATTGTTATTAATATTATTAATTATACCAATAATGTTATTAAGAATAATATCAATATCACTATAATTATTTCTTAATATCAATGTTAATAATAATGATATCACTATTGTTATATTAATATTATAAAACATTAATAATGTTATTTTCAATAATAATTAATTATCATTGACCTTTATTTTATTTTAGTATGAATTTTTATGATTGACTTTTTTTTCTTTTTTGCGAAAACGGTGCACGGGAAACCCACCAATACTTCCCCACATTTCGTGGATGGTAAGGATGGTAAATCGTCGGTGCACGAGAAACCCACCAATACTTCCCCACATTTCGTGGATGGTAAGTATGGTAAATCGTCGACCAGAGATAAATGGCTGGCCTAACCCTGAAGGACTCAAGGCTCGAACTTGTGACCTCCCCCCATACCAAGAGAGTGTTCGCACGTCTTACCAATTGAGCTAACCCTTGAGGCTTTTTTATGATTGACTATAATTTACTATGGTTGATAATAGTTAATTATAGTTGATTATGATTGATTAAAACTTTTTATAAATCATCATTTTAAAATAAGCAGAAAAATCATAAAATATTTAAGCTTTGAATACACATTAACATATGGGCGAGCGCACGAAGATGGTCCCCATTTTCGTTGCAATGGGGGCGCGCTAGCGGAAAAAAAAAATGGCGCGTATGCACCTAAGGAAGCGTGCACGCGCTTCTAGGTTCGGTACTGAACCGAGGTGCGTGTGCGCAACAGTGGCGCACACGCGCCTCTGTTAAAAAAAAAAAAAAAAAACAGTGCCCAATTTTCGCATTGTTCAATTGGTCGGCCGAGCGCGACTTGCACCTCCGCGTACGCGTGACTTGAAGCACCAAAGTTGCCCAAATCAACGTCAAAACCACCCCACAACACCCACTAACTCATCAACAGTGCGATTATAGGTAAATATCAAGTTTTGTTTTCATTTTATTTATTCTTTGTATCAATTTTTTTATTTTTTTTGTTTATTTAATTGTAAATAATTCTCAAATTTTGAAAACAATGAACCAATTTTCTATTGCAGATTGTAAATTGAGACAATGAGTGAACAAGATGTTAACCCCGAGTCCGGTGGAACACAAGAAAACCCAAACCTTGGACCCGATGCCGAAGAAAACCGTGAACACAATCCAAATGCCGAACAAAACCAAAACCCACAACCTAATTTTCAACAAGATGACATTAACCACTATGTAAATGAAATGCGAGTGCACACTCGTGAACTTAGAAACTCGGGTGAACCATCTCGATTGTCTCTTGCCACATCAATTGAGAACTCAATCGACTCCCTCATACATGCACACCAACAATTGACAGACATGACTCAATTTAGAGCTAGGATGCGGGAGTACTACTCCACGGGCATCTCCAAGGAAGCAATAAAAGATTTGAACATTTCAAAAGCCCAATTATATAGTATGTTCATCGAGCCGAAAACAGGCCAACCATCGATCATTACAAAGGCATGTGTCTGCATGGATTGGTGTCATTGCCAACCGTGGAGGGACAATTGGATGCAGAGGTGGTTCATGGTGTACGATAAACCTCCCTGCAATAATAGGGAGGTTCCACAGTACTTCCTTCGCCAACTGTGGGCTGAGTTTTGCCTCGGATTGCATGTCAACTATTTTGACATAATTGGGTTCCAGGGTGTTGGGCGTGGCTCTGCCCAAGATCGACCTACTTCCAGGAGGAACCCACTGAGAGGGCCACCACCTCTGAGGTGCGACCCCAACCCCTCTCCTCAGCCACCTCAGTTGCCCCATAAGCTTGATCAGATCGAGGTGGCAATGAGGAATGTTGCACGTGGTCTCCTCAGACACACCTCCTTTGTAGCAGCGACTACAGTGGAGAGGTCGGGTGACCTTGATAGAGATCCAGGTGCAGGGCCTTCACGACAGGGCCAGGATAGACCCACGACCGATGGTAGCCATGCTGGGCATTCCAGTTCGACGGGGACAATGCCACATCTTTGTCCCCATTGCGGGCACACTTTCCCTGGCCCGATCGAGGGTTGTTATATGGATCAGGTCAGCAATTTTTTTAATGTGTTTTCAATCACCACTTTATAACTTGTAAAGTATATTGAAAGTATTTTTGTTTGACTTAAACTATTATTTCAATGTACAGTTATTCAGAGCTGATACACCGAGATGGGAGAACGTAGAATCTCCCAACCTAGATGTAGTAATGGCAGCTGCAAATGAAATTGCGGCACCCCACACGGAGGTATTTTCAGTACCTGACACAATTTTGTTATTACTTATGTCATTTATATTACTCAAGTATTTATATTTATGGCATACACATTGATAGTTCGTACAATGTTTTTGAATATCTTGATTTCCTAGATAATGACTTGTTTAACATGTTCATAACATGCATGCATTTTGTTGTCCACAGGTGTTTCATGACTACGGTGATCAGCCACCCCCGCCAGGGACTGGCACATCACCATATACACAGGTACAATGTGTAGTTATAAGCATGCTTTTAATTTGATTTGTTATGACTTACTATGGTTTAATTTATTGTTTGTTTACTAAATTGTTATATTACAAATGTATATGTAGGTTCCACCAGCAGCTGTGTCTCCGCATTTTAGTCCTCTGTATCCACCCTCTCCCATGAGTCCCCCCTCTCACTTTCATCTAGACCCCTCCCTACGTCCACCCCCTCCCTTCCGTCCATCCCCCCCTCTCCGGCCATACTCCCCCCTCCATCCATCCTCCCCCACTCGCCCACCCCCCTATGTCTATACATCCCCCCCAGTTTATCCACGCCCCCATGTCTATCCATCCTCCCCCATTCGTCCATGCCCCCCCTTCCTTCCAACTTCCCCTCTTCGTCCACAACCTCCCATTTTTCCATCCTCCTCCCTCCCTACAAGACTGCCCTCCCATGCACCATCCCTCAACACCGTCCGTAGCCCTTTCCGTTCGATACCCTCTATTCTACAACTGGCAGGGGTTCATAATCCACATGGTCCTCCTCCACCCCATACCACCGTGTCTTCTCCCACCATATCATCCCCACTTCCCACCACTATTGTGGCATCTACTCTTCCTATATCCTCATCAGTATCTCCAGTGGTTGCACCTATAGTGGTTGCCACTACATCTGCGCCCCCCCCCATCACTGCATCGGAGTTGGTTGTCTGGCCATCTGCTCCACCTGCTAGCCCAGAAGGCCAGCCACGTCCATCGCCGGAGGTGTTCACGATGAGAATCAAGTTAATTTATGAAAATATTTTGATGCATTAACAAAAATTAATTTAAGCAATTATGACTTTTCAATGAAATGATTGTTTTAAATGTTGTAGGCTGGAATTGCTGAGAGGCTTCGTAGATCCAGGACACCTACCCAACATTTCCCACTCATGTTAGAGGTGATTTATTTAAGATTCGAATTCTACATTTGTTTTATAAATGCGGTAAATGTTGCAAATGCTTGAAAATGACGGTATCTTATATCATTTGTTCCAGAGCCTGGAGAGACGGTCTACTCCTAGACGAACCAAGACCTGAGGCACCGGTAGCTCGAAGAGTAGGAAGATCGACTTTGGATCTGCACCTGGGAGTGATGGCGGTGGTCACAATGCTTGACACGCCACGTGTTATGTACATTAGCCACGATGTGGCACTTTTGTGAACCAGTTTTGATGTACTTTGTATCTACGACACGAGTTGCCATGTATTTTGTATCTACAGCATGAGTTGTCGCATTTTGTGTAGGGCACGAGTTGCCATTGTATGTACATTGGGAACCATGTTCCACTATTCGCTAGAAATTGTATATGTTTGGATGAGTTTTGTAGCCTCAATGTACATGGATTTTCAGTTATGTGATTTATATATCTCGTTGTCTAATGTGGTTGTCTCATGTTGTGTGTATCATGATGTGATGTTGTGTAAATTTGGGTTTTACCTATATCTTAGAAGAGAAGTTGGATATCGTAGTTCAGCTTGGTTTATCTTTCCACATGTAAAAGCTTCTAACGGTATCTATCTTAAGAGAACATTGTAAACATAGGCTAACTCAAACAAAATCATGTGTGAGAATTAATCTAAAAACAAACGGAATAAATGGATGGACAAATCACACCTCATGGCACATAAGATATATATTGGGAACTTGAGTACTAGGAAAAGAACACTTAAAAATAGAAAATGTCCATTGTCGTCAAAAGGTTAAAATGAGATCCAACATGATTTTTAATAGCTCTATATAATGAGATCCAAAAAATCCATACTCTACATAATGAAATGTCGTCACTAGTATTTATTTTGACCATTTTGTCCACTTAAGATCATGCAACAAATTAATAACCAAGCTATGGAATCATTTCTTAATCAATTGTCACCATACAAATAGGAAAACCTTGAGCACGATGTATAGCTAGCTCATTAATTCTCACTCACAAATATAGCCACCTTTGATTTGATGACCATCACATCCACTACCATTTACAATTAGGACTTCCTTAATTTATCATTATGTGATAGCGATCTAATTTTATGTATTCATTTATGTGTATAGTGGTTTGGATTCAAATGTATGCAGATGAATATATATGTACAATGAAAATGATTTAATCTTTACATGTATTATAATTAAGGGCTAGATCTTAGGATACATAATAGGGTTTCTTTGTGATTAGAATACAAACTAGGGTTTATGCTACCAACTAGGGTTTTTGGGCTAGGCTCTCGTGTTTCTAGGCTAGGATCCAAGCTCTAGGGTCACCATACTAATGTTTAATTCCACTATCATGTCATCATTCTCACCAATACCATGCCCACTACTACAATCACCATCAAGCCTCTCAATCCCACTTTGAACATTTCCCATACTTCCAAGTTAAAATTGATAGGTCTTGTTGCTAAAATCTTTTAACTTATCTATTCACATAGACAAATCCACTCCTATGAAAGATTTGTTGTAGCTTGGTACGTGCAAGTTCACATGCAATAATACTTGAGAGATCATTTTACCCCATGATCCATGGAAGATTCATTGGAGTCATATCAACCTCATTGTCATCACCCCAACCATGGTCAAGATGCCAAGATCCATCCTTAGTATACAAAACCTCATGTTGGCACCCATACCACACTCAAAGATAAAAAAATTCTTTGAAAGGGAATGTTTGGGGGTTGAGGGAATCTTTATTTTTTTATAATCACACATGAGAGGTTCTTAAAGTCAAATACATTGGATATAAATAAATTCCCCAATGCCTTCATCATCTTCATCATCATCTTCATCACCATCGCCATCATCATCAACGCCTTCATCATCATCACCATCTTCATCATCATCACCATCACCATGACCATCAACCTCACCACCATCACCATCATCATCAACTTCACCATCTTCATCATCATCACCATCTTCGTCACCATCACCATCTCCATCTTTTACATGCAAGACGGAACCATCACCATCAACCTCACCACCATCACCATCATCATCAACGTCACCATCTTCATCATCATCACCATCTTCATCTCCATCTTTTGGATGCAAGACTGAACCATCACCATCTTCATCATCACCATCACCATCACCATCACCATCAACCTCACCACCATCACCATCATCATCAACGTCACCATCTTCATCATCATCACCATCTTCATCACCATCACCATCTCCATCTTTTGGATGCGAGACGGAACCATCACCATCTTCACCATCACCATCACCATCAACCTCACCACCATCACCATCATCAACGTCACCATCTTCATCATCATCATTGACCTCGTCATCATCACCATCTCCATCTTTTGGATGTGAGACGGAACCATCACCATCTTCATCATCACCATCACCATCACCATCAACCTCACCACCATCACCATCATCACCACCATCACCATCTTCATTATCATCACCATCTTCATCATCATCACCATCTCCATCTTCTCCATCCTCACCATCACCGTCACCATCACCATCAACGTCTTCATCATCACCACCATCTCCATCATCATCATTGACTCTAACTCTAACCCTAATTCAATTTACTTCTAGAACCCTAGCCCTAACCCTCACCCAAACCCTAGCACTAAGCCATATTCTCCATCCTCACCATCACCATCACCGTCACCATCAACGTCTTCATCATCACCACCATCTCCATCACCATCATTGACTCTAACTCTAACCCTAATTCAATTTCCTTCTATAACCCTATCCCTAACCCTCAAAATATGCGGCATATGATTTGCCACCACCATACAAATATGATAAATACTACTGTAGATGAATGCAGGGACACTAAGTGAATGAAGTTGGATGCTTCACTCAATAAAATGAACAGAGGGTCACATCTCCCTACTGCTAGCAAGGGGTACATCTCTCAAGTACCAAAATTCGCTCAAGAAAAATCTCAATAAGATTCAAACAAAATACTATCCAACCTCATGAAGTGCACTTGTTTCTATTTATATAACTTCAGAGAAACCCCAAAACCACTTGCAAATACCATGGGACCTAAAAACCATGTAGAAAAACCATGGGGAGTAACATAACCCTTGCTTTATTCCACATTGGCCATATTCAATGTACCATTTGACCACTTCCTCATGTAATTCACCCTACAAAAACCTCTTGGACCTTTTCTAACCAACATTGATCATTTCCACAACCCAAGGTGTTGTCCTAACCACTTTTGATCATTTCTCTCCCTTCAAATTTGAATTTGGTCCAACCTTCATTATTCCTTCATTAGTGATCTCCACTAGCTTCCCCTATTTTAAGGAAACACTCTTTTACATGGGAGAACACTTCTATTTGCCCCCAAAATGTCCCTTATACTTGGTAAAACATTAATGCACCTCCCTTAATCATCATTTGGTCCCATTCACACCTTGGACCAACTTTTACATCAATTTAAATAATTTTCCTTAGGAAATTTTACCCCATTTTAATACAAAGGAAAACTTAAGATATATCTAAATTCCCAAATAAATTTACTTATATCCACTTGAACTTTGGATTGGGAATTTACTCTTCATGTGACCCACCTTGTCCATTTGGATCTAATTTTGCATTATTACTAACTGGGATGTCATGCTTTAGAAATTATTTGACCCTTAGCACCAATTTGACAAACTATCATGAACATGGCCAAGTGGTTCTAAAAGGCCATTGTGATCCAATGCAAAATTTGGGGACATGAAAATTCCTCCCCTCCTAATTTTCTTGTCCTCAAGAAACCATAACAAAAATGAGGGAGTACCATCACATCACTAATTGCCTCCAACCTTAGTGATGAACGAAGTTAGCACTATGTGGACCACACATGAACTCCATAAGATCCAACGTATGGGAAATCACAAGTGAACATTGAAGTGTGCATCAACTGTATCTCTGAAATTTACCCAACTACACCTTGAGAATCATCCTCTCAAAGCATCGCCCCATCTGTTCCACCATCGTACCATGCATCGCCTCTTGAATCTTTTTGTTGCTAATCTTGTGTGGCCCTTCAATGCAAGTAAGCTCATGAGATACAACCTCTTCCTCGATCATCTGATCAACCTCATGAAGTACAAGTGGTGAGGATGAGATTGGTCTTACTTCTTCTCCCACTGCTACAAGGTCTTCAAGAACATGAGAATGTAAGCATGCAGTAGGATCTCCAATGTAGGTATCCATGTCACCAACATAGAAAGAATGACATCCATCAGTAGATGTCTCACATGAACTTGAGAAATCTTCAATAAATTATCTTTGATCCATGTCTAGATGATCCTTAGCAGACCCTCACCCAAACCCTAGCACTAAGCCATCTTCTCCATCCTCACCATCACCATCACCGTCACCATCAACGTCTTCATCATCACCACCATCTCCATCATCATCATTGACTCTACCTCTATCCCTAATTCAATTTCCTTCTATAACCCTAGCCCTAACCCTCACCCAAACCCTAGCACTAAGCCATCTTCTCCATCCTCACCATCACCACCAACGTCTTCATCATCACCACCATCTCCATCATCATCATTGACTCTACCTCTAACCCTAATTCAATTTCCTTCTATAACCCTAGCCCTAACCCTCACCCAAACCCTAGCACTAAGCCATGTTCTCCATCCTCACCATCACCATCACTGTCACCATCAACGTCTTCATCATCACCACCATCTCCATCATCATCATTGACTCTACCTCTAACCCTAATTCAATTTCTTTCTATAACCCTAGCCCTAACCCTCACCCAAACCCTAGCACTAAGCCATCTTCTCCATCCTCACCATCTCCATCACCGTCACCATCAACGTCTTCATCATCACCACCATCTCCATCATCATCATTGACCCCCATGTGCAAAAATTGCACACTCCCTCACTGAGCAAAACCCTAGTTTCCAAGATGGACGTACAAGACGAGGGCGGGGCCACCGGGTTGGAGGGGAGGGGCACCCCTAGCACTATTCCGGCGTGTTGAATCCAACGGAGTCGACGGTTCGCCGATCTGAGCCATTGTATTCATTCTATGGCTCATCCCGTCTCGCTTCCAGAAGGCCTTCAGGGACCCCTAGCCCTATTAACCTAATCTAGCCCTAGAATCCGTGACCCACCACACGTACCCTTAATAGGGGGTATTTGGACTCCAAGTGGGATAGGATCACTATTAGAAGGGTTTCTTACCCAATCTATTAAGGGCCCAAGTCACATTGAGTCATTCCAGTCTTATATAGCCTATATGCCGCCAATCAAATGCCAAAAAATCCGGCTGGGAGAACACTTGTTATCTTACACACTCTAATTAACCTCTAGGCAAAGCAACGACCATTGCTCTGCAACCTGTGAAGGTTGCGCAAGAAAAAAACCAAGTGCTACTAATCAGAGGAGGGTAGTTGTCACTGGATTGGGAGTATTCACTTCCTTTGGTCATGATCCAGGTACTTTATAGGGAAATGTTCTTCAGGGACAAAGTGGTATCGGTGATATTGAGAGCTTTGATTGCTCTGATTTTGCAAGTGTAATTGGCATCAATGCAATTCATTTGCTTCCTCTCATTTACACCTCTTTTGAATTTTTCTACTTGACTTATAAATGTGGAATAGTCCACCAAGTCAAAGGGTTTTTTCTCATCATGATCTCACCAAGAGCCACATACACAAAAACCCCCCCATCTATTACAGTTATTCTTCACAGGTGCAAAAATTGCACACTCCCTCACTGAGCAAAACCCTAGTTTCCAAGATGGACGTACAAGATGAGGGCGGGGCCACCGGGCTGGAGGGGAGGGGAACCCCTAGCACTATCCCGGCGTGCTGGATCCAACGGAGTCGACGGTTCGTCGATCTGAGCCATGGTCTCCATTATATGGCTCGTCCCGTCTCGCATCCAAAAGGCCTTCAGGGACACCTGCTGGATACCTTCCAGGGTTGTAGAACTCCAACCGTTCAACAAAAACGGGTTTCAGGGAGTCCTGTAGGTGTTTCTAGGTAGGTTCCGGCCGGGAACGCTAGCCACAAGTGCCCGGTGGGTGATTTTCTAGAGTTGACCCCCGTGTGCAAAAATTGCACACTCCCTCACTAAGCAAAACCCTAGTTTCCAAGATGGACGTACAAGACGAGGGTGGGGCCAACAGGCCAGAGGGGAGGGGAACCCCTAGCACTATCCCGGCATGCTGGATCCAACGGAGTTGACGGTTCGTCGATCCAAGCCATGGTCTCCATTCTATGGCTCGTCTTGTCTCGCATCCAAAAGGCCTTCAGGGACACCTGTTGGATACCTGCCGGGGTCGTAGAACTCCAACCGCGCAACAAAACTGGGTTTCGGGGAGTCCTGCAGGTGTGTCTAGGAATGTTCCGATCGAGAATGCTAGCCACAAGTGCCCGGTGGGTGATTTTCTAGAGTTGACCCCCGTGTGCAAAAATTGCACACTCCCTCACTGAGCAAAACCCTAGTTTCCAAGATGGACATACAAGACGAGGGCGGGGCCACTGGGCCAGAGGGGAGGGGCACCCCTAGCACTATCCCAGCGTGTTGGATCCAATGGAGTCGACGGTTCATCGATCCGAGCCACGGTCTCCATTCTATGGATCGTTCCGTCTCGCATCCAAAAGGCCTTCAAGGACACCTGCAGGATACCTGCCGGGGTCGTAGAACTCCAACCGCGCAACAAAACCGGGTTCCGGGGAGTCCTGCAGGTGTGTCTAGGCAGGTTCCATCCAGGAACGCTAGCCACAAGTGCCTAATGGGTGATTTTCTAGAGTTGATCCCCGTGTGCAAAAATTGCACACTCCCTCACTGAGCAAAACCCTAGTTTCCAAGATGGACGTACAAGACGAGGGCGGGGCCACCGGGATGGAGGGGAGGGGCACCCCTAGCACTATCCCAGTGTGTTGGATCCAATGGAGTCAACGATTCATCGATCCGAGCCACAATCTCCATTCTATGGATCGTCTCGTCTTGCATCCAAAAGACCTTCAGGGACACCTGCTGGATACCTGCTGGGGTCGTAGAACTCCAACCGCGCAACAAAACCGGGTTCTGGGGAGTCCTGCAAGTGTGTCTAGGTAGGTTCCGGCCAGGAACGCTAGCCAGAATTTCCCTGTGGGTGACTTTCCAGAGTTGACCGCAGTGTGAAGGCCATGCCAAATTCGCTAATGGGGGCCATTTCTCGACTGGAGGCCCCCTGGCGTGTGTGGCCACCGTGGATAGGTCCGCAATGGCTAGGTGGACCTGTGGGAGACGACGGAATCCAAGTCCTCTCGCCGGTTTGGTTTGCGTGGCCCCGGGTCAAATCCTCCAAGTGTCCCTGAACAGCCCCGGGGTGCCCGACTAGAATGCCCGTAGCACTCGAACCGTGTCTCAGTTTGCAAATTCGTCGATTCCGGTGGGTTCAGGATGGCGGGTTTCAGGGAGGGGACCCCCCACAGCGTCCCCCGAAGACCCAGAAGCGGTGCCAACGGGCCATCTCCAGAGCTAGGGTTTTTCTCAGTGAAGGCCATGCCAAATTCGCTAAAGGGGGCCATTTCTCATCCAGAGGCCCCTGGCATGCGTGGCCACCGTGGACAGGTCCACAATGGCCACGTGGATCTATGGGTGCCGACGGAATACAAGTCCGCTCGTCGGTTTGGGTTCCGTGGCCCTATTGGGAATGCCCTACATATAAAGTTACAACATCACATCTAGGAACTCAGTAGGATGGTATTGGATGGTGGTATGGGATGTTAGTAGTCCAGCAAATTCCTTACAAGGGAGAAGCTCATATTGACTTCATTTTCATGGTATGGATGAGGGAAAATAGCCCCAAAAGACTAAGAGTTTTCAATTGTTTAGGTGTTTGTGTGAGTTGTTGTAGTGAAACCATGAGGAATTCAACATATGTTTGTCTACTAGATGGAGGAATGTGATTATGAAGTGTTATTGGTGGTGATGCAAGTAATTGTTTTTTATTATCTTTATGAAAGGTTGGAAGCATTTTTTGGTGCATGTTGTAGTTTTTTTTTGGTAGGATGTTTTTATTGTCTATGTTGAAGATTAAGAAGACTAGAATAGATCTATCATACAATTCATGAGGAAAAACCAAAATAGATGCCATTCAAACAAGTGAATGAAGACTAAATTACATTTAACAAGATCAAATTTTCACCATACCTCAAGGATTATGATTGCTCTTTGCTTCAAATGTCAAATGCTCTTTTGGTGTGTCCACTATATGTAAGAAGACTTCATGTGTATCCAAGTAGCATGAGAATTCAATCCAAGGTGCCAAATAGAGTCCAACTATTGTGTATTCACTCAATTGATCCAAATAGAGCCCAATAGGTGTGTATTCAATACAAAGAGCCAAATAGAGCCCCAAATATTGTGTATTTTATCCAAATGGTGTATGAATTCAATCTACCATGAAAATGCTTGTTGGACTATGCGTGAAACCAGTGAACAGAATGCAATGAATGAGAAAAAAATGCGGGAGAAAGAATGCGGGTGATTTTCTAAATTTTATGTTTAACAGGGACGCGCATGCGCCTTTGGCGCGTGTGCGGAAGTGGGGCGTGCGCGCATCAGGCGCGTGCGCGTCCTTGCTGAACATTGCAATGGTTGGTGGGTAACGTTCATTGTATTTATTGCCCACCAGATATAAATGTGTCGAGTTATGCCTAGAGCCCCTCCTCCATAAAGGCCTTTAGGACCTCTTCTAAGTTTCTAACCCATAATCCCTAAGTGCATTTAAGTGCTTCTAGATGTTTGGGGGTTTAAGGGTATATTTACAAATTTGTGTATTTTGATTTCAAAACATTAATTTAATTTTCAGTTAGAAACATATGTATTACATCAAGAATAATTAAATACATAGTAAATATATATTAATGTTGTATAAAGACTGCTCGGAGGTGCGATTATTGTGAGATCGCAGTATGTCAGATTTGTTCATAATTACCATCAGATTTTATTCTCTTAGGGCGATTCAGATGTGACAAAATGCACTGTGATGGTTATTTTTATTTGCTAGGAAATATTTGCCCAGTTAATTTATGGGGAAGGATAACAGTCTTGATACTCCCACCCCTATGGAAGGCTAGAAAAGCATAGCACACAAGGTATTTAAGCTTGGCTTCATGTAATATGCAGAGCACTCTTCTTTACATTGCTGTATTAATCAAAATCTAAGGCAGCTGTTATTTTTTGTCTTAGTGTACGATGAAGATGATGAGATGTAAAGGATCTAATCAAGTAGTCATGGAGGGCCTCCTCAACGTGGAAGATTTTACGAATAGTGTTCATCTGCTGTAAGTGGAATCACAATTGCAATAAAATAAGGTTTTTTGTCATGATGATGATGATGATGAAGATCATGACGACGATGATGATGATGATGAATATAGTGATGATGATGACTAATGGAGATGATGATGATGATGATGTTGATGATGATGTTGACGATGATGTTGATGATGAAGATGATGACGAATATGCAACACATCATCCTCCTCCTCCTCATCATCTTCATCATCAACAACAACATGATCATCATCATCACCATCATCATCTTCATCATCAACGTCATTGTGAGGACGAGGATGATGATAATGATGATGATATGATGATGATGATGATGGTGGTGGATGATGATGAATATGAGTACGATGATGCTGATGATGATGATGATGGTGATGATGACGATGGTGATGAAGATCATTATGATGATGAAGATGGTGATGATGATGTTGATGATTATGACAATGAAGATGGTGATAATGATGATGATGATGACTAATGGATATGATGATGATGATGATTGATGATGATTATGATGTTGATGATGAAGATGATGATGAATATGTAGCACATCATCATCATCTTCATCATCATCCACAACATGATACATAGCATGATCATCATCATCCACAACATGATACATAGCATGATCATCATCATCATCTTCATTATCGTCGTCATCATCATCATTGTGAGGAAGAGCATGCGGATGATGATGATGATGAAGATGATGATGATGACGACGATGATGATGAAGATGATGACTAATGGAGATGATGATGATGATGATGATGTTGATGATGAAGATGATGATGAATATGCAGCACATCATCCTCATCATCATCATCATCTTCATCATCATCAACAACATGATCATCACCATCACCATCATCATCGTCATCATCTTCATCATCATCATCATTGTGAGGACGAGGATGGTGATGATGATGATGATATGATGATGATGATGATGGTGGTGGATGATGATGAATATGAGTACGATGATGAATATGATGATGATGATGATGAATATGATCATCATCATCAAAATCATCATATTCGTCGTCATCATCTTCATTAGTCATCATCATCGCCATCTTCATCATCCTCCCCATCACCATCATCATCATATGATCATGGTCACGATGATCATTGTCTTCATCATCATAATCGGCATCTTCATCATCCTCATCATACTCGTCATAGCCATCTTCATCATCATCATCATCAAGAAGATGATGATGAGGATGAGGATGATGTGCATCATATTCATCATCATCTTCATCATCAACATCATCATCATCTCCAGTAGTCATCATCATCATCATCATCACCATCTTTATCATCATCATCATTATCACCATCTTCATCATCATCATCATCATCATGGTGATGATGATGATGATGATGACGATGACGATGATGATGAAGATCATGATGATCGTGATGATGATGATGATGATGATGTTGATGATGATGTTGATCATGAAGATGATGATGATGATGACTAATGGAGATGATGATCATGATGATGAAGATGATGATGACTAATGGAGATGATGATGATGATGATGATGATGACTATGATGTTGATGATGAAGATGATGGCGAATATGCAACACATCGCCATCATCATCATCTTCATTAGTCATCATCATCGCCATCTTCATCATCCTCCCCATCAGCATCATCATCATATGATCATGGTCACGATGATCAGTGTCTTCGTCATCATAATCGACATCTTCATCATCCTCATCATACTCGTCATATCCATCTTCATCATCATCATCATCATCATCATCATCATCATCAGGAAGATGATGATGAAGATGATGATGAGGATGAGGATGATGTGCAGCATATTCATCATCATCTTCATCATTGACATCATCATCATCTCCAGTAGTCATCATCATCATCATCACCATCTTCATTGTCATCATCATCATCACCATCTTCATCGTCATGATGATGATGATGGTAATGATGATGATGACGATGACGATAATGATGAAGATCATGATGATCGTGATGATGATGATGATGATGACGATGATGATGATGATGTTGATCATGATGTTGATCATGATGATGATGACAATGATGACTAATGGAGATGATGATGATGATGATGATGACTATGTTGTTGATGATGAAGATGATGGCGAATATGCAACACATCGCCATCATCAACATCTTCATTAGTCATCATCATCGCCATCTTCATCATCCTCCCCATCACCATCATCATCATATGATCATGGTCATGATGATCAGTGTCTTCGTCATCATAATCGACATCTCCATCATCCTCATCATACTCGTCATAGCCATCTTCATCATCATCATCAAGAAGATGATGATGAAGATGAGGATGAGGATGAGGATGATGTGCAGCATATTCGTCATCATCTTCATCATCGACATCATCATCATCTCCAGCAGTCATCATCATCATCATCATCACCATCTTCATCGTCGTCATCATCATCACCATCTTCATCGTCATCATGGTGATGATGGTAATGATGATGATGATGATGACGATGATGATGAAGATCATGATGATCATGATAATGATGATGATGATGATGTTGATCATGATGTTGATCATGATGATGATGACGATGATGACTAATGGAGATGATGATGATGATGATGATGATGACTATGATGTTGATGATGAAGATGATGGCGAATATGCAACACATCGCCATCATCATCATCTTCATTAGTCATCATCATCGCCATCTTCATCATCCTCCCCATAACCATCATCATCATATGATCATGGTCATGATGATCAGTGTGTTCGTCATCATAATTGACATCTTCATCATCCTCATCATACTCGTCATAGTCGTCTTCATCATCATCATCATCATTAGGAAGATGATGATGAGGATGAGGATGATGTGCAGCATATTCATCATCATCTTCATCATCGACATCATCATCATCTCCAGTAGTCATCATCATCATCATCACCATCTTCATCGTCATCGTCATCATCACCATCTTCATCGTCGTCATCATCATCATCATCATCATCATCATCATCATCATCTTCGTCATGATGATGATGAATATCATGATGATGATGAAGATGATGATGATGATGATGTTGATGATGATGATGATGACGATGATGACTAATGGAGATGATGGTGATGATGATGATGATGATTATGATGTTGATGATGAAGATGATGACGAATATGCAACACATCATCATCATCCACAACATGATCCACAGCATGATCATCATCATCATCGTCATCATCATAATTGTGAGGAATAGCATGAGGATGATGATGATGTCGATGATGATGATGATGACAATGATGATGAAGATGACGAAGATGTTGTTGGAGATGATGACGAATATGCAACACATCATCATCGTCTTCGTCGTGATGATATGATGATGATAATGATGATGATGATGATGATGGTGGTGGATGATGATGAATATGAGTACGATGATGATGATGACTAATTTGGAGATGATGATGATGACGGTGATGATGATGATGATGAAGATGATGAGGAATATGCAGCACATCATCAACATCTTCATCATCATCATCATCAACTTTCTCATCATCATCATCATCATCATCATTGTGAGGATGTGGATGATGATGAGGATGATGAAGATGATGATCATATGATGATGATGATGATGATGATGATAGTCATCATAACAGTCATCTTCATCATACTCATCATACTCGTCATCACCATCATCCCTATCATGATGATGATGACGATGACGATGATGATGAAGATGGTGATGATGATGATTACTAATGGAGATGATGTTGATGATGATGATGTTGATGATGAAGAAGATGACGAATATGAAGCACATCATTCTCATCATCATCATCATCTTCATCATCATCACCATGATCATCATCATCATCATTATCATCTTCATCATCATCATCATTGTGAGGACGAGGATGACGATGATGATGATGATATGATGATGATGATGGTGGTGGTGGATGATGATGAATATGAGTACGATGATGAAGATGATGATGATGACGACGAAGATGTTGTTGATGATGATGATGAGGAAGAGGGTGATGACGAAGATGATGATGATGATGATGGTGGATGGTGATGAATATGAGTATGATGATGAACATGATGATGATGTTGATGATCATCGTACTCATCATCAACATTGTCATCATCATCGGCATCAATGTTGATGATGAGGATGATGATGATGATGACGTTGACGATGAAGATGATGACCTAGATGTTGATGAAGATGAGGAAGAAGGACGATGATGATGATGGTGTTGATGATGACAATGATGATGATGGCGAAGATGATGATGATGATGGCGATGAGGATGAAGAAGATGATGATGATGGAGATGATGTTGATGTTGATGAGGATGGTGATGAAGATGATGATGATGAAGAAGATGACGATGGTGGAAATGTTGATGAGGAAGGGGGAGATGACAATGATGATGAAGATGTTGATGATGATGGTGATGGTGGTGATGATGATGATGATCATCATCATCATCATATTCATCACGATCATGATCATCTTCATCACCATCATGATTAGATCATCCTCGTCACCATCATCCTCATCATCATCATCATCACCATCATCCTCATCGTCATCTTCATCACCATTGCCATCATCATCATCACCATAACCATCATCTCATCATCATCACCATCATCCTCATCCTCATCTTCATCACCATTGTCATCATCATCATCATTATCATTCTCATCATCATTATCATCATCATCACCATCATCTCATCATCATCACCATCATCATCAACATCTTCAACATCATTGTCATCTCCCCCTTCCTCATCAACATCTCCATCATCGTCATCTTCTTCATCATCACATCTTCATCAACTTCATGTATCCCCTTGACAAAAGAAATTAAATAAACCATACAAAGGCATACAATAGCGCGTACGCGCAAGGACGTGTGCGCGTTGTTATTAACACGTGCGCGCTTTCAATCATGCGTGCGCATGTTTGCGCGTGCGCATAGTTGCGCGTGCGCGTGTTTGAATTCAAATTGTTTTTGGTGCCCTTGCAGGATTAGAATTAGCTTCAGATTGTACCTTTAGGCTCGGTCTGATTTATCCCTGATTTATAGCATAAAACATCAAACGCTGCAACTTCCTATTTTTCACAGCTAGTTCTGCATAAGCTCCACAAGTGCACTGCAGATGAAATTGCACACACTTGTTGAGCTCTATGTGCAGATTCTAAATATATAATTTTTGAATATATCTATTGTTGTTCTCTATTTTTAATTCATTTTAAATTGCACTCATGTCAAATTCGTAAAAAACATAGGTCGTTTATTTGGCCTATAACTTTTGATTAGCTTACCTATTTCAAAAACGGAAAAGAACCCACGTAAGAGCACGAAAATACCTACAACCAAAAAAACAAAAATGCATTTTGATTATTTTTAGACCATGATATGGTGGATTAAAACTTGACAATGTCATTTTAGGGCTTCATTGACTTTGGTAATTTAAAAAAAATATAAAATTGACTTTTAAAATTTTGGAAAAATAGCCCCGCACAAGATTTTTCTGTTGCCTATGCCTCTACATATTGTTTTTCTCATAAATTGAAAATTTACATAGCAAACAGGTGGCTCAAAAAAAACATGTGCATTATGTTTTAGAAAAAAAATAACATACCAATCTTTGAATAATGACATTTTGGGGTGGTTATACCACTTTTTCATAAATAAAAATTATATATTCCGGAAGCTCATCCATTTTTCTACATTTCATCTTTTTACACCTAATCGGAAAAAGTTTTGTAGGTACCTCTAATAATTGATTTTAATGACAATATTTCTGTTTTTCCAAAATGTCATTGCAACTAACGTGTCATAATTGGATATCATTACCTTGCACCAGCCCATATATATCAACAAAACTCATTAATATATATAAATGAGTGATATTTAAATAATATAAAATAAATAAAAATAAATTAAATAAAAAAATTAAATTTATCATCATTATTTTTTCAAATATTTTAACTTATTCAATATAACATTCATTATTTTAATATACTTAACAATTTTTATTAATATTGTGTAGAGCAGGAGAACCAATTTATCATGTCTATTTGTATAAACACTCTTCAATATGACTTGCAAATTATTTAAACATGATAAATATCATTAACCAATATTTTAAATTAATATAAAAATTTGAATTTTGCAAATTATTTTAATATTATTTATCATTAATCAATATTTTAAATTAATAAAAAACCTTGGATTATATTTATAAAAATATCAATTGCGATTGTTAAAATATTATAGTTAGTATTTAATTATGTTTAATTAAATAAAGTAAATTAATAAATTAAATTAGTATTAAATTTGCTTAACCAATTAAGATTGAAATATGTTAAAATATTATAGTTAATATTTAAATATGTTTAATTAAATAAAGTAAATTAATAAATTGAATTAGTATTAAATATGCTTAACTACATTAAGATTGAAATATGTATATGGGAAAAATATCACAAATTTCAATATTTTGATTTAATAAAAAATAGTTTAGTCAATTTTAACTATGATAATATTAGGGTTTGCGATTTTATAAATAAATAATAATAAATTATTCATGATATTGAATAAATAACCTAAAGATGATACAAATCTGGTTTGTTTAAATTAATAAAAACTATTTTAATCAATTGGGGAATACTAGAGCATTAGGGTTTGGCATTAAAGTGAATGGTCAAAGTCATTTTTGTTCTTGCTTACGAATTTCCACCCAAAATATGGTCTACCATCCTAATCTTTGTTTGTTTAAATGTGCTTAATACCTTAATTTTTGTTGGTTTAAATGTAGTTATATTCTATTTTTTGTTTGTTTAAATATGACTTAGTTGTAAAAAAACAAACATTATTTTTTTATTAAATTATATTAACAAATTTAATTTACAATAACCTCAAAAAACTGTATGAGTGAATATGAAGTGAAAATTAAATCTTCATATTCCCATAAAATTATTTTAAAAATATATTAACCTTACAAAACTCACTCTATAAAATTATTTTAAAAATATATTAAGCTTTCAAAACTCACTCATCCATAACTCATTTATAAAATCACAAACTCAATAAGGTCTTGAGTGGGGGAAGAGGGGCCAAGAAAAGAGGAGACAAGAAACATATATGGAGATCAATGTTGATGTTGAAGTCAATGATCTAGATGTCCTCTAGAGAGTATTTGGGCATTCTCAGCTAGAACACCAAATATAAAATGTCACGCGCAATTGCGATGATGGCGACGAGCGCGAATAGAAAGCAAATCATGTCACATAGGCAATGACAACAGGAGTTTCAATGCTTGGGGGACGGTGAATAGTATCTAGAAATCTATTGTCTTGGTATGAATTAAGTCTCTTGGAAATTGAACTCTCACCTAACCACCCGAAGGAGTAGAAATGTCTTTCTTAGATGCAAGACCGGACTTGGGCACCAATGGAGAGCTCGACTTCTCAATTTTTCATATTCGCATGTGTTTTTCTCTACATCTTCTGTCTTTGGGTGCACTCACTAGTTATCTGTCGTTGTCCCAAGGAACTCAGAGTCAAAATAGAAATGAGCATAACCAAAAGAGGCTGATGAGACTCAATCCTAGGGGCTATCAATCTCTTATTCTTGTCCCGGATGATAAAATGAAAGTATCTTCTTGACCGACTCTTGGCAAAGATTTTACAAAATAGGTGCCGATAAACCACACCTTTGAAGAGAGTAATAAAATCTATCAATAGCATTAAAAGTCTTTGAATATCATGCTCCACTGATGAGTTAATGGAAGACATTGGAGTATGTACGTAAAGCCAAGACATTGGAGGCAACTTGACCAAACACCATGAAACTAACTTGCTAGTTCCGAGCTACCAAGATGAATCTTTGAAAGGCAATTTGTAATGTAACCCTTCTTATGAAATTTTAATATATGTTGTGCATTTTTTATAAAATGTCAAAAATAAAAATTAGCATTTTTTATGACGACCAAATTTTTAAATAGCACTTCTGGGATGTCCTGGGAGCCCTTTGAATTCCTATGATGTGCTCAATTTTGATCACTAGTTCCGAGATTTAAGACAAGATGATAACATTCTATTGGAAAAAAACAATAATGCTAGAAATGAAACCATTACGAATATTATAAAATATAAATCAATATGAAAAAATGAAAAGAAAATCATGAGATAAGATTCTTAGTGAAATTCATTTGGGGTGAAGAAACACTTGCTCAACTCCAAGTTTCCACTGTATTACTTGGAGTATGCACAAACCAATCTATGTAAAGCATGTACCAGACAAATATAATTTATCTTATAGCAATGAACTAAATAAAACCTCTACTTCACTACGGAGAGGTTGACCATCAAACCGGAGAACCCAACTACAAACTGGCCTTGAGCCTTTTATCCATTGTACGTGGGAACTACATGACAGGAACCCCAAGAAAAAAAATAGTCTAGATCCAGATGAAAAATTAAAATACTTACCTCCTTAAATGTCAAGAACATCATGAAACTGAATCACTTTTTATAATTAATTACACCGATAGGTGTTTATATCTTAGAATTTGGGGTGCACTACCATCTATGCTTTTCCTAGATTGAAGGAGGATGAGACAAGTGTACTGTCCAAATTGATTTTAGGATCCTCATTAAAAATTCGAAATAAACAATTATTATATATTATAATAATAATAATAATAATTGGTAGTTGATGCATGGATAACTCGTAGCTCATGCATGGATAACATGTAGTGACAGACAACTCATTTAACTTAAGAATGTAATAGGTAGTTGAGACATAGAAAACAGTTAATTACAACTAAGTATGCAGAACAAGTAGGAGATAACTTGTTCACGGTGTTGATTTTTGGTTGAGCTTTGATCTTTAATTCTTTTAGATGCAAAGACTTGAAGCAATGAGACAATTCAATTCATGAAATTCATACAACCATAACATAAGATATACCCTGGGGAAAATCCTCAAAAATATGTGAACAAAAACCCTAGCAATTCTTCTCAGTATAATATAATGGATATCAGAGAATGCTTTCTTTTACAACATAGTAGATTTCTTTCGGAAGATAAGAGATCACCAAACACTCTTGATGAATATACAAAACCGATAGAGAATATAGATCAATCGGATGTGTTCCCAACACACCAATAACAAGCACGAACAATACCCTGCACAAAGAGAAGCGTTTTGCCTTCAATGGAGAAGAGAATTTGCTTCACATTAGATTCAACAAACCCATATAACATATTTATACATTCTTCTCTTCTATTTTTAACTTCTAACTTCAGGATCAACTCGTCCTCAGACTGGATGTATTAATCTTGCATGTAGATGTGCACCCCACTTCTCATGCAGTGCTTTATCTCACCGAGATGTCACTAAGGATGAACTTGCCTCTTAACTAAACGCTTTCCTACTTAGTTAGGTGGCTAAATTAAGTGTCGACATGCAAGTGTCACAGCTCACGTGTCATCTTTTAGTTTAACATAAGTGTTGTCATGCAATAACACTTAGTTAACTAGATCTTCTTTGTTGTCACTTAGTTAACTCTCTTTAACTGACTTTGCCGTCTTTTAGTTTAACTCAAGTGAAAACACTTTAAGTTAACTAGTCATTTTTTATTTAACACTTAGTTAACTGAAATCGTGTTGATTGATTTACTTGAAGTGATCACTGTGAGTTCTTTAGTTAACTGAGGCATATCTTTAACTGATGCTTTAACTAAAGCATTGATACTTGATTGAAGCTTTAACAATTCGAGTTCTCTTTAATTAGTTGAAGTGTCTGCATGGGGAATTTCGAATTCTCTTGATCTCTATGATTTATCTTTTATTTCTTTATCTCTTATTGCATGGTCAATATGTGCTAGTTTTAATTATCCATCACATTACATTATACTAAGAAGAATTATCGAATGTTGTGATCATATTATATTATTCTAGACCAAATGATTATATGCTAAAGTAATTCACTTTAGAGGTGATCAATCTCTAAAGGAGACTTAATAGCAATGTAGTCATCATGGTTAACAATGCATCACACAACATTAAATGCTTTTAACAAGTAGAGCATGACCTTTATACAGAAGGTCCACCTCTATACGGGAGGTCCATCTCATGGATACATTTATACAGAAGGTTCACATGATAATCATGACTTGACACACACAAGTCCGGAGCCTTGTCCAACAAGACTATACAACATCATTACTCTGATCAATTAACTCTATATGGGAGGAATAACCTTTACACATAAAACAATCAAAGTGCTCACCTCTAAACTGGAGGATCAATTTTGACTACACAAGATTAGTTTGGAGAATGTCTCATGATGTTGTATATTTAACACATGGCTCTTAACTTGTGATCTCTCAGTGTTCATCGACCACAAATTAAGTAGTCGTGCTAGTTCTAAAATTTCAATATAATTCAATTAAAAAAAATTTAAGCTTCAAATAAGCAAGTGTACTTAGTCAAACAAACAAAGAGTAAATATCTCTCTCAAATAACCTAAAATGAATTGCACATCACTCACTAGCGATTGCACAATTGAACATCACTCACTAGCGATTGCACAATTGAACATCACCCACTCAAAAGAGGTGCGAATTTTCACTAGCATGAGAAACAAAAAGCAAACACAGTCAATCAATATCGGATAAAGGATGAAGTGCATTATCAAAGTCCACTTACACGGTGAGTTTTTAGGGAAACCAACTTGAAGAGATCAAATACTTTTCCTCATACAATAAAAAACAATAATATAATATAAAAATGAAAAAACAAAAACAAAAAATAGTACTAAAAAACAATAATATAATATAAAAATGACAAAAAAAACACAAAAAACAGTACTGATGAAAATGTTTAGTCCCTGGAATGTTTAATCCTTAGAGGATGAAAGGAAACCAATTTTTTCTTCAGATCAAATACCTTCCTCCACACAGTAAAAAATGTAGTTAAAAAGGCAAAAGAGGAAACAGTAATAATCATGATGGGAATGTTTAGTTCCTTGAAAGGAAACCAACTTTCCATCCCTCACATAGTATCAAATAGCCAAAAAAGAAGCAGTACAATACAATGTATAGACATTATGGGAAAATGGAATGTCCCCACAAAATACAAGACAATATTTCATGAAATAAAAGTAGACTTCTATCATTGTCAGGTCATTTCCAGCTTACTATAATACCATATCCTAGCTAACTACAGTTGAACCTGTTATCCATAAATAAAGTAGAAAGATTTATTCTCAGCTTTAGTGCTCTGTGGGATGTAGAAAGTCTCAGATAAAATACACAGGGAATAATGAAAATGACATGTTTATTCTTCTCGACCACCCATTCAGATTATTGCACTCTGTCTCATATAAAATACACAGCGAATAATGAAGATCTCATGTTTGTGAATACATCCATAACATTTCATTTCACTTCTACTCCGATATTTCTCTACCTGTGCTTAGATGCACAACATCTATATAATATAGTTCTTACTCAACTACAAGTATGCTGCCTGTAACAAATTAATCAATCAGACCTGTTGAGATAAGCATCCTAGATAATATATTAATATTTTAAAATGAATGCAAACTGATATGAATTTACATGTCACCATCACAACTTGACACAGAACAAATTAAAGGCTCTGATTCAACAGAAATTCTGATTACAATGTGACCATTCGTTTATCCACACAAGCTTCAATCTCAAGAGTTAGTTACTAGAGAATCTAGCATGATTTGATATCCTTCTGGTACCGAGGCTTGCGCTTGCACAATTGCTGCTAATTGAGGAACATCTGCATTAACATCAAGATATTTTGCCAAAAGAAGCAATAAGTGAAAATCAGATATGCGTTTCACAAAGGGCAAATTTCTTGTCCTGTCAAAGTGATTCTTTAATGCCCTTAGGGTAACAGGAGAAACCCTGTTCTCGATTAGAAATGCTGATGACAGAGGACCCTGCAGAAGACAGAATCTAAGTTATATTACATGAAATGATAAACATTAGAACATACCAAGAACAATAAGCAAGAGGCACCTTTGAAGTAACCTATAAAAAATACAAAATACAAATGCATGAGGAAAGAAAGGTAACCAATACCTGATGATCAAGAATCCTGACCAGCACCAGGAAGAAATCATTGTCAACATCCCTCGTATCTTTCCCGAGGATCACCACATCCTTCTTCAACCTTGTAATTTTCAGATCCAAATCTGTGTAATCGTCAACGAACCACCCTTCTTTAAAAAGCTTAACGCACTGGTCACTCAACTGAAAGGCCTCGAAATGGACATCAGCACCACCTGCCCCGTTCACCTCCAGCTTCACCAAAGCAGTAACCCATTCCTTCAATTCGCTCTCAGCATGGATCTCCACAGCCTGCCGAATCTCCGCATTCGAGAACGTATAATCCTTCTTTCCCTGAGTTATAGTCTGAGTGAAAATGAACCCAACTTTCCTCATCCCCAGCCCAATTGCAATGGCCTCCACCTGCTTCTCCTCATCTGGATCTCTGGACAGCAACATGCTGTCCTCAGTCCCCTGCTGGGGGGGCTCATAAATGAAATTGACAGCAACATCACCACCCTCGCTTACTGTCCCATACATAAACCCTCCCCTCTTGATAGCAAATGCAAGATTTTCAGTCACGTACTGCTGGAAGGTATTGGCAGCATCTCTGTCAAATGAGACAGAGCCGCAGTGGGGTTTTTCCTGGCGCTCAATGCTCACCTGCCTGGCAATCAGATCAGTCATGGTCATCTTTTTGCCAAAGCTCCCAGCAGGGTTTACGCTTATCCGAGGTCCGGCTATGGACCTCTCGCCCTCGTATGAGAGGTAAACTATGTAACCGTGCCCTATACCCAATGAAGAAAGGGGCATGTTGTGGTTCTCCATGTCCTTAAATTGTTGGGTATCATTGCCCTTGGCCAGCAATAGGTTCTGATTGGTCGATAGGACTTGGCTGGGAATTGGGACTTGGAGTTGGGATTGAATAAGAGATTTCAATTCCCCCACTGTGGCATTTGGCCGGTCTACATTCACTCTCTCCAATCCATCCTTACTTCGTACTCTGATCAACATTTTCAACGACCTGAAAAAACAGAAAAATTGTAGCAAAAGCGGGGTTTCTACACACTTGTTTGGCAAAATTCAACGTATAGATCAGATGTTTTGTGACTGCAACCGAAAGATTGATTCATTCAACAGAAATCCAACTGTATATATAGATTGATTCATTCAACAGAAATCCAACTGTATATATAGATTCAACAGAAATCCAACTGTTTTGTGACTGCAACCGAAAGATTGATTCATTCAACAGAAATCCAACTGTATATATAGATTCAACAGAAATCCAACTGTTTTGTGACTGCAACCGAAAGATTGATTCATTCAACAGAAATCCAACTGTATATATAGATTTGTCGTGCAATTAAGCTATGCAAGAACTAAAGCTAATCAGACTGTTCTTTCACTCCACGGGAAAGATAACCGGACTTTCAGTTTGTCACTGTAGCTCCCAGTTCTTAAAGATAAGAGGACTTTTGGTTTGCGACTATAGCTCCCAACTCTTAAAATAACAGGACTTTCGGTTTGCCACTGTAGCTCCCAGCGCTTGTCCCGGGGAAGAGTTGGTTCATCAATGTAACTGTAAATTGATTAGTCCGAAAGCCGAAAATTATATCTTTTTCAGCGAAAAAAAACTACTATTGATATTCATAGGAATCAAATAGTAATCTATCAACAAAAACTTCTAATGTCTGTTATACATACATATGCTCAAAACCTTTGGGTCTCAAAAAACTCAAATATACAAACTTTCCAAATGTAACCAAAACAAACAAAAAGATGTAGAACATCCATATGTTCAGCCAGCTGAAACTAAGATAGCCACGCAGACCTTAATCATAGAAATAAGTAGCTCCTATATCAAGAATGGAATTATCCCACCATTCCTCCCACAGAAGCTGACCTTCCAAATCTGCCAGAGCTTGCTTAGATAGTTTATCCGCCAACGAATTGTGAGCTCTATAAATATGTTCAAAGCTAATATTCTATTGCTGAGCCATCTCATATTGAGTTCGACGACACCAATGTCTCAAGCTTGTTACATTCAATTTGAATTTGCCATCCGCCCACTTGATTGTAACACGGGAATCTCCATACACTTAAATGTTGACCAAGCCAAAAATATTTGCCACTTTTAATACACACCAGAGAGCCATAAGCTCTGCTTTCATGTTGCTACCAACTCCACAATTGAGCCTAACTGTGAAATAGTGTGATTCATTCAGATAAAGCACACCTCCTACTGCACAAATCCCATTTTGTGTAGCACCATCAAAGAAAAGAATAGGCTGATCCACCTTGAGAGTAAAAAGACTAACTTTTTCTATCTTCAGCCAATGATCAACAGATTTATAAGTTGAAAACATTTTCAATACTGCCAGGCTGCACTTCACTACATCAGGAATCACATTCTGAAAGACTGCACAATTTCTTGTATACCAAATAGCCCATGAAATGAATATAGCAATAGAAAAAAATTGCTTGCTTTTCCTGTACCAAGTCAAAAGACAAATGCTGAAAACACCAACATCCCACTGATAAGTAAACTTCAAGCTTGCAGCAACAAAATCCCATTTTTTTGTGTGAATAAGCATTTGACAAATAAGTGTTGAGAAGTTTTTGCATCATTGTGGCAGAGAACACATATGCTAGGGCCAATCCAACCCAGCTTGTTCAAATTTTCCCAAGTCTTCAACTTATCCTGTAGGGCTAGCCATAAAAAACATTTTATTTTTAATGGAATTGACCATTTCCATAAGATCTTGTACCACAAGTCTGAAGGGAAGATTAATTTATCTTGAATGATTCTATTGTATGCAGATTTTGCCGTGACTATACCAGTGGAAGGATTCCCTCCCCAAACTAATTGATCATTTTCCTGATTAAGTTTGACACCTGCTGAGTTTAAATTTTTTATGTAAGAGTCCCAAATCCGAGCCAAGTATCCAGAGAGTCCAAGATCTCTCGTTGACATCCACACAACTAGCCCATCACCACTAGCACTGCGATAATGAATCTTATTCAAAGTGTTCATGCCAATAACCTGTAGATACTGAGGAATGATAGATGGAAGCAGAAAAGAGTCTTCCATCCCAATAATGGGATACACACCAACTCGTATTTTCACACCCGATCCCACCTGCCAACCGAGATCAGATTTGATCCATTTGAAAATTTTCATAAAGCCCCTCCAAATAGAAGAAAAGTTCTAATTTCCCAATTTTGGATTTCTAATCCAAAGATGAACATCCTGTTTTATATATTTGCTCTGTATGAGTCTATACCAGAGGGCACTACCAAAGATACCCCACCACATACTCTTTAATTTGAGAGCAGAATTGAAGACCTCTAGATCTTTTATTCCCCATCCACCAAATCTAAAAGGTCTTGAGAGTGTATGTGCTGCAACCATTGGAATTTTAGCACTGTCTGCAGATCCCATCCATAGAAAGTTAAAGAAACATTTCTTAATGGCTTTAATAATGAAGGAAGGCACTTCAAGAAGAGAAAACCAATATACAGGAATGCTTGAAAGAACCGATTTTACTAAGATGAGTTTGCCCCCCCCCATAGATAAAAATCTATAAGACCAGTGGGCAATTCGAGCTTCTACTTTCCTCAACAACCAAAACCAATCCTTGATAAGATAATTATTGGGTTTTAAATTAAATCCCAGATATTTAAAACCTTGATCCAGAGGGCAGCAATTGTAGGGAAGCATAGAAGTGATATCATTCAAGTGCTCTTCACTCATATTAAAATGATAAAATTTTGACTTAACTGAACTGACCTTCATTCCGGAGGCATTACAAAATGTCTGAATTAATTCACCATACAATTTCCATTCCTCCACAGAATTCAACCCAACCACCAAAACATCATCTGCAAATAAAATGTGTGTGATCACACAGTCCTTGGTCAACTTGATGCCTTTAATCAATCCTCTATCCAGAGCTTGATTAACTAATCTACTGAAGCCATCCATGACTAAAATGAAGAGAAGTGGTGAAAGAGGACACCCTTGTCTTATCCCTCGGTAACAACTGAAGAAAGAGGAAGGAGATCCATTAACCAACACTGCAATATTCATGGAAGTAATACAAGCCATAATCCCTTTAATTACCAAAGGAGGGACACCAATTCTGATGAGAATCAAACGCATAAAAGACCAATTGACTCTGTCATAGGCTTTTTCTAAGTCCATTTTGAGTAATAATGCCTTCTTCTTTTTAATCTTTATGCTGTGCATCAATTCCTGTGAAATGCCAATGGCATCCTGGATTTGTCTCCCCGATAAAAAACCTAACTGCACTGTTGAGATATGATCTGAGAGCACCTTCTTCATCCTTTCAGCAAGAATCTTTGTGATGAGCTTGTATAACAGATTGCAAAGGCCAATCGGACAATAGTCCCCAAATTCTAGGGGCTTGTTCTTTTTAGGGATTAAAGTGACAAAAGTAGAATTTAGAGCACTCGATATATAACCATTGACTCTAGAGAAATTCACCAGCTCTTTAAGCTCCTGTCCCAAAATATCAAACAAATGAAGATACAGCTCCACCGACCAACCATCAGGCCCGGGGCTTTTCTCTTTTGCAAAAATTTTCAATGTGTTCTCAATCTCATCCAAAGAGAATCCCTGCTGTAAAGTGTCAACATCCTTCTCATTAAAGAATCTCGGATAAAGACTTGCCACTTTAATCTGATCAGCCACGATGCAATCACCTGAATCCCTATAGATATTACCAAAGAAAGAAGCAGCGTCAGATTTCAGCTGGTCAAACCCAGTAATGATGTGCCCCTGATCATCTTGTATTTCCCAAATGTATTTAAAATTCCTTCTTGCTGAAACAAAAGAGTGAAAAAATTCCGTATTTTTATCTTTTTGAGAGATCCAAATAGCACGGCTTTTGAGACGCCATTCTTTTTCTTCTTGCAACAACAAATTTTCCTTTTTATGTTCATAGCATCTCATGTCTTCAAATGTTTCAACATTCAATGAGCTTGTGAAATTTGCAACAAGAGATTCTTGAATTTTCTTTTCTAAATGGGCTAATTCCAACTTATTTTCCTTTTTCCAGTTCTTGATCCAAATGGTTACTGCCTCCTTTAAACATTTTAATTTATTGCAGAAATTCGACACTGGATCAATATCATGGTCTCCACAATTCAGCCAAAAGGATCTCACCATGCTGCAAAAAATTTCATCACTTAACCATGCACTGTTAAATTTGAAGGGAAAAGAAAACTTGTGCCCATAATCATCCAGCTAAAGAATAATCGGCCAGTGATCTGAGAATTTGGATTCAAACACCCAAAAATGATGTTTTTGAAAGAGACCCAGCAACTCTGTCTTACCAAGAAAGCGGTCCAATCTTTTATCAATGCCATCAATACCAAATCTTCCATTTGTCTAGGTAGGCATAAGCTTATGAGGCAGAACATCAACCAAGTCTGCATCTGAAATAAATTTGGAAAAGAAGTCTGCCAGGTCATCCAACTTGGCCACAGATCCCCAAATCTCAGAAGCATTGCTGGTAATATTTAAATCTCCTGCAATGATTAAATCATCTAAATTCAGAAGACCAGAACCCCGGAGCGTATCCCAAAATCTTTGTCTCTCCCTGTATGGGGCGTAACAGTTGAGGATGGAGAGAGTTTGATGTAAACCACAAAAATATCCTTTAAGAAAAATGCCCCAAGGAGTGGCAAAGGCTTTGAAGGCAAACAAGGATGGATTCCAAGCAACAACAAGTGCCCCTGACATACCACAAGAATTGACAGCAACAATTTCCCAATTGGGCAGAAGGTTACCAAGTTTGGAGATAGCAACTGAGTCGTCACACATAGATTCCTGGATTAGAACGATAGCAGGGCTTGTAGCTTTAAAGAGATTGGATAAGGCATGAGCCTAGGATACCTTACCCAATCCACACACATTAAGGGAAAGAATGGACATTAAGAACCACCCAAAGAGGGGGACAATGCTCTAAGCCCCATAGAGTTCTTATTACCACCAACATCTACTTCTTCCAATCTTTTCGAAACAGGAGTGTATGAGTCTAAGCCCGGAATCACAGACTTGTCCAAATTCTTTTTTTTCTTACCCTGACGAATGGTGACATTCTGAAAATTCAGAGCATTCAAAGGTTTAGCCAAAGAATCACTTCTCGGGTTTTTTGAGAAAGTAGGTAAGGGAGGAAATTCCTCCCCCTTCTCAGAGAGAAGATAGCCACTATCTTTTAAAATAGAATTGTCAATAGTTGAGAAGGAATAAGAAGGGTTATTAGGAGGAATGTGAACAATATCTGACCGAAAGTTAGATTGATTCGCATCAGGAATGAAGTTAGGGTTTGAGGAATCGGCACGAGCATCAGACCCAGATGGAAAATCACCACCCAAACCCCCATCAACACCAATCTCCCTAGGATTCACATCAGGAATGAAGTTAGGGTTTGAGGAACCTGCACCAGCATCAGACCCAGATGGAAAACCACCACCCAAACCCCCAACAACACCAATCTCCCTAAGATTCACATTAGGAATGAAATTAGGGTTTGAGGAAACGGCACCAGCAACAGACCCAGATGGAAAATCACCACCCAAACCCCCAACAATAGCAGAATGGATGAGAATAGGGTTTGAAGGGTCAGCACCTACAACCGACCGAGAAGGGTAAAGAGAATCTGTTTCAAAACCAGAAGCAACCGTCTCCAAATCACTCATCAAATTGCGGTTAATCGGAGGAGTGGGGGAATCAAGATCATGCTTGTCCAACAAAAGACCCGTAACAAGATCATGTCTCATCCTAATTTCTCCATTAGAAATTCTTTTAGAAAGGACATTTTCTGATTTCTCTATGAAAGCTAATTCATTTGAAGATAAAACAAGGAAGGGGTCGAGAATTCCAGTACCAAACTTACCCGAGTCCGAGGAGGAATGTTTATGTGGGCCAACTTTGGGGGAAGAAAACTAGATAATGAAGCTTCAACAAATTGCTTCCGATTCAGAGGACAATTGGCCCGAACATGTCCAATAGAGTGATAGACAAAGCATCTGAACGGAATTTTGAAAAAATCTAGGGTTTGCTACCAAACCCTACTACCCCAAGCTATCTCCACTTCTGTAGGTAAACCAGAACGCAGGTCTAGCTCAACCATGACCTTTGCGTATCTCATGTCCATACCGAATAGATTTTGTTTGTCCATTCTGACATATCTTCCCACTGAATTTGCCAAACCTATAATGACCTCTTCAGTCCATAACTCAACCGGCAAGCCTGGGATAATCATCCACAGATGACGCGTAGCTTGATACTCTTTGAGTGGGTCAAAATTTATATGCCAGTGCTTAAGGTACAGAGAACCCTTATTAATTCCCAAAAATCCGAGAGGATTTTATCAATATGCTCCTTCTCAGAGAAAACAAACAATATCCAGCGATTCATCAGGATATTGATTCTCGGAGCCATACTTGTCACTGAGACCCAAAACTTATTAACCCAATCAACAATTTCCATCTTTTTACTAGAGGTAAACTCCAGTCGACCAACAAGAGCTCACTCAGCAAGGAGACCTATTTGATCCAAATTATACTCAGAATCAATGTCATATCTGGAAACAAAGGCCCGAGCTTTAATAGTTTTAAGAAGTTGGCGATTCTTAGCCTTCAAACCACTGATTTTGTTAACCCTTGAACAATCATGCGCAGGACCACCAACATGGGTGTTCGACAAAGAAGGAGCGAAATGGAAAGGCTGTCCCGAAGACAAAAGAACCCTATCCATGATGGGACCGGATGGAGAGGTGTTCACTGCCACCTGCCGGGCACACCGCTAGCTACCAGCACAAAAGAGAAAGCCACCAACAGCAAAAAATGGCCACGAAAAAACCTAAAGAAAGGGAAAGCTACTAAAAAGGATATCTAGGGCTCAACTAGAAGTTCAACAAAAACCAAGCCAGAAATAGAATCAAACACCTACACAAGAAAAAACCGAAAAATCAAGTTGAAAAGAACGAATAGTAGGCTACGACGTGAACAGAAACTTCCCACCTTTTTGATACTTGGCTGGTACTGAGCTGAATAAGCAAATCAGCTTGACTCAAAGTTGTCGCGAACCCACACAAACGTCTGATCAACCATCATTCACAGAAAAATCCTGGAGAAAGGCTAAAAACCCTAGGAAAACCTCCTTCGACTCCATCAACCCCCCTTCAAACTTATCAAGTAGTATAGTCATGGATTCCCCACTACACTTAGGAAGATTCCCCACTACACTTGGCATGATTCTCTCACCAATTCAAGTTCAAGATGAAGGGTAACATACTTGGGGGAGTTTAAGAGGTATTAATCATGGCATGAGTTATGTAAGGTCGAATTTGAGTGGAAGAATAACTCCCATGGAAGAGGAAGAGGCATCTTAGAAGAATTGTGACACTTGGGCTAGATTCCCTAGATATATGACAACAATGATGAAGATGCTATGACACCTATGACACAAATCAGACCTGAATGCCCACATATGACATATATGACATGTAAGGTCTAAAAATAGCCTCCAAGAAGGCGCACAAGGGAGTTAGGGCAGCCAAAGAGACACCCATTCGAAATGAGGGAAGATCGAGATTAGGAATTGTGGACAAGTGGCACACATTGGAATCTCTTCCCAACTTGAGTTGGAATGAATCTTTTGGAAGGAATTCGACTCATGGAGGACTTGAGAAGTTTATAAAAGAAAAGAACAAAGAATGATAGTAACTTTTGATCATTTTTTATTTGCATCATTGCAATTTGGAGAGCTTCTAGCTTGTCCATGCTAGTGGAGTGTTTACTCTACTTGCCTTAGTACCAATTTCGAGGGTGAAAGATTCCCATCCTGATTGGAAATTGGAGAGGCCATTCAGACCTTTCATTTGGAGCTAAAATGGAGTTATTAGTTTCAAGTTAAAGCTACAGGGAATCTCGTGGTTCCTTCTTCTACAACTTGTTCTCATCTCTATCACACATTTCCTTACATAATTTGGATCTTGGAGGAATTGCACCTTTGGTGAGATGCTGATATCTTTGTGAGAGTCCAAGAATATCCATTTATTTGTATTTTGATATATATACTCTATGTTTGATGCTTAGAAGACTCTTAGGTCGAAATACCAAGTGAAACTATGTAAAAATACCAAACAATGCATAAATGGTGCCATTTTCCCTATATCTTGTTATTGGAGCTTGAAGAGGATTTATTTCGAATTGTATCAGTCAATATCCATGATTTTTTTGATGTATGGAGTGTCATTAATGTTCTGAATAAGTTTCATCAACATTGTACAAGTCCTTGGAACTTGAATTTCAAATTTCATAACAAGTGGTGAAGTTTACCATCATTTCCCCCTATGTGAAGACATGTATACAAATATCTGATTTATGGGAGTTGCAGAAGCCTATAGAAATTAATTGATGATGCATTGAGGATCCCATTGAAGTTCTTTAATGGTAACATGTCTCTGTTCTGAAATTTGGGAAGGTATTACAGCATTTGGGAAGCCATCTTTGTCCCCTACCCTTGGAGGTTTGAACCTTGAATTTACTAGTAAAATTCCCCAACTTCTTCTGAAGTTAAATGAATGTTGAATAAGTCTCCTGATAGTGTTTAATAACCCATGATGTTAATTTTTATGTATAAATACCATTCATATACCTTCAGACTCAATTTGAGAGCATTTGGAGCCACTTGGAGCCATCTACCCTTGGGGGTTTCAACATAGATTTTCCTAGTAATTCTGTCTTTCATTCTCTAATTGTAAATGCAAGTGGCTGAAGTATTTAGAAAGTTTCCAAGACTATAATATATGCATCAATGTGTCTTATTACACCTCAATCCACTCTAGACACAGTTCGAAACCATTTGGGATCATTTGGGACAGTTTGGGGCTTCACTAGTCCAAGCTTAGAAAATTGACCAAATTGAGAAAAATTCCAAATTGGGGACATTACAGTGGTATCAGAGCATGGTCCTTGCACCTGTGGATTAGGTTCATTCATTGAATAATAAATTGCAGCCATGTCTTACTATTATGATGACTCCTATGAGGATAATTCTATGAATGAATTACAAAGATTGAGAGCAAAATGTAAAACCTTGCCCCAACAATATCAGGCATATCTTGATGTGTACAAGAGAGATACACAAAAGACCATTCCTTTTGAAGACTTTGCTGATTGGGTGTTTGAGAATAGGCCCAAAAATGAAGATGTGGAGTTAGGGAAGAAAGTTTTATGCCATTCTTGTAAAAGACCTTGGAGAGAAAATCATATGTGTGTGAGTGAAAATAGCAGTGAAGTATCTGAAGTTTCAAGGAATGCTTGTATTTCCTACTTGAAGAGAGTTTTTGGTTTTTATTCAAAAATAGATTCCAAATACGAAGAGGCATCGCATGAGCATGAAGAAGACTCTATTGAAAATATTGAATATCATTTCGAGACACATTCTACCTTGGACCTGACTCAAAGAGCATCTACTGATGGATGCTTGAACTATGAAGGAGTACCTACTGAAGGGTGCTCACACCTCTATGTTGGTGACATAGAGATCACTTTTGAAAGTGTTTTGCGAGACAAACTTCCATTAAGCATGAAAATGAAGACCTTGTAGCAGTTGAAGAAGAAACAAGATCAACTTCCCCATCACCACTTGAGCTTCATGAAATTGGTCCAAGTAAGAAGGAAGAAGATGAGGAGGTTCATTTGCAAGAGCCTCTTTTTCTTGAAGGGTCATTAAATATGAAAGAAAAGAAGATCCAAGAGACCCTTAGCATGCTCCATGACACTCAAGCATTAGTGTCAAATTCTTGTTGGAAAGTTTCTTCAGTGAATGGTCCATCCTTCCTTGAAAACATGGAGAAGATTCAAAGAGCAATGTGCAACATCAAAGGTAATTTTATGTCTTTTATTTTTGATAGAAACAATTTGGTTGAATTTAATGAATTGTTACATGATGCATACTTGAAGAATAATGGTGATATTCATAAACTCAGAATTCAAAATGAGCAAATTCTTGAAAGGTTACAATATACTTGTTCTTCCTCATATGTTTCAAATTGTCATATGGTAGATTGCATGGAGGATTCTCATGACATGGTAGATCATGATAAACATGGAAATTTGCATGTGCTTGATGTGTTTGAAGATGATCTTGATGAGATCCAAGCACTTGATGTGGTGGAAGAGGAACTTGAGTTTCCTCTTGGAAATGGTTACCCATTTTTTGAAGAAGTTGATTCCACTACCTTGGAACCAACCTATGAGGAAAGTTTTGCACTTTTGAGGGAGGTGCATGATCCTAACCTTATGGAGAATTCACATGAGGAAACTTATGCACTCTCTGATCATTTGGGTGAGTTGGTTCATTCTCCTACATCCTACACTTCCATATTTTGCAGCATTCATCCTAATGAAGTATGGGTGAAAGGTTTATTTCTGATGGTGCCACATGAGGAGTATGAAACTCCTATCTCTCCTTTATATGCTGAAATTATTAGATCCATTTCTTATTTACATTTGTAGCACCATCCCTTGTTACCTTATGATGAAACACATCTACATGGATGCACTTATGATTTTCACTTGAGTCACTTGAAGACTTATGATTTTCCTTGCTCCTTGCTTAATTTAATTGATATTGGAGGAACTTCATCCACTACTTGGGTGAAGAGATATATGATTGGAGAAAATTCTTATTGGTAGAAACATCCCTTGTTATTTCTTGATGATACACATGTTCATGGATGCACAAATTCTACTTATGTGAGCCTCTTGAAGGCTCATTGTTTTCTTTTCTCCCTACTTGGTTCAGATTTTAGTGGAGGTTCTTCATTCACTTCTTGGATGAAAGAACACATGGTTGATTATTTTGATGCATCTTACATCATTTTGGAGCAGCATTATAGGACATGGGATCCTCAACTATGTCATTGGAACATATTTGATTGGTCACTTGAAGCTTGTATGCACTTGGAAAATGGTGGTCTACTTACTTGGAGGTATAAGCACTTTCATGATTCTTTTATGAGGCACCTCCTTGATGTACTTTTTTATTATGTTTTTATGTACTTTGATGATATATCTTTTGTACTCATGATGTTTGTAAGAATGCATACAAGAAAATGGGATCCAATAATTGTCCTTCCTGATGGTATGGGTTGGAGAGTGCTCCTAATTGTTGGAGTGCAATACAAGCAATGAGACCCTGGGATTTTTTTTAGTCTCATTGGTTTCATTTTTTTGGAGAAGCAAGTAGTATGGGAGATTGAGTCCCCACTTAATAAAGTGATTTTAATCAGAGTAGTGCAACAACAAGCATGGTGGTTCCTCTCTAAAATATTCATGGGATCTCGAAGACTCAAAGTTGGGAAACTCAGTGGCAAATTCAAGAATTATACAGTGGTATCAGAAAGGGTTTCCAAAATATGAAAGAGGTAAAAGAGTAATTGTGAAAAATTTGTTTTGATGGATTTATATACTATTTTGGTGTTTAGTGGTGAGTTCACAGGGAATATCAATATGAAAAAGAAAATCCACACTATAACTGTAGTCACCAATTTGAAAATTTTCCCAATTTGGTCAATTTTCGAAACTTGGACTAGTGAAGCCCCAAACTGTCCCAAATTATTATCACAATTATGTTGGTCTAGGAATGCTTTTCATAAAGCTTTTCAAGCACAAAAATAAGATTTTAAAGAAAACCAACATATTACTTAAATTTTTTAAGGTCTGAGACATCATCATTATCATAAACAAACTTAACAATATATTTTAATTGTACAATTAGTAAGTATTTTAATTTTAAAATTGAAGGGATTTTAAGAAGAGAAAATCTTGTTTACTAATGTGAAGTTACATATTTGGTTACTAAAATTTGAGAATAGAACTTAGCAAAATCTTGGTTGAACCATCATGATTTGATGGGCAACAGTGTTTACTATCCGTGAAATTACCGATTTGGATTATTGAAATTTGAGAATGCAACTTAGCAAAATGTATGTTGAGCAACCATGGTTTGATTGTCCTTAATGTTGGCATGTTAATGTTTGTGTCCATAGTGGAACATGTTCCAAAATCTCCCATCATCCCAATTCTCTTCTATCATCTTCTCCATTTCTCATGTCTAGAATTACATTGCTATAAAGTAAATTATTCCCATTTCTCAGTCATGTAGTTTTTGACATTTTAACATTTGAAAGATCACTCTCTTGTAAGTTGTGTGTTGATATTTCATAATATGATGACTCAAGCATTAGACCCCATCTTTTGCGCCTTAACTTAGTTCTTTTTATAAAAATGACAGCATTTTATCTTCTGAATATATAAATTTCAACAACTCTTCAATTGCTTTGAAAGTTGAGAACCCAAAATACAAAGGAATTGAACATGGATTCAAACAATAGGCCATGGCCCCAACCACTGATACATGCCACAATTTTTTTGAAAAAGATGTATCCTTTTGTGTACGTCTACAACATAAAAAAATGTTTGAACACTCTTGCACAATTTTTCTAGATAATCTAAAAAGGAGAACTTATTTAAAAAATTACCAATATATATATAATAAAAAGTTTAAATTATGTATAGGAAAAAATATTGTGTAGATGTAAAACAATACAAATTCGCCAATTTATTATATGACCACGTATATTTTCATTTTATTTAAGTACCGTAACTCCTTTTTTCCCACAGAAAAAACCCTTACATTGATATTTGGGAGATGGAAATAAAAAATATATTGGAATGTACGTGGAGGACTCAAGATTCTTCTCCATCCCTACTTGTTCGAAAATAAAAAAACAAAAAGATAACCTATGTGACTTAATATGGTCTTTCTCCTTTGACAGAAAATGAAGAATTGCATATTAACATGTGCAAATACATTGACTTCCAAACTATTTTGTTCATACCATAGTTTTCATTTTGAAATACTATCATCATCTAAATTAATACAATGATTTTTTCAAAATCTTAAATGAGAGTTCCCTCCTACATAATCAGTGTCTCATTATATAACAAGTCTGCATGGGTATTGAATTCATAATATATGCGAAAAAACAAATGGAATCAAAAGTATAAATTACCTCCTTCACTTGATTCATGATAGCAGTTAGGTCCAAGTTTTGAATGTTGCAATGATGATTCTCCCAATCAATCAACAATTTTGAGTCACCAAAGACCTAGAAATGTTTCATGCCTCTCTCCTCTCCCTCTTTTAGCAAAACCCAAACTGTTAGAAATTCATCCCTGTTGTTGTATCCTTGACCAATAGCATAATTTTTAAAGAAGAATATTATTAGAGTCTAAGAAGATCACAACCCCTCCACCACATAAAATTGGATTTGCTTGGCTAGCACCATCAAAGAATTGTCATGAGATTTCATAATCTTTACTTGGAATTAGTAGGTATCTAATAGATTTATGTATAAGAGAGTTCTTGTTGTTAACCGTTTCCAACCTAATTATATGTGAAACCAATGTAGGAGAGAATATCATACCCTGAAAATTCATATGATTGTTATTCCACCAAATGAAATAAATGAAGAGATAATGAAGAGCCTTGTGATTTGACACTACTTTATTTTTTATCCAGTTGAGAAGACCATCAACCAAAGTAGGATTGTTCCATTTGTTTAATCCCACAAAATACTGAGCTACTTCCATCCACATAATCATGGAAAAAGAACAATTCAAGAATAGATGGTCTATTGACTTAGCACTTGTCTTCCAAAGGATGCATCTATTTGGCCTTTCTGGCCAATTCCTTTTTTGTTTGTTATCCCATGTTAATAATTTATTTTCTAAATCCAAACATAACAATATTTTGGTTTTTAAAGCACAATAATCATGTATATCATACCTTAATTTTATTTACTTAGGAATAAAATTAAAATTACCCACCAATTTAAAATAGGTTAAAGATTCAAAAAGTCAATTAATTCTAGTATAAGTGGTTGTTGGATGGAATGTTATCATCCCCACTTAGGTTATATTATTGTACGTGACATGTTGATCTCATAATCAATATATTATTGTAATGAATTTGATCCATATTGCTAACTTTTCCTTGTGCCCTGAAGAATATAGGGTTTACCTTGGCCACTGTTAGAAAAACAGGATCGCAAAGTAATAAAATAAACAGAACACATAAATAAAACACATAAGATCAAATACATGAGAGACACCAATATACGTTGTTCACCCAATATGTGCTACGTCCACAGAGAAATTGTCAGTCCTTTTATTAATCTATCTAGAAAATGAAGGGATACAACCCGCAACACAACCACTACAACTTCCTCTTCACTCTCTCACACAATCATAGAGATATTTACAATACTACTATACACAACCGTATTACAATGCCTTCATTTTAAAGAGGGATTACCATGGGGAAATACCACGGGATACCCAATACCATGGGCCCGTAAATCACCCATTATTGACCAAGTCATGACTATGAAATTACAACATTTCATAAGGCATTTTTTCAAAACATTCCACTACAGGGGCACTTCCCATGAACCATCTCCAGGGGGCTCCTAGATTAGTCGTAGCCCCCCCTTGACCCCCCCAGCAACTGTAGTGGTGGGAAAGCCCCACAACACCCCCCCGTCAGGTACTAGGATCCAAACACAGTTGAAACACGACCTAAGATCAGGCTCCACAACCAATAGTCTCCCACTTGGAGACTGATCTCAACAACTCCATTGCTGCTGCATCTATTGGACTATGCTCCAAACCTTGGACTGGAAAATTTCTCATCTTCACCTTCATGCTTGAAGGCCAACTAAAACTAAGCAGGAACTTAATTTCTCCGTGGTTACTACCTCTGCCAACATGTCTATAGGATTATGGCTAATATGTATCTTTTCCAACTTCAACAATTCATCTTCGAGAACAGGTCGAATGAAATGGTACTTGATCTTTATATGTTTAGTTTTAGAATGGAAAGTTTCATTCTTTGCAATATCAATGATACTTTGGATATCACTGTACAACCCGCTGTTCTCCTACTTCTTACCCAATTCCTCCATGAACCTCTCTAGCTAATTCATCTCTTTACTAGCCTCTATAGCAGCAACATACTTTGCTTTCATTTTTGAAAGTGCAACAACCTTTTGCAGTTTCGAAATCCAACTTAATGTTTTTCCACCTACAGTAAAAACATACCCTGTGGTGCTCCTCATGCTATCTTTATCACTTTCCATATGCATCAACATATCCCTATAGAACAATGTATGAACCTATGAAACATAATGCATGAGTGGTAGTACCTCTCAAATACCTAAGAATCCACTTTAGTGCCTTCTAATGCTCTTTACCTAGATTGTTCATATAACTGCTCACAACTTTGACTGCATGTGCAATATATGGTCATGTGAACACCATTGCATACATCAAGCTACCATTTGTTGATGAATAGGGGACCTTGGACATGTATTCTATCTCCTCATGTGTCTTGGGACACATATCCTTACTTAGTTTGAAATGGCTAGCGAAATTTGTACTAACTAGTTTTGCATCCTACATTCTAAACCTCTCCAACACCATTTCTATGTACTCACCTTGTGACAATGTCAATTTGCAATTTTTCCTGTCTCTTTTTATTCTCATACCAAGGATTTTCTTTACAGCACCCAAATCCTTAATCGCAAATGAATTAGCTAATTTTCTATTGAGCACATTTATATCCTACATGTTAGACCCTGCAATAAGCATGCCATCTACATATAATAACAAGATAATCTATATTCCATTATCTAGCCTCTTGAAATAATCACAGTGGTCAGTATGACATTTACTATAACCTTGTTCTGCCATAAACCTGTAGAATTTCAAATACCACTGCCTTGGAGCTTGCTTTAGGCCATACAAACTCTTCTTCCACCTTCATACTAAATTATATTTCCATTTGACCTCATACCCCTACGGCCATTGTATATAAATATATCCCTCCAAATCCCCATGGAGAAACATTTTCAAGATGCAAATCTTCTACAACCACTAGACTTAAAATAATCCTAATTGATTTCATTTTAACAACATGAGAAAATATTCATCAAAATTTATACCATTCTTTTGTGCAAAATTTATACCTTTCTTTTGTGCAAACACCTTTACAAAAAGTTTATCCTTGTACTGCTTCTTGTCTCCATGTTCTTCCTTCAACTTGTAAACCCATTGATTCTGTAATGCTATTTTACCAACATGAAACTGAACCAAATCCAAAGTCTTGTTTCTTACCAAAGAGTCCATCTCCTCATTCATGCCTTGCTCCCACTTCCTTTTAGTTTCTACTTTCATTGCTTTTTCATAACAATCTGGTTCACTAGAATCAGTCATCAATAAATAATACAGTGAAGGAGAGTATCGTTCAAGGGGTCTACTTAATCTGGTATATCTTCTAACACTTGCAGGAGTTTGAAGTACCTGTTGTTGATCTTGATTTTCTAGCACCTTTGGAGTTCCATTTTCTTTGATTTCATCAAGCATTATGTAATCTATGTTTTATTTTTCTTGTTTCTTTCCCTGCAACTGATCATTGCACATGATCTTTTCATTGAATACTACATCTGTACTCCTAATGATTTTGTGATTTTCATAATCCCATAAGCGATAACCAAAATCATTATCCACATATCCAATAAAGGTACACTTCTTGGATTTAGCCTCAACCGTTGTTCTATTTTATTTGTCAATATGAAAAAATGCTTCACAGCCAAAAGTTCTCAGAAATGAGTAGCTTAACTTTTTACCTATCCATGCCTCCTCTGGAATGCCACCATAGAAGGATCTTGAAGGCCCTATGTTTATTAAGTAAACAATAGTATCTACAAAATCTTCCCAAAACTGTAATGGAAACTCTGCATGCAGTCTCATACACCTTACACACTCCATGATTTCCCTATTCATCCTTTCTGACACACCATTTTCTTGTGACGTTCCTGGGACTGCCTTCTCTCTACGAATACCATGGTATGAATAATAAATATCAAACTCCTTTCCAGACTAATCACCTCCATTATTAGATCTAAGACACTTCAACCTTTTTCATGTCTCATTCTCAACCAAAGATTTCCATTTCTTAAAAGTAGCAAAGACATCCGATTTTTTTCGAATGCAATAAAACCAAGTTTTTCTAGTTGCATCATCAATAAAAGTAACATAATAATGAGAGAAACCAAGAGATTGTATCTGATCCAGTCCCCATACATCTGTATGCTCAAGCTCTAACTTTTCACTCTTCTTTTGCTTCCCAACTCTATGAAATATTACTCTCTTCTGTTTTCCATAAACACAGTTCTCACAGAATTCCAAACTAACCTGCTTCAAATCTAGCAACAACTTCCTTGAATGGATAATTTGCATCCCCTTCTCACTCATGTGGATAAGCCTATAATGCCAAATTGTTGTATCTGTTCTTGTGGAAGATAACAAGATAGAAGAGTTGGTATTATGAGGACATAAATACAATGTACCTATCCTATCCAAGGAAAATCTTAAGAACCACCCCTAAATTTCTATGTATAATAAATGAGTGAATACCCATGATATATTGGAAAATATGAAGGCTAATTTATCAATGTGATCTCTCTCTCTCTCTCTCTCTCTCTCTCTCTCTCTCTCTATATATATATATATATATATATATATATATATGGAGAATATCTCATTGAATCATATAATCTTGTAAAATCTTAGTGAATATTTCACTAAATTAAAAAACCTTGTAAAATCTTGAAGAATCTTTCACTAAATTATAAAACCTTGTGAAGTCTTGGAAATCATTTCAACAAGTTTCTGCTTGGAAAGTCACACCCATTTGCATGCCCAAATACATGGTTATGAATGAAATCCAAGTCCCTAGGCATGATACCCCAAACACCCACAAAAACTTTATTGTCACATCACCAATCACAAGCTTCACAATCCCCATCTTTCTTGGGGAAACTTTGGATATGAGGTGATGGGATCTAGAACTCTCCTAGATGTAATTGGGTTGCTATAAGACCTGATAGTAAATACCAAATTCCCTTCTTATGTGGACATCAAGTAACTTGTAAAACGAGATTGAACCCATAAATTCTAGACAAATGTAAGTTTGACTTCAATTTCCATGATTGATAGAAGGTGAAAGAGCCCCTAGCAACTGTTGTTTCTAGAAATTGGGGGTGAATGGGAGTTGCCTAGCGATTTTTGTGGGTGAACAGAGGTTTAAATCCATTTTTAGAGGGGCTGAATTGTTTTATCTTGGCTCTCCATTTTAAATTTGATGGGGCTAACCTCATATTCATTAAAAATAAATAAATAAAATGTGCTCTAATCATACCTAACAGGTTTTTAATAAAAAACTATCCCATTAAAAATTGAAAACCCCTAAATTTAGCACATGCGCTAAGATTACCCCCAAAAATTTTCCATGATCCTATCTCCTTTTGATATTACCAGTGATTCTTAGTGATATTCCACCACGTTTCTCCAAATGTAGATAATCTTCCAGCATCTTCCAACTACCCTGTTGAGATTAGATTTCTTTTCATAGAAGGAATGTGCCTTACATCTTTCAGTATCCATTGGTTTTGTAATACCCCTCATACTGTTAAATTTTCAGAATTTACTTCAATCTGATCTAGGATCTTAATTGAGAGAACAACATGTACAGCAAATCTACAACATATCAATCATGGACACAATAATGCAAGCACACAAGAGACACAAAGTTTACTTGGGGAAAACCATAAAGGTGAAAAACCCCAATAACTTCCTCAGAGATAGATAGAGCAATGATACAACCAGAATATAAGAGATAGTCTTCTCCTAGCAACAGAGCCTCCTCCTCCACAAGTGTGCCACTCTCCCAAGTGTGAGTGAGAGAATAGAATGTGTAAAATGAGAGAGACACACTCTCTATTTATACACTAACTTGACTTGACCTTTACTCAACTAGGTCGGCCTCAACTTAACCACTTAACATAATGCTGACTGGGCCGACCCCCACTAGGGTGGTCTAATAACCCTTTGACCCACATGGCCGACCCCCACTAGGGTGGTCTAATAACCCTTCAACCCACATGACTTATACAGGGCCGACCCCAACAAGGTGGTCTAATAACCCATCAAGTATAAGTTATGACACTTACAATATAAATGACGACACTTCCGTATAGAGGAATAATAACATCTCTATAGAAATACAACCACTTCCATATAGAGGAATAATAACATCTCTATAGGAATACAATATACATATATGTGAAATACATTCCGAAGTTACATATACATCAACACTCCCTCTTAACTAGGAAGGTATTTCTTGACACAGGTCTTCTTAGCACAAGTCATCTTCTCTGGATCATCGTCACTGGATAATCGTCATCGAGTCAACATCATCGGCACTGCTACTACTATCTCAATCAATCTATGAATCTACTCATCGTAGGAAGTTCTACAGAGCCAGTAATTTTTCATACTTGATGTAGGCCCACCACTTGCAGGTCTTCATCATCTGTGCAAACGGTTTGATAGAGGTGGCCTCTCAGGATTAATTTTATGTGCAGATGCAATACCGAAAAGAGTATCCCAGGAACATTTATGTGCCTAAGCACGATCGGCAAGATCTCCCAGGACTGATTACATGCATCTCCTCCACAATACCTTTAAAGAGCATCCCAGGAACATTTATGTGCTGCAGCACGACCGGCAAGATCTCTAAAGAGCATGCCAGGACTTATTACGAGCACACAGCTCAACCTCTCCGATCTCCATGACTAATTACATGTGGATAGACAAAACCTTTAAAGAGCATCCCAGGAACATTTATGTGCTGCAGCACGACTGGCAAGATCTCCAAAGAGCATCCCAAGACTAATTACGAGCACATAGCTCAACCTCTCGGATCTCCAGGACTGATTACGTGTCTCCGTAGTAATACCTCATCCCAAGACTGATTACGAGCACACAGCTCAACCTATCGGATATCTAAGGACTGATTACATACTACATAGCAATACCGAAAAGAGTACCCTAGGAACATTTATGTGCCGCAGCACGACCGGCAAGATCTCGCAGGACTGATTACATGCTATTTGCACAACCTGCCACATATCATCTCTGACCTCCAAGTATCAATCTGATACTCATGATCCAATGGATCATCATCGCACGAAACATCATCCTGATGCCCATGATCATACTGATCATCATCACTGTACCATCCTGGTACATATCATCTGGAGCAACATTGTAAAGATCATCATCATGATCAACCTGGTCATACAATGCATCCACCTGATGCATACCAAGTATCTACCTGATACATATCATCATACAGTGTATCCAGCTGATACAAATACAAATATATGATACATATCAACATACATGATCTACCTGATCATACAATGTATCCACCTGATACATATATAGATACATGGTTCAAGCATCCAACATGATGCATATACAAATACATACAAATAATCCAACCGATCATATCTAGCATCCAACATGATGCATACATACATTCAAATATAAATGATCCAATTGATCATATCCAACATCCAGCATGATGCATATACAGAGCAGTAACTGGAGCATCGTCTTGATGCTCATCATCCAGTGCTTACATCCACATCCATGTGAAGGATCCTCCTTCCAACATGCTTGGAATGGCTTCAGCAAATGTGTCTATCACTTCTTCGTCGAAGTGTCATCAATATAAAGAACACCAAGCCTCTCCCTGAAGTACTCAAACTTCACCCTGGCTAGTGGCTTCGTCAGCACATTTGCAATCTGCTCATCCGTCGTAATGTACAGGAACTTCACAGATCCTCTCTGCACCATATCCCTGACATAGTGATATTTGATCTCTATGTGTTTCAACCTGTCATGAAACACTGGGTTCTCAGACAGCTTCACACAACTCTGGTTATCGCAGAAGATACCAGTAGCATCCAATGGGAGATCAAATAACTCAGACAGTAGCTTCTGTAGCCATACTGCCTCACAACTAGCTAAACAGGCTGCAACATAATCCGCCTCAGCTGTAGTCAGTGCTACACAGGACTGCTTCCTGCTAAACCAAGAGATCACACTTGATCCCATACTAAAGAAGCACCCAGATGTGCTCTTCCTATCTGTAGCACTGCCAGCCCAATCTGAATCAACATAACCCTGCAAGTTAAACTTTTGATTTGCTTCATACTCGAGCCCATAATCCACTGTACCCTTCAGGTACCTCAGGATATGCTTTACAACAACCAGGTGAACACTCCTCGGATCCGTCAGGAACTGGCTCAATGTGTTCACTGCAAAGCAAATATCTGGCCTCGTGTTCGTCAGGTACATCAAGGACCCAATCATCTGACGATACATAGAGACATCAACTAGCTCAGATGAAGTATCACATAGAAGCTTCAGATTCGATGCCATAGGTGTGGCCATGGCCTTGCAATCCATCATCCCGAATCTCTTTAGGATATCTACTGTGTACTTCCCTTGCCCAAGGAAGATACCACCTGCACTCTGCCACACCTCCATACCTAGGAAATAATGCATCATTCCCAAATCTTTCATATCGAACTCAGCAGTAAGCTTCCTCTTAGTATCTGCAATCAAACTGTCATCTCCTGTTACAAATAAGTCATCCACGTACAGAAGTAGAATCACTGGATTGCCTTCCTCAACCTTGTAGTAAAGGTTGGAATCCGCTTTATTCTTGGTAAATACCAAACTGGATAGAAAGCTGTCTATCTTACCATACCAAGTTCTGCACATATATGACTCCCTGTCATGTGTCTCAGAACCAAGTGGCTTCTCCACATATACTTTTTCTTCAACTACACCATTCAAGAAGGCTGTCTTGAAATCCATCTGGTGTATCTTACACTTCATCACTGCAGCCAGAGCAAGTACAGATCTAATGGAAGTGTATCTGGCTACAGGAGCAAGAGTCTCTATGCTACTGCCTGCAACATGCTTGATCTTGTAGATCCTCTTGGAAGTCACTACAGACTACCCTTTGGGACTGCATCCCAAACATCTTCATGATCGACTGATACTCCTCGATCATGGCATTCTTCCTAGATCTTGGGAACTTCAATATCTTTAATATTTTCAATAGATAACTTTGTTGCTGAACAAATGTTGTAGTCCTTCTTTTTGTAGGTGATGGTATATGATCTTTTCTACACAACAAGTTAAATTGCATGATTAGAAAACATCTCATAGTTTTCAGAAAAAATTCTTACACATAAAGAAATATGTCATACAGTCATGCAATTATCTTAGCCAATGCTTCAATACAACATTTATCCATATTCCGTAACTTTCTAGATGCCTTCCAATCTCTACCAGAACATTGTTAAGAGTGTGCACAACTCCTAACATGTCAGCAAAGAGGTTTCATTCTAGATAAGTAGCAAAGGAATGTTGTACAATGCCATAGGCCACTTACCCATGTATATTAGTAGTATACTGTTCATCAATGCAACTATTCTAATATGCATAATACACAACCTAATTCTAGGAACATAAGCATATACATTATTGAATAACATTATTTAAACAAACAACTATATAAGAAATGACAATTCAAATACTTATCTTTGTTTGATTGTTGGGTTGACTCCCTCTCAGTCTTTGCTTCTTTTCTGCAACTCCATTCTGATGTGGATTGTGAGAAGTGGTCAACTCCCTCTGAATATCTGCATCCTTGTAGAAACTACTGGAGTGTGCTCCCTCTTGATCTTTGCTTCCTGGATTACCTGTCCTTGAACTTATATTCATTCTCGATCCCTATGCATGCTTGTTAGTATCATCATTGTGTTATCCTCTAGGTCTCATACATAATAAAAAATTCATTAGTATAATCTTAATAATATCAAAACACAATAATCTAAAGTATGTATAGTCAGGATCATTTCAAACACAGATAATAAACATTAGTATTCAAGGTTTTAGGGAAGTCTTCTTTTACTCATGCATATTCTTATTTGATCATAGGACTCTTCTGGTTAGTTAAATCATTAATCAAGATAAGAGATATAATATGCATTAACCTGTGATTACTCAAACCTATACCTTCATGATTCTTCTGGTTAGTCATATCATCAATTATGGTAAGAAACATAATATGCATACAACCATGACTATTCAAACCTATGACTTCATGAATAATCATTATCAACAACACAACAGTATAAGATCCTAACACAAGGTAGGATTCTAGCTTGATATAGGAAAAACATACCTGGATTAGCATGCTAGCTAGTTATGTCTAACATACCCGCATAATGTCTTCTGGTTCTCTTCAGTGACTTGTGCTAGTAACCTGCATGTCTCATAAGTTAACCATTGTAGAACCAAGTTATACATACCTCGTAAGTAGATCTTCTATGTGATCCATGACAATGGATGAATCTTTGTCTTCATGTCACCATGATCATATGTTCTTGAAGTAGAACATGATTTGTCTTTCTTGGTGTACCTTTTATGTTAGCGAACAACATAAACCTCATACAACATCACAATGCATTAGTACAATCATAAGTGTCAAAACCTTAATCAATGAATATCTTCTATTAAGGTAATACGACAAGTCTAGTAATTAATCAAGATTGTACAGTAATGATATGAAGACAAACATATCATAAACTTAACCATGAACAGAATTCAAAACATACCTGTAAGCCATACCTGTCAAGATTGCTTGTAATCTTCTTATGGAAAGCCTTAGCCTCATCTCCCTCTCAAACAGGAACTTCTTCACTTATGCAGGTGACCAATCCATCCTCTTATAGGATTAACCCAATCCACTTGATTTGTAGGAATTGGATCTAGAGCTGTAATAGGGTTTGTCAAAGAAGCCCACAAAATTCAAACTTTGAATTTCAAACTTTCGAAAGGATAGAAATATGCGCCTTGATGAGCTAATCAAGCTGGTATATTCAGAATTTGAAAACTGCAAAGTTTCACTCCTCAATTTTGCCTTTGAAACTTCCGGATTCACTAGACGTGACCCCGAACTGGGGTTTGATGAAGCCCACTCTTCTGCCCAATCAAAAGGTTTGATCCAAAGCTCTAAGCTTCTATTTTTATGAGGAGCTTCCAGCCGTGGTCACAGATTTCAAAAATTCCCATTTTTGCAGAAGCCCTAATTTTCCACTTTTCTGATCAAAGTCTCGAACTAGGGTCTGATCAATCCTGGCCTTCTACCCAACCAAAAATTCTGATTTTGGTCTCTAAATTTTGATTTTGATGAGTAGCATTCAGCTGTGGTCTCTGATTACAAAAATTCCAACTTTATCTGAAACCCTAAATTCTGGAAGCCATGAATGAAGGTGCTCAAAATAATTTTGTTTTGACAGAAATATGTATCTGATTGTTTCTGGTGTAACTCCGAACTTTTTGATCCACAGGGTATGATAAATTTTCTTGAGATGGCTCAACCTTTTATATTTCCATCCCGACAGGTCTGACCTCAATTGGATTCTCTGAGAGAGATTTATGCCAAGTGTCACAACGTGACCTGTTTATGGGATAATACATGAGAGCGAACTTGTATGGCATGCCACGTGTCACTGGTTCAACTTCGGCCTTTGAAATTTTTTTTCTGAGATAGTACAGTCTGTGTACTACCTATCACTTTTTACAAAATTTCATTTGGAGCTTCCTAACCCAAGTTATGACATTTTTCCCAAGGTCACCTGATTTTGAGTCAGATCTGGCAGAAACCCCATATTGTATAGATCATAAATCACAAAGTACAACGAATTAGAGGTTGTCCTTTGGACACAAGGTACATGGGGATCTAATATTTGACCTGTAAAATTTTCAGACCCGAAAACTTCGCCAAAATAGATTTATAGCGAAAGTGCTACGATGACTGGATTTTGCTATATCAAGCCCTAACATCGTAAGGGCAACAAGTGTCATACATGCCATATCATGCCTTCTTTCAGGCTAGCTCTAATACCATGTTAAATTTTTAGAATTTAATTCAATCTGATCTAGGATATTAACTGAGAGAACAACATGTACGGTAAATCTACAACATATCAATCATGGACACAATAATGCAAGCACACAAGAGACACAAAGTTTACTTGGGGAAAACCATAAAGGTGAAAAACCCCAATAATTTCCTCAGAGATAGATAGAGCAATGATACAACCAGAATACAAGAGATAGTATTCTCCTAGCAGCAGAGCCTCCTCCTCCACAAGTGTGCCACTCTCCCAAGTGTGAGTGAGAGAATAGAATGTGTAAAATGAGAGAGACACACTCTCTATTTATACACTAACTTGACTTGACCTTTACTCAACTAGGTCGGCCTCAACTTAACCACTTAACATAATGCTGACTGGGACGACCCCCACTAGGGTGGTCTAATAACCCTTTGACCCACATGGCCGACTCCCACTAGGGTGGTCTAATAACCCTTCAACCCACATGACTTATACAGGGCCGACCCCAACAAGGTGGTCTAATAACCCATCAAGTATAAGTTACGACACTTACAATATAAATGACGACACTTCCGTATAGAGGAATAATAACATCTCTATATGAATATAATATACATATATGTGAAATACATTCCAAAGTTACATATACATCAACACATACCTCACCCCATCATTGTAATACAATATGAAATATAAATGAATTTATGTAATGGCTCTTGGCATGGAGCTCAAGGAAAAATCCCCGACAACAAACCTCGTAACACTTTGAGGTTTTAGTTGATCCATGTGCTAGTTAAAAGTGTGGTGACATCACAAGTATGATGTAGACGGAAAATGATGAAACAATGAACATGAACTTGAAAGGCTGAATATGCAGGGAAACATAAATGAATTAGGAAACATAATCCACTAGGGGGAGAGGTCAAGGGATCAAAATCCATGGGAATTCAGTTCATGATGACAGGTTTTCATCATAGTGCCTTCGACACTGGAAGGAAAGTGAACTTTTTGATATTCACTTAATTACCTGAAATCTGATAGATGTTAGCTTAATTTTAGTGTTAGATTTTGTTCATTCTGAAAAAACTCACCATTCACGTGAGATAGTTAATCTGCTTGTGAACACATAGTGAGCCTTCATGAGTATACTATTTTATTATTTTCATAAAGCTAAGTATTAGTATTACAAGCCCAAGAATAGTTAAAATAATTTTACCACATTATTATTTAGTGAATAGAAATAATCTTTGGAATACGAGTAACCATGAGTATTTTAATAAAGGAAAAGGGATGAATAATTGATGAATATATATATATATATAGCTTGGAAGAAAAAATAAAATAAGCATGGTTAGGGTGACCTTAGTCATGTGACATAAATTAATATAGCATAAGAAGAGGGGGTATCGTTTCGAGATATTCTGGCTCTAGAATTTGCACGGGGAGACAAGAATTTGATCGTGCGGCCTCTTAAGAGAGGATCCACATCCACCTGTCAAGAGAGTGGTCTCTTGATGGGGCTTAAATGCAGTTTGGCATGCACACGCTATGAGTTTTTGGTAGATATTGGATGTATTAAAGGAACGGTCTCTCGATGGGGGGGGAACGAGGAGCTTGGCATGCACATATTGTTCAGTTTCTGTGGAGATTTTGGTGATGCGTGGAGACATCATAGTACTAGGGAACTGATCCAACATAAGTTTGTTGCATTATAGTTAGTCAACAATTTTGTTAAAAGGGGGAGAAGGGGGGGCGAATTGGAAGAGGGTTTTTTGGGTTTTATTTTGGAGAGTCTTTTCTAGGAGGGAATTTCAAGTTTTATTTTGTTTTGCATGTGGGGGATGATCCCTTTTAGGCAGAAATGATATCCATTTTGTGTTGTTTATTGTGCAAATAGATTGGTACTTCCACCCATGCAATTGCCCCATTTCGTTGTTTTACTATGTAAACGCAAGGAACCAGACCACAAGAGAAGTCCCATGCATTTTTTTCCCCACTGCATTTGGTTACTATGTAAATAAAGGGCGTCTCCACAAGGGAAGGCCCATTTGTTTCCTTTGATTGCTTTGTTTCTATGTAGAATAAAGGGAAGCGTGACCACGGAGAAGCGTGACCTTCCACCTCGGAAAGATTCCTTGTCTATGGATCCAATGGAATCCTACCGCATGTTTTTACGCTTTCACGCACGCCGACCAGATCACGCCGACCGTCTCGTCGAAATTATTTGCATTACTTTGCCCCTTTCACGCAAACCCCCGTTCGTGTCGCAGCGATTTGCAGACTTCATGCCAATTAAAAATCCTCAGATAGATTCCTCGTCTATAAATCCAATGGAATCCTGCCGCATGTCTTGCTGCTTTTGCGCACGTCGACTAGATCATGCCGATATTATTTGCATTATTTGCATTAGTTTTCCACTTTCACGTAAACCCCCATCCGTGTCGCACCGATTTGCAGACTTCACGCCAACTAAAACTAAGTGTCCATTAATTCGACAACACATTTAAGAGTCGACCAATTTTTAAATGCTTGACCAACTCCACTATCAAGCATTTTTATTTTTAACTAAAGTGACCCGACCATTTTGACTCTCGACCATATCTTACAAATATTATTGAAAATAAAATATCAAATTCATATGAACTGTACCAACTTGACTATTGACCATATTTTTTTAACTAAAGTGACCTGACCATTTTGATTCCCGACAGAGTCGACCAATTTTTAAATGCTCGACCAACTCCACTATCGGCCATATTTATTTTTAACTAAAGGGACCTGACCATTTTGACTCCCAACCACATCTTACAAATATTATTGAAAAAAAAATTACAAATTCATATGAACTGTACCAACTCGACTATTGACCATATTTTTTTAACTAAAGTGACCCGACCATCTTACAAATATTATTGAAAACAAAATTACAAATTCATATGAACTGTACCAACTCGACTATCGACCATATTTTTTTAACTAAAGTGACTTGACGATTTTGACTCTTGACCATATCTTACAAATATTATGGAAAAAAAAATTACACAGTTAACAATCGACCAATTTTAACAGGCCCGACCAACTAAGGTAAACCGACCATTTTGACTTTCGACCCATGTCCATCAATTGCACCGCATAGTTAAAAGTCGACCAATTTTTAAAGGTTCGACCAACTCGACTATCGTAACAGTCGGCCAATTTTAACAAGCCCGACCAGCAAAGTTAAGCCGACCATTTTGACTTCCGACCTGTGTCCATCAATTGTACCACACAGTTAAAAGTCAACCAATTTTTAAAGGTTTGACCAACTCGACTATCGACCATATTTTTTTAAAAACTAAAGTTACTCGATACAGTTAAGAGTCGACCAATTTTTAAAGGCTCGACAAAGTCGACTATCGACCATATTTTTTTATAACAAAAGTGACCCGATCATTTTGACTTCCAACCATATGTTACAAAGTGTCCATCATTTCGACGAAATAGTTAAGAGGTGAGCAATTGTTTAAGGCTCGACCAACTCAACTTTCGACCAAACTCGCCAGCATTTGGGTTGATACAGTCTAAACAGGCGGTCGAGCTCTGCATGGAAAAATCTTGCGATATCTATACTTTTGATTAGAAATTTGAGCATTCAATGACAGATTGGACATTGAAAAACCTTCTATAAGGTTACCCACGTGAACATTGATTTCTCTGCATTTAATTCATCACGAACTTATGAAATTTGCTTCAGTAGTACAGATCTCTGGCCATGGACGTATATCTGGATTTGACGGATTGGACCTGTTGGATATTCGACGTTGTGGAAATGCGAGAACAGATTTCAATGCAACAATGGTTAAATGTGCTCAGACACCAATGCACCGCCTTTAATCTTGATTGTTTATAAAATTCGATGGGTAAATGCTCTCTCATTCTTTTGTTCTTCGATACTGTTATTGTGACATAATCCCAGTTTTTTTCTTAGCATTCGAATCGCCTTTAATTTGTTGCTCTTTTACAGACCAGCAACCCTGTTAAGGATCCAAAGATTTTGTTTTCTATTCAAAAAACAGGTTCTCCTCTCAAACCAAAATTCATTTCCATTGCTATAGTTATGCTGTTCTAAATCCTGTTTCTGTTTAATATATTCAAACAAGATTCTGCTATATTTTTTCATGTTTTTTCTTGAAAAACTAGAATCTGTTTATGTCAATTATTTACTGGTTTTAGATGAAAGATTACTTAACTGGTATATATTCATTTTTTTTGTCTCCTAGAAAAATTTCCCTTCTAGAAAAGTAATGTTTAATTTAGTCATTTGGTATGTTCAAGGTTCTCAGAGTAAATTGACCAAGAATTATGTTCTCTTTCTTGCTGTTTTTTGTTGGAAAGTAGCTTTTTTTTTTTTTGTTTTTTGCTGTAACTTGTATTTGATCATGTACCTGATTTATTGGTTGTTTTCAGATGAAAGGTCACTTGACTGGTATATATTCATTTCCTTGTGATTACCAATATATGATTCCTACTAACTTTGGCAAATAATTTGCACTAAAACAATCTTTTTTCTCCTAGAAAAGTTCTAACATCAAATTAACTAAAATTGTGCTGTTTTTTTTCCTTTTGAAAACTACACTATCTTTCTGCTGTCTTTTTTGTGTTTTTTGTTGGAAACTAGAATTGTTGTCATTGTTCCTATTCCATATTTAAAAACAATGTTCTAACAACAAATTTACCTAAAATTATGCTGCCTTTTTTGCTTTTTTTTTTGTTGAAAACCAGAAGCCTGTTTTTGTTGTCTTTGTCTCCTATAAAAGTTGCCCTTGCAGAAAAATAATCTTTATATTAGGCATCTGGTATATGCACAATGTTAACTTGTCTTTTTTGATGGTTTTTCTTGAAAACTAGAGTCTATCTTGAAAGGTTACTTGACTGGTATATATTCATTTTTTTTTGTCTCCTATAAAAATTGCCCTTCCACAAAAGTAATGTTTAATTTAGTCATTTGGTAAGTTCAAGGTTCTCAGAGTAAATTTACCCAGAATTATGTTATATTTTTTGCTAGTTTTTGTTGGAAAGTAATTTTTTTTAATTATTTTTTTGCTATTACTTGTATTTGATCATGTACCTAATTTATTGACTGTATTCAGATGAAAAGTCACTTGACTGGTATATATTCATTTCCTTGTGATTAGCAATATATGATTCCCACTAACTTTGGAAAATAATTTACACTGCAACAATCTTTTTTCTCCTAGAAAAGTTCTAACAACAAATTAACTAAAATTGTACAGTCTTTTTTGTTTTTTTCCTGTTGAAAACTACACTCTGTTTCTGCTCTCTTTTTTGAGTTTTTTTGTTTGAAACTAGAATTCATGTCACTATTTCTACTCCATAGTTAAAAACAAGGTTCTAACAACAAATTTACCTAAAATTATGCTTCCTTTTTTTTGTTGTTGAAAACCAGAAGTCTGTTTTTGTTGTCTTTGTCTCATAGAAAAGTTTCCCTTGCTTTGTTTTTTTTAAGTCTTTAGACTTAATATCAATATCGCACCTTTTTCTTCAGCTTATTTTTATAGTCCAACTATTCGCAGTACCACGCTATGGACACTCTATTGACCGAAAATGCTGTCTCACTTCTGATGAATGGTGCTGTTGACCTATGCCCACTTGTACAAGTTGTTGCTCTTGATCGACTAAGTTCTCTCAACTCAACAACTGCCCGCTTTCATGTTAAAATTTGAGCATTAATTCACAATACTCTTGGATCTTTACTAAGAGAATAACATATACAGTATATCAATGCATAACAATCACAATAAGCATGACAAGCATCACAAGAATCAAAAGCATGAGAGACAAGAGACACAGAGTTTCCGTGGGGAAAACCCTAAGGTGAAAAACCCCACAACTTCCTCAGAGATAGAGAGAGCAATGGCTCAACCAAAGTACAACCAAAATACACTTGAGATAGTCTCCTAGAGCAGATGATCCTCCTCCTCACTAGTGCACCACTTTCTGAGTGAGAGAAGTGAGTCTTTCTGAATGATACAAATAGATATCTCCCGATCTCTATTTATACTTAACCTGTTTGCCTAGTTACACTATGGGGCCAACTTGTCTATCTCGATACATCCACAATATAATGTATTTTTCAGGGCCAACCCCACACATGGTGGTCTAATAACCCATCGGCAAGTACACACACTTACGACACTTGTCAATCCACATGACGACACTTCCTTATAGAGGAATAACACATCTCTTATAAGGGTACAATAAATATATATGAAATACATAGATGAAATACATTCTGAAGTTACATATACATCAACACTCCCTCTTAACTAGGAAGGTATTTCTCGACACAGTTCTGCTAGACAAGTCTTCTTCTTGGGATCATCATCATCATCATCGTCATTGCTGCTGCTATCTCAACCAATCTCTGACTCTACTCATCATAGGAAGTTCTACAGAGCCAGTCCTTTTTCATACTGGATGTAGGCCCACCACCTGCAGGTCTTCATCATCTGTGCGAACGGTCTGATAGAGGTGGCCTCTCAGGACTAATTTTATGTGCGGATGCAATAACAGAAAGAGTATCCCAGGAACATTTATGTGCCTAAGCACGACCGACAAGATCTCCCACAACTGATTACATGCATCTCCTCCACAATACCTTTAAAGAGCATCCCAGGAACATTTATGTGCCGCAGCACGACCGACAAGATCTCTAAAGAGCATCCCAGGACTTATTACAAGTATACAGCTCAACCTCTCGGATCTCTAGGACTGATTACATGTGGATAGACAAAACCTTTAAAGAGCATCCTAGGAATATTTATGTGCCACAGCACGACTGACAAGATCTCTAAAGAGAATCCTAGGACTAATTACGAGCACACAGCTCAACCTCTCAGATCTCCAAGACTGATTACATGTCTCTGTAGTAATACCTCATCCCAGGACTAATTACGAGCACATAGATCAACCTATCAAATATCTGAGGACTGATTACATACTACATATCAATATTGGAAAGAGTATCCCAGGAAAATTTATGTGCCACAACACGACCGACAATATCTCCTAGGACTGATTACATGCTATTTGCACAACTTGCCACATATCATCTCTAACCTCCAAGTATCAACTTGATACTCATGATCCAACGAATCATCATCACACAAAGCATCGTCCTGATGCTCATGATCACACTGAGCATCATCACTGTACCATCCTGATACATATCATCTGGAGCAACACCCTGAAGCTTGTCATCATGATCATCCTGATCATACAATGCATCCACCTGATGCATACCAAGTATCTACCTGATACATATCATCATACATGATCCACCTGATCATACAATGTATCCACCTGATACAAATACAAATACATGATCCACCTGATCATACCTGATACATATCAACATACATGATCTACCTGATCATTCAATGTATCCACCTGATACATATACAGATACATAGTCCAAGCATCCAACAAGATGCATACACAAAATACATACAAATGATCCAACTGATCATATCCAACATCCAACATGATGCATACATACATAAATGATCGAACTAATCATATCTAGCATCCAACATGATGCATATATACATGAATGATCCAACTGATCATAACAAGCATCCAACATGATGCATATACATATATAGAGTAGTAACTGGAGCATCGTCCTGATGCTCATCATCCAAGATCCTCCTGATCATCATAGCATCGTCCTCTTCAGATCATCTCATCGTCCATGAAGCACAGCCAAGATGCACATCATCCAGCACTTACACCACCAACATGGGAGAACACATCTACCACCATTCGGGGAAGGCTCCAGCCCTTACTTTTTCACCATGGGAGAACATATCTACCACCATGTGAAAAATGGCTTCATCCCTTACATCTACACCATGGGAGAACACATATACCACCATGTGAGAATGGCTTAGCAATTACATCACGACCATGGGAGAACACATCAACCATGTCAGAAAAGCTCATGTGCATCTGCATCTTCCAGACTCATCACTTCCTTTTTGAAGGAACCTCGATCTGAAGTGCACCAAGCCTCTCTTTGAAGTACTCAAACTGCACTTTGGCCAACGGCTTGGTCAATACATCTGCAACCTACTCATCTGCCGCAACATACTTCGCTTTGGCTGTACTCAGTGCTACACAGGACTGCTTCCTGCTAAACCAAGAGATCACACCTGATCCCATACTGAAGCAGCACCTAGAAGTGATCTTCCTATCTGCAGCACTTCCTACATAACCCTGCAGGTTAAACTTTTGATTCGCTTGATACTTGAGCCCATAATCCATTGTACCCTTCAGGTACCTCAGGACATGCTTTACAGCAACTAGGTGAACACTCCTCGGATCCATCAGGAACTGGCTCAATGTGTTCACTGCAAAGCAAATATCTGGTCTCATGTTCGTCAGGTACATCAAGGACCCAATCATCTGATGATACATAGAGACATCAACCGGATCAGATGAAGCATCACATAGAAGATTCAGATTCGATGCCATAGCCTCGCAGTCCATCATCTTGAACCTCTTCAGGATCTTTACTGCATACTTCCCTTGTCCAAGGAAGATTCCATTCTGCACTCTACCACACCTCCATACCAAGAAAGTAGTGCATCATACCCAAGTTCTTCATCTCTAACTCGGCAGCAAGCTTCCGATGTGTGTTGGCAATCAATCTGTCATCTCCTGTTACAAACAGGTCATCCACATACAGGAGTAGAATCACAGGATTCCCTTCCTCAACCTTGTAGTAAAGGTTGGAATCCGCTTCACTCTTGGTAAAGCCCAAACTGGATAGAAAGCTATCTATCCTACCAAGTTCTGCACACATATATGACTACACCATTCAAGAAGGCTATCTTGAAATCCATTTGGTGTATCTTCTATTCCATCACTTTTATATTTCTCTATGCTGCCATCTACGGCATGCTTTATCTTGTAGATCCTCTTGGAAGTCACTATAGACTCCCCTTCAGGTCTTGGGACTGCATCCCAAACATCTTCATGATCAACTGGTAATCCTCGATCATGGCATTCTTCCTAGATCCCGGGAACTTCAATATTTTCAATAGATAACTTTGTAGCTGGAACAAATGTTGTAGTCCTTCTTTTGTAGGTGAAGGTATATGGTATTTCATACAAAACAAATTGAATTGCATGATTAGAAACATCTCATAATTTTCAGAACAAATTCTTACACATAAGGAAATATGTCATACAGTCATGCAATTATCTTAGCCAATGCTTCAATACAACATTTATCCATATCCCGTAACTTTCTAGATACCTTCCAATCTCTACCAGAACATTGTTAAGAGTGTGCACAACTCCCAACATGTCAACAAAGAGGTTTCATTCTAGATAAGTAGCAATGGAATGTTGTACAGTGCCATAGGCCACATACCCATGTATATTAGTAGTATACTGTTCATCAATGCAACTATTCTAATATGCATAATACACATCCTAAATCTAGGAACATAAGCATATACATCATTGAACAATATTATTTAAAAAATCAAATATACAAGAAATGATAATTCAAATACTTATCTTTGTTTGGTTGTTGGGTGGACTCCCTCTGAGTCTTTGTTTCCTTGTAGGAGCTGCTGAAGTAGCTTCTTCTACACCTTTCTGTTGTGGAATGCAGAAAGATGGTCAACTCCCTTTGAATATCTGCATCCTTGCAGAAACTACTGGAGTGTGCTCCCTCTTGATCTTTGCTTCCTGGATTACCTGTCCTTGAACTCATATTCATCCTTGGTCCATATGCATGCTTATTAGTATAATGATTGTGTTATCCTTGTGATATCATACAAAATCATACATTCATTAGTATATTCTCAATACTATCAAAACACAATAATCTCAAGCATGTATAGTCATGATCATTTCAAACAGAAATAATAAGCATTAGCATTCAAGGTTTATATAGGACTCTTATGGTTAGTCATATCATAAGAAACATAACATGTCTAAAACTGTGATTACTCAAACCTGTGACTCTTTTGGTTAGTCATATCATTAATTAAGGTAAGACACATAATATGCATATACCCATGATTAATAATCATCATCAATCATGCCATGCATACTTATATAAGAGATCCTATGATATAAGGAAAACATACCTGTTCACCATATTTGCTAGTTATGTCTAGCAATGTGTTCTTGTTTTCTTCAATGACCTGCATAATTCATTAGTTAACTTTTGCAAAAACAAATTATACATGCCTCTATGTGATCCATGAATATGGATGAATCTTTGTCTTTATGTCACCATGGCATGTTCAGGTTGTCCTTTCAGTTTATACAAACCTCCCTCTTGCTCTCCAATCACCACTGCATCATCTATGGTATTTCCCTTTGGCCACATTAGGGCTTGGCCATCCACAAATGCAACCCTCATACCTTTTGCATCCAATGCAGAGATGGAGAGTAAGTTCTTCTTGAGCCCAGGTACATAAAGGACTTCTTTCATCTTCAAAGATTTTCTAGAATCTAGGTTGTAGGAGGCTTCACCACTTCCTTTGATGGGATATTGATAATCATCCCCAAGTTTCACTTTATGGGGTGATTCATGTTCAGACAGATTTACAAAGGATTATTTAAACCCAGTCATGTGTTTGGAAGCCCCACTGTCAATTAACCAATCATTACAACCATGGGAGATAGTACCTGTGAGAGCAGAGATTAGAACATACTCTTCTTCACTTGATGAGTCATCATTACTATCATCACTTTCTGCCCTAGTCTTCTTCTTTGGAGGTTCATCATCTTCGGCAGCATGAGCATGGTACCTTCTTTTGTTACCCTTCTTCTTCTTGCTGGAGTTATTGTTGTTGTGGTTGTCCCTTTTGTTCTTGGGACATTCTGAAGCAAAGTGACCCTTCTCATTACAAGTGAAACACCTTAGATCTTTCTTGTCTTTGTGAAAATGATGAGAAGATTTCTTCTTGTGATGGGATGGCTCCCTCTTGAACTTGCCCTTCTTGGTGTGAGCTGTGAGAGCTTGATCTTCATTTCCCATCTTCTCTTCTCTTGCCACAAGCCTTGCTTCTTCTTGAGAACATTCCTCCCAGAATCTGCTGAAGGAGATTAATTTCTTTCTGGCACAGATCCCCTGGATAAAAGAGTCCCAGACCTAGGTAGGCCATTCAAAGTAGTCATAACAATTTCACCATTCTCCACCATTTCATCTACAGCTTCAAGTTGTTCCTTGATCTGAGAGACCTTGGAGAAATAGGAATGAATGGTTTCTCCATTCGACATCTTGACCCCTTTCAATTGATTCCACAGAGTCATCTTCCGATTTATGTTCTTTCCTTCAAATAGCTTGGTCAAAGAGTCAAACATAGCCTTGGGTGTATTTAGAGAGGACACATGGGGTATGAGATGGTCTTTGATAGAATCAGCAATGATTCTCTTTGCCATGACCAAGTTCTTCTTATGCAATACCTTAGCCTCTTCATCCTCTGGGATAGGGATGTCTTCTTTTATATATGAGTCCAACTCATTCTCTTTCAAGATTAACCCAATCCTATACTTCCAAGCTCGGAAGTTATCAGCCCCTTCAAGCTTATCCTCAAGCTTGGTGTGGTGAGACATCTTAAAGAGTACTTCAAATGGAAATAGAAAATATTTAGGCCTTACCACTTGAAATGCTGAAAACTGGATCTGGTCCCGGATTAGGGTTTGTCGAAAAAACCCTAAAAATTCAGAATGTGAATTTCAACTTTCTGAAAGGATAGAAAGATGTGCCTTGATGAGTTGATCAGCTTGGTGTATTCATAATTTGAGATCAGCAAAGCTTTACCCTTCAGATTTTCCTTTTTGTCCTCCCGGGTTCACTCGGGAGAGCCCTGAATTAGGGTTTGAGTTTCCCGGAGATCTACCCAACCAAAATTCTCGATCCAAAGCTCTAAACTTTGATTTTTGCAAGGAGCTTCCAGCTATGTCTTCAGATTCTAGAAATTCCTATTTTTTGGAAACCCTAATTTTTAGGGCCAAATCAAAAAATGCTCAGAATTGAATTCTGATTGGACAGATAGATTCTCCTTGATGAGTAGAGTCAATCTACTATACTGCTTTTCCAAAAAATGTGGATAGAAACCCAATAAGCAAGAAACTCAAGTTTCCGTCACTGCAAGATGCCTTCTTCTCAGGTTAGCTTTTATACCATGTTAAAATTTGAGCATTAATTCACAATACTCTTGGATCTTTACTAAGAGAATAACATATACAGTATATCAATGCATAACAATCACAAGAAGCATGACAAGCATCACAAGAATCAAAAGCATGAGAGAGAAGAGACACAGAGTTTCCGTGGGGAAAACCCTAAGGTGAAAAACCCCACAACTTCCTCAGAGATAGAGAGAGCAATGGCTCAACCAAAGTACAACCAAAATACACTTGAGATAGTCTCCTAGAGTAGATGATCCTCCTCCTCACTAGTGCGCCACTTTTTGAGTGAGAGAAGTGTGTCTTTCCGAATGATACAAATAGAGATCTCCCGATCTCTATTTATACTTAACCTATTTGCCTAGTTACACTATGGGGCCGACTTGTCTATCTAGATACATCCACAATATAATATATATTTCAGGGCCGACCCCAGACATGGTGGTCTAATAACCCATGGGTAAGTACACACACTTGAGACACTTGTCAATCCACATGACGACACTTCCTTATAGAGGAATAACACATCTCTTATAAGGGCACAATAATGTTATATGAAATACATAGATGAAATACATTCCGAAGTTACATATACATCAACATTTCGAATATCTATCTCTGATGGAATTCATAAGCACGACACATTGCTTCCAACTAGCTACAATAGCGCTATGGAAAACCACCAACTCCAAAAATGGTCAATCATCAAAGTTAGCAAGTGTGCATGCAACATTATACATGATGCAACGTACGATTTGCTTTCCACATCTTCCTTTTTCACTTTTTTTAGTTTTCACTCCTCATAATTATAACATATTTTTTACTTATACTTACTTACGTTCATTCTTCTTTCCAGGTCTATCGCATTAGACACCTTTGAAATTGTCACCTTAGAAACAACAATTATTGGAGACCCATCCCCTTTCAACCTCACACCTAGATTTATAGCCCACAATAGTTCATTTATTTTAGAAAACAACGCCTTTGACTCTGAAAACCCTTCACTTGCAATACCTTCTCCAACACGAAACCTTGTTGCACCTACTCTTCAATTCACATTGCTCAACCCTTCCAACAAAACATGGACCATTCAAGGACGAGCTACTGCAAAGACAAGTATCAACACCTATACCAACCAAAAAGGTCCTGGTCAACTCTTTGGGTTTGACCTTGTTAGTGCTACCAGAGATGAGATTCATATCTCTACGTTCAATGAACTAGCTACCTCATTATATGACCAAATACAAGTTGGCATAGTCTACATAGTCTCAAATGGCACAATCAAACTAGTTATCCAAAACACAACCATTTGAAAATTGCTTTTGAGATTTTCTTTGAAAAGTGCTTTTGAGATTTTCCTTAACTCCTCCTCAGTAATTCAATGATGCTTAGAAGAGTGCCCACTTATTCCTTTTCATTGCTTCAACTTTAAATCTATCCATGACATCAAAACTACACCGTTCAATTCCATGGTTGACCTTCTTGGAATTGTCATTTCTGTTTCCCTTGCATCAACTATCCGCAAAAGGGATGGCTTTGAAACCATTCACCGAACAGTTGGGTTGAGGGACATGTCCGGTTATAGCATAGATATTACACTTTGGGGGGAGTATTGCACAATTGAGGGTGCCCAACTTGGAAACCTTCGAGGTTCAGCTACTCCCTCTCTCCTTGCAATAAAAGGTGGGCGTGTTATAGAATTCAATGGAAAGACCATTGGAACCATCTCAAACACTAGCCTCATTATAAACCTAGATATTTAGGAAGCTGAAGTCCTCTAAGCATGGTTTGCTGACAATGGATTTCGTTCCGCCTCCCCATTGTAATGCCTTGATTTTGACCCCATTGCATTAAAATGTAAATAATGTAATATTGTTACAAAATCATGGTGAGGAGCTCAAGGCCAAGGCCCCGCCATCAATTTATTGATGCATATGGTTTACGTACTAGCCAAGCACATTGGAATTGTAAATATGCATTTTAATAAAGTGTCCACAACTAGCTATGCAATGCAACAAGAGATTGGGGCATGATTTTACAATGAATTGGGAGGGAAAACATTCTAACCCTTGAGCCAATCAAGTCAAGCCAAGTGTCAATGAGAAAACCCATCAAACCCTCAACTACCCATGTTGACTTTTGTACCCAATGATTCATTTCTCCCAAAAGTTGGTTGAGGTAGTTAATGCCTTGGGGAATGAGAGGTATGGCTGTCCAAAATTCGAGTATGGGAAACCACCCTGCATGGAAAAATGTGTTTGGCTTTCTTGGCAAGAAAAGAGCCATGAATTTGCCTCCCAAGCCATAACCCATCAAGAAGTTTTGCCTCTCTCACGTTTTTGGGCTGCCTGGGCATTCTCTCTCCACGTTTTTGTAGTTTTTCCTGATTTTTCTAGCTGGGAAACAAGGTGTTTTTGTGTTGCAGAGTGGCTGGGAGTATGGGATCTTGAATTGGGGTTTTAATGGGGCTGTTTTGGCCATTTAGATCCCCAAGATATCCATGGAAAATCGGATTGGTACCCTGTGGACTATTTTCCTTTTCAAAGTCTGTTTTTGGTGTGCCCACGATTTGTGAAAGTCCATGGCCATCTTATTTGTAAATCCCATTGCTGAAAATGGGCATCCATGCCCAGTTTGAGTTGTTGTGTGTAAAAGAAGGTTGGGGTTGAGATGGGTTTCTGTTGCTTTGGCTGTGCATGAGCTAGAATGTTCCCTTTTCCTTGTAAGAATCATGCCCAACTTGGGGGTGGCAGTTGTGTTGAGAGAATTGATGAATACAATTGGCCTATGGTTGGGTGGAACGTTGCAGTGACATAGCTAGTTGTTTGGGGCCATTTCACCATAAAGATAAGTGTTTATCTGTCTATGCATTTACTTAAGCAAATGTATTAATTTGTTGATTTTGTTAAATTTAATGGCATCATGTAATGGGTGTGGATGATGTTATTTTGCTATGCATGTTTGCTTTAAATTGCATATGCACACATTTGATCTTTAATTGCTGTGAATTTAATGATTGGGCTGAGTTTATGTAAAAGCCCCAGATTGGCATCATGTTCCCTTTTAAGAAATTGGCTAGATGGGAGGGTGTGTTATAGAATGGTATCAGAGCTGCTGGTTGCAGCATTGGGCCTTCATGGGATGCCTATCGTAGTTGCAGAGGTAAGTATGCCTCCCATCCAGCACTAAACATCAGAAAAGAAGGAAATATTTCAGAAATTTTTTCTAATTGTTTTTGAAAAATTTGAAAATTTTCTAAGTGTTTTGAAATTTTGCCTAAGACTCTGTCACTGATTTTAGTGTTAAAATATGCGACGTGCACGCGTAAATAATGTTAATTTCTGCGATGCGCGCGTGGAAATAATGTTAATTTTTGTGATGCGGCGGCGAGATTAATGTTAAATTTTGTGACGCGCGCAGTGAAATTAAGGTTAATTTCTCCAACGCGCGCGTCGAATTTAAGGTTCATTTCTGTGACGCGCGTGGCAAAATAAGGTCAAAATTTGCAACACGGTTGCAGTGATGGAGGCTTGCGGGCGGTGAAGATAAGGTCAAGATTGCCGCGACGGTCGCAGAAGTTAAGGCTAAAACCAGTGCCGGTCGACGGCGACACTGGAGAAACGGGTGTAGAAGTTAAGGTTAAAACCTGCGATCCGACGACGATTTTAGGGTTAAATCAAGTGCCAAGGTCGCAGAAGTTAAGGTTAAAACATACGATGCGATGACGATTTTAGGGTTAAATCCAGCGCCAAGGTCACAGAAGTTAAGGTTAAGACCAGCGATGGGAGGAGCAAAAAAAAAAAAAGGTATAGAGCCCAAAACTTGATTTTTGGGTGGAAGGACCAGTCAGGCTCAGAATGGGATGATTCTTGTGGGGCTCGGAGGCCATTAATGAAGGCCATGAAAGAACCAGACAGGGCCCAAAACCCAGTATGCTCCAATTTGACAGAAAATGGAGAATAGTGACTTTTGTAAGACGGTGTGCCGAGGCTTGACGGAAGGTCGATTTGAGCTAAAATCGATATGGCGTGGCCATGGAGCAAGCACAGCATTAAGTTTGGAATCTTGGAGCCGAACTCCAAAGGATATGGAGTCGGGGTGAGCAAAAAGGCCAAAAAGCACTATTCTGGGCCACTTTTTCAGGATTTTGAAAAGCTTGTGGACAGTAAAAGTGACCCTAGATGTTGGAATAAATTTTTTTACTGAACTAGATATTTCATATTCTCATAAATACAGACAGTTTCCGTTAGACAAAGATTTTCAAAAAATGCATAGATTGGGAGATAGCCATTTTTGGCCAAATTTTGAGATTTTGGGGGGAAAGTGAAAAGTGAAAAGTAGCCAAACCCCAAATTTTATAGAAGTTGACTAGTGCATCAGAACAGGGATCCAAAGGTTGCTGAGTGTTCCTTGTTATATGGAATACCTTCTACGGTATATAAGTTTTCATGATTCTTCATAAATTTACTTCTATAAGTAGCTGAGGTTGGCCTTTCAAAATAAATTGCAGCTGTGTAAAAGTGCAGAAATTTGGGCAAAATTTGCATTTTTGGAAGAATGTAAATTCCATGTCCTAGATTGGAATGGCGCACGGGGATAGGCGTTGGAAATATTATCCAGAGGAGAATAGGGATGCATGACCAAAGTTTGAATAAGGTCCACATATATCATAGATATTTGGTGCAGAAGAGTGCCAGTTGTTGTTTTGACAAAAAAAATTGTTGTCAATATGGGCAATTTCCAGAATTGCATGACTGGAAGGAAATCGGACCAACTATGATATGGAAGAGGGATTCCATGATACGATGAGGGATTGGAAAGGGATAATTCCTTAACCCCTGTTTTTCTATCGTATTTATAATTATGAAATTATCATGCATATTAACCATGGCATAAGAATGTTGAAAATGCAAGAAATTACATAGATGAAATGAATGTGCACCAGATGGCATATTAATAAACATTGCACAGTACATGTGAAAATGTTTGTGCATGAATAGGATATTGCATATTGGTGAAATAGTAAGGTTTTACATATGTAATGAGCCACTTGAGATAATTATGGTGGTTACTAATAATTAGTCGTGTCCGCATTGGTTGTAGGACAAAATACAACCAAAGCATGGCTAAAGAAGTTGATGACGTTGTTGCACGTGACCAATGACCTTATGAAGAGAGGACAGTGCAACAAATCTGTGATCATGATGTTGGCAAAAAGACTGAGTAGCCTTGGTAAGAGGCCAACTGATCAAGTAACATCAAGCGATGTTAATAACATCCATGCAGGTAATGGTTATTTGTGCTTAATTGCATCAATGTTGCAAGAGGATTTGGTAAGATCCCTTCCACTATGCTTAACTATGTTGATTGGTTGCATGTGGTACTGAGTGCCTGAATGTGAATGTCAACCTACCAAGTATGGTGAGGTGTGGGTAAGTGAAGGCAATGATCCTTACACCCTATAATTGCTTGGAAATCTTAATGCATTCATATGAAATTATATCATGCATTTGTGTATGTCGGTTGTGAGTTTAACTACCAAAGCAAGTGATGAATTATGTTCCTGTTGTAGTGTATGCCATATAAGACAGGCATGATTAGGCCATAATATGTTGGAACGCATAGTATTCATGGATTAATGCAAGGTTGTATGGAGGGGTTATGCATTGAGTGAATACACATTAAAAGATTATGTAAATGTTGTGAATTTGCATGCATATGTGTGGGTGCACATGTTGAGATGCATTGTGTGAATGCATGGGTGTGAGATATATATGTTTCAATGCAATTAGATAATCGATGAAATGGTGAACCATTGTTCATACTGAGACCATTTCATGAGCTGCTGTAAGTGCAGGAGAATGATTGCATGAAGAAGGTAGACATGTTGATGGCCTATCAGAGTGCTCTGTTGGAAGGACATAGTTGCATAAAAGAATATGGTTGTGAAGTAATGAATATTGGAGTTTTATTTAAATTGCATGGATAGTGTGACTGTGTCTTGCAATTTTATTGTGATAATGATGCATATATAGAAATGTATATATTTCTTTGCATTTCAAATGTTAACAGCTGAAGGTGTTTGAATTATTGAGTGTTATAATTCTGAGATCACTTCAGTGACTGTTGTGGCAATGAAATGATTATATGCATAAATACTCACAATGTGTTTGGCTGATTGAAGTTTTAGTTTTCAGGTGGAAAAGTCTTACGTATGGAAATGAGGATAATTCCATAGTAAAGACCGGGATCTACCATGTGTAGAAGCCAAAGGTTATGAGAAGGTTCTCATGGTTGTAACTTATGCATAAAACAAATTTGAAAAATGTTTGATTTAAGTTTATGAGAATAATCTCATGGTTGCAAGTCTAATTTCTGTAGGAAAACAAATTTGTAGATTTCAGATTTGATAACTTGCTTATAATTGCTAATCATTGTTTGGCTTATATAAAATTGTGTCAGGAGGACATGTTGTAGGTGGATGTTCATGTATGATAGCAAGATCGAAACCGTAAGGGACATAGTGATACCACTAACGAGAGCCAAACAATATGAGGATAGCCTAATTGCTAAGCAAATCAATTTCTATAGTAGATAGAATTGCAAATGCATATTGAATTTAATTATTAATGACATTGGAACAATCAGATTTGAATTTTATTGTTAAATGTTGCTGATTGTTTGGCTATTTGATAAGTGTGCTAGGATGACACATTGCAGGAAGACCATGTGTGATGGCCTGCAGAAGGAAAACTAGATGGGAATGATCCTATGTTTTGGAAATGGGTTTCGGGTGAGATGCCATTGTAAATTTTGATAACACCTCAACTGCACTGCATGTGATTGAGATAGTAAAACTATGCCAAGAAGGCATGTGTGGGTTATGGAACATGAAAATATTGGGGTGGCAAACCTAAGGACTATTGACTCAGAGAAGGGAGCCCCCATTCTTCGCAAATAAAGAAATGATACATCTGATAAATGGATGAGTATTTCGTGACCCTAACTAAGAATATACATGTCTGGTTACTAGATTTAAAATGCAGAGCATGTTTTATTATTATCCCAGACTACTTGAGTATGATTAGGGCCTACATGACTCACGTCAGAAAGGGATGCATACCTTTCGGGTGCTGGTTTTTGTTGGGGTTGTCAATATTGACTACACCCTAAGGGAATGATGCATTCTTGGTGTTTCAATACTTGATAGTGAATGTTATGAAATATGATTACAATTTTTGAGCAGCAATACTAATGAGCCTGCTTATCCTTCTTGTGTTTTCAGCTTAAACGAATGCAATTTGGTTTTACACGTTAAGGGGCAATGTGAAGAGAAAGTACTCAAGAGGACTGTATGGGCAGTGGTAACCTTTATACGCTCACACTAAAGGACACTAGAAGAGATGGATAGGCCCGAGGAGCTATGTAGTAGAAAAGGGGTATCATCCTTGTATAGTGTGAGTGGGTATTGTGGGGGCCATGCTAGCCTTTAGTTAAGTGAGTCACCTATGGAGTTCCTGGAGGGAACCACTGGTTGCATAAGAGAAGGAGCCACGTAATCATATTATGTTGTTCTTATTGCCTGATAAACCCAGTCGGTGTACTGGCTTGGCATTTGATATGTGGATGTTGTGGTGAATGGTTGTTGGATGCCTGATAAACCTAGTCAATGTACTGGCTTGGAATTGGTTATTTGCATGTTGTGGAGGTATTTGTGAAGGGTGTTATTTACTGACAAACCTAGTCGGAGAACTAGCTTGGAAATGGTCATTGTATGCTTGATGAACCCAGTCTGCGTATTGGCTTAGCATACTGATTTTTGAAATGCTTGATAAACCTAGTCTGCGTACTGGCTTAGCATACTGATTTTAGGGATGCTTGATAAACCCAGTCGACGTACTAGCTTGGCATTGCCTATTTAGATGATGTTGTGGAGCAACATGTTTGTTGGCCAAGCATCCACCCCACAAGTGATCCAAGGCTTGTAAAGCAGAGAAGGAAACCTATGGAGTAGCAAGGCAATGCACAATATAGATAAGTATTCATTTTCATTTATTCTTGTTTGGAATAATGAATATTTTAGGTATAAGTCTTCTAACAGCTAAGTTGATACACTATTGTTTATTTGTTTGAAACCTTGGTCATTGCAGGAAGAAAGGACCCTGAAAGAACTATAAATTCTTGGTAAAGCCAGAGAGTAATTGGTTGGGCGCTATAAAAATTCTTGGTGAAGCCAGAGAGTAACTAGTTGGGCGCTATAAAATTCTTGGTAAATCCAGAGAGTAACTGGTTGGGCATTAACTACATGATGTAGTGGAGTAGCCTATGTGCTGACCCAACATTCATTATTGCATCCATGGGCAATCCAAGGCTTATAAAGTGAAGAAGGAGCCTATGGAATAAAGTATTGCTGGAAGCAAGGACTATGAAAGCATCTAGAGGATGCATGTGGACATGTGACCGTCCTAAAGAGAGATTAGTATGAGTAGTAATGAAAGATGGTGCTAGTGGACATGTGTGGGCCCTAACAGCCAAAGGTTCTGTAAGCAACAATGGGGAAGGGTTCCCTAGTTGAAAGCATTAGATAGGCCTTAGACACTAAGTGTCATAGCCAATAATGGCAAGTCAAGCATTCACATTGAAGTGAAAGAGGCTAAGGAGCATAGAACCACAAGTGATGGTGTGGCCTCAAGTTGGAACAAGACTAAGAGGGGGAAACTCTTACTCTCCTCTTTCCTTTTTGATTGATGCATCTTAAAAACAAAATATTATTGAGTGCATGACATGGTCGAAAATAGATTGTGCTTAAACTGCTTGAAATGAATTGTGAATACGGAAATAGTTATTTTTCATGCGAAATGATGAACATGAATGAGTTCATGTATATGTTGGGAAATCATGAAACATGTACAAGTCACATGAGTAAAGCATGGACATTTCATGTCAGTTGGGAAAATAATTGACTAATTTTAATATTGTGTTATGCTTGTCCTAATAGGAATTGCCATGATGAGTTTCACAGGTGAGACATTGAAAGCCATTTGTTGCAGCTGTTACTAGCCAAGTGTTGCTAGTGAGTAAAGTGTGGGCTAGTTGTGCACATTGATCATGGAAACAGACTGAAAGCTAATTGTTTTGGCTGAGAATCTTCCTCAAATAGTTGCCAGGACAACAAGACAGATGGCAACCATGAAAATTCCAGACTTGTAGATTAGCTAGAAAGTGAACAAAAGGAAGGGGATAGCTATGGAGCGATGCCTGCCTACAGAGCTGGAAGATCAAAGCCAGCAGGAGCAGCTTGAGGAAGCAAAAGGACTTGATCCTGAAAGTTCAGATTCAAGAGATGAAATACAGGATAGACCTGCCACCATTTCCGAATTCTGAGGCATGTGTAAAGTGGGTATTCATTCCTAAGTGTTGGAACACCAAGGATGGTGTTATTCCAAGGGGGAGGGGATTATAATGCCCCAATTTTGACCCCATTGCATTAAAATGTAAATAATATAATATTGTTATAAAATCATGGTGAGGAGCTCAAGGCCAAGGCCCCGCCATCGATTTATTGATGCATATGGTTTATGTACTAGCCAGGCACATTGGTATTGTAAATATGCATTTTAATAAAATACCCACAACTAGCTATGCAATGCAACAAGAGACAGGGGCATGATTTTACAAGGAATTGGGAGGGAAAACATTCAAACCCTTGAGCCAATCAAGTCAATCCAAGTGTCAATGAGAGAACCCATCAAACCCTCAATTACTCATGTTGACTTTTGTACCCAATCATTCATTTCTCCCAAAAGTTGGTTGAGGTAGTTAATGCCTTGGGGAATGAGAGGTATGGCTGTCCAAAATTCGAGTATGGGAAACCACCCTGCATGGAAAAACGTGTTTGGCTTCCTTGGCAAGAAAAGAGCCACAAATTTGCCTCCCAAGCCATAACCCATCAAGCAGTTGCCTCTCTCACGTTTTTGGGCTGCCTGGGCATTCTCTCTCCACGTTTTTGTGGTTTTTCCTGATTTTTCTAGCTGGGAAACAAGGCGTTTTTGTGTTGCAGAGTGGCTGGGAGTATGGGAGCTTGAATTGGGGTTTCAATGGGGCCGTTTTGGCCATTTAGATGCCCAAGATACCCATGGAAAATCGGATTGGTCCCCTGTGGACGATTTTCCTTTTCACAGTCCATTTTTGGTGTGCCCACGATTTGTGAAAGTCCATGGCCATCTTATTTGTAAATCCCATTGCTGAAAATGGGCATCCATGCCCAGTTTGAGTTGTTGTGTGTAAAAGAAGGTTGGGGTTGAGATGGGTTTATACTGCGCTGGAATGTTCCCTTTTCCTTGTAAGAATCATGCCCAGCTCGGGGGTGGCAGTTGTGTTGAGAGAATTGATGAACACAACTGCCCTATGGTTGGGTGGAACATTGCAGCGACATAGCTAGTTGTTTGTGGCCATTTCACCCTAAAGATAACTGTTTATCTGTCTATGCATTTACTTCTGCAAATGTATTAATTTGTTGACTGTGTTAAATTTAATGGCATCATGTAATGGGTGTGGATGATGTTATTCTGTTGTGCATGTTTGCTTTAAATTGCATCTGCACACATTTGATCTTTAATTGTTGTGAATTTAATGAATGGGTCGAGTTTATGTAAAAGCCCTAGATTGGCATCATGTTCCCTTTCAAGAAATTGGCTAGATGGGAGGGTGTGTTACACCCATCTTTGAGCAGGAAATCCAACTCGTCTTCTTCTACCTCCAATAAACACATTTCCATCTTTGTGCTACAATCTCTGCAACCCTCTGATAAGGCAACTTGGTATTCAATTATTGCTACAATCACCCATATTAACATCAATGATTTTCATTTCCTTGCATGCCCTCTATTTGTCGATGGAATAAAATGCATGAATTTTTTTTTTCACAAAGTTGGCAATGTTTGGCATTGTGCAAAATGTGATGGGGAGTTTACAGAGTGTGCTTACCGATACATACCCAAAATTGACATCACGGATGCTACTGCACAACTATACGGTATCATAGCTTTTGATGATGCTGCGCAACAACTAATGGGGGTCTCTGCAAAATATTTTTGTCTACTATCAAATGATCCAACGTCTCTCTTGGAAATTGTTCAACATGTTTGTGCTCGGCAATACTTTCTAACCTTATCAATAAAGATAGAGACTTTTAATTCAAATGCTCGCTTGAAGGTGCTTCTTGTTATGTCAAAAAAGGTTTCTCCATCATTGTCCTCTGTCGATACTCATGATGAAAGTGAACACATTGTGCTTAATAAACGTCGAATTGCTCGCAAGCTTTGAACTCCTACTCTTCATTTCTAACTTTTGTACTATCTAGCTTGTACTTAGCAAGTACACATTTCTATGTACACACTTTTACATAGGTGGTACTTGAAACCATCAATGAGCAGTCTTGAATATTATATTATTTAGTTTTCTTGTACCGTTGTGTTAAATCACATCTTTTTTGCAACCTATCTTGCAATTTTCAAATCTGTACTTATAATTTAGATTGCTTTCTCAAATGTATACTTATTTTCTTTATAAACATTGTTCAATAGTGTCTTTATTTCTTTCTTGCAACAAATTCACATAAATTATGCATGTTCCATATATCTTTTACAATATACCTTTTTCACTCTTTGAATTATTACATATATTTTTTTTTCTCTTCCACCAAAGGCACCATAAATGCAACATGGATAACCATTTTTCTTATACAATATAACTTTGTTTACTCTTGCAATTATTACATGTATAATATTTTTCTGTTCCACCAAATGCACCACAAATTCCATAACCACTAAATACTTTTTTTTATAGGCATGTCAACCAATGATAACAATGATCAATAGAATGCATGTAGAAGACTTCTATATGCTCAAAAGAAAAATGAAAACAACAAGCGCCGATGCCTTCTATATAGAAATGCTCATCAACTTGTTCATATCCCTTCTCCGTTTCAAGTTGCTCAACCTCCCCTTACACCCTCCACACCATCCACATCCATAATAATGCACCCAACAAACATGGACCTACATGGTGCACAACAACGATTCCGTACAAGATTAGACAAATTATCTCCCATGAAAATATACTCTATATGCATGGAGTCATATCCTGGAATTAAAATAAAGCACTCTTCTAGTGCATATGCATGTTCTTGATGCAATGCAGAACAAAATGGCCACCTCTATTCAATTGCAAACAATATGGATCCTGGAATACAACCATCAGTGCTAGCAACCCTTACTCAAGTTGAAGAAATGCTCATTTCTCGAGTTAACCCAATTTTACAAGTCACTCATGCTCGTGGGGGACAATATACATATTCTGGTCACACTATAAGCTTCCCTCAAAACATTACAATCATTGCCACTTTCCTCCCTCATTTACTCTCATACATTGATATCCTTATTGTTCGTAAATGCAGTTCTACAAAAAAGCCTTATGAATTCTTTGTTAGTTGAACACGTGTTCTTGTTGCTCTTGAATACAAGTTGTCAAATGATCCATACTACAAAGATGTCCAAGTTAACTCAACTGCATTATCTTCTTTGCCTCTTGAACCAACTAACATTTCATCCCTCCTTCGTCATGTCACACTTACTGAAACCCCATCTGATGAACATACCTCAACTTCTACTACTCAAGCATCCAGATTCCTTGAACCCCATGAACAACAATCATCCTCCTTTATATCTACACAAACAAATTGTAGAATTGCTGTGATGAAATCAAACACTTCTTAGGAGCAAGCCATGCAGGCATTCTACCTTGGATTGAATGGCCCCCAATAGACATTTTCCCTATCAATGAGTTTAACACAATAGGCCTCCTCTCAATGGCCTTCCCAACCATATTTCCCACAAGAGCTGCAATGCTTAAACAACCACACATTCAAGAGGTTGGTATGGACAATTATGCACTGCACCTTCTTAGATACCATGACAATAGGTTGGCCAACATCCTCATTTTCGTTATTACATTTATAACCTGATGATGCGTCATCGTAGCCAATATACTACTTCCATGTTTGTAAAATGTAACATTGAAGATACATTGCCTCCAACCATATCAGAAATTGTACAACAATTACAAGACTTACCTGATGCTAAGATTGCTGAGCAAGTCATGCGCTTCGGATCTACACTTCGTGGGATGCTCTCCTACTAGAACAAAAGCAGGGGTGAGCTAACTGACATGATCACTCAACAAGGGACACCTACATTCTTCTTCACGCTCAGTGCAGCTAACACAAAGTGGCCAGATTTTCATTCCTTGATGCCTGGACAAGCTCCTTCCACCTCAAAGCAACAACACCAATGGATAATTCGCAACCTTATATCAAATCCACACGTTGCATCTCAATACATGGACAATAGATTCAAAATATTTCTAGAAGAGGTTCTTAAAAAGGCCTTTTTACAAAAGACTATTGGTGCAGGTTGGTCACAACTCATATTCCCATGAAAATTCAATGTATTTAAAACCTAAAATATTTGTTCCTAATATTTATATTTTACATGTAGTTATGAATGGCAACACAGGGGTTTTGCGCATATACATGGATTCTTATGGCTAGAAAATGCACCCAATATCGACACATTAGACTGGGCAAATGCTACCAAGGTTGAAGATGCCAAATTATACTTTGACAAGTTTGTTACAGCATGGAATCCTCATGTCAACCATTTTCAAACTCCAACCTTACAAGCCTCTACTATAAATGATCCATGCACCATTGGATCACATTCCACACTTACAACTAATCACTTGGATGACTATGAAGAACTTGTTAATTGTGTTCAAAGGCACACAAAATGTTCAGAATCTTATTGCCTACATAGAAAAGGATCATCTCTTCAATGTCGTTACGGGTTCCCCTTTGATCTTCAGCCTACCAAAAGGCCAGAAAACATACAACCCTGCAAGGAATGATGCCCTTCTAAATATTCACAACCCTATGATGCTGTCCATTTGGCGAGCTAATGTTGATTGCCAACCTGTTCTCTCTAGACATGTCCTCAAATATATTTCAAAATATGCATCAAAGGCAGAGCCGAAATCAGAAAGCTACCATGCACTTCTTTCTCGACTTGCACATTCAACTCCACATGATGCCCCCATCCTTCTACCAATAAGGTGTTTTCTATCAAAAACTATTGCAGAAAGAGACATTGGTGCACAAGAGACCTGCCACATGCTCCAAAAACTCCCTCTTTGTCTTTGCAATCATTCCTTTATGTCCTTAAATGTTAGCCAAAGCATTTTCGACCGTATTTCCAATGACTCTCTTGACATCCCAACAACATCCACCTTCATTTCTGCATACATGCAACGCCCACTTGCACTCAAACAACTTACCCTTCTTGAAGCTACACGCTCTTGGTCATACTCACCTCATAGAAAGCAATCAAAATGGAAACCAAACTACCCTCCCAAAATTGTGCGTGTCTTTCCTCGCTTCACCACCATTCCACCCATTACTGCAGATTCATTTGTTTCCTTTTGTTGGAGTGAGCTCCTCCTATACAAACCTTTCCACAACCTTCAAAATGACATTGGATCCACAACATTGGCCATAAATTCTAATTGGGTTTGCATTAAAGACACACATACTGCATGGCATGTTGATCATTTTCCAAAACCCCCCAGTACCCCTCCCTCTGATGACTCTACCTCTTCTTCAAACCACTTCCACTTAGCCTCTTCCATTGATGAATGGGAACTCCTTTCTCAACTCCTCCCTAGAAACAACCTCTATGTTGATGACCTTGACATGATTGTTCATCGTGACTTTGACAAAGACCACAATTGGACCGAAAACCATATTCCTTCAGACATCCATGCAACAACTATATCATTCATTGACGTCATTTGAATTTCTACTCATGTAGAACCTAACACCTTGTCATCTTCATGTTCTCTTGCCTCCTTGTATCTCACACAACGCATGGCCTTTTCCCTTATCATCGCACACTCCACAAATGCTACAACCCTTCCCCCACTCAGGATGGTCATTCAAGTCACTACCGGAATAGGAAATCCTTTCTTGATTTTTTGCCTTAGATCTACACTCCAACATGCCTCTGGCGATAACCCTTCACCCTTGCTCCTCCTTGCTCCCACTGGTGTTGCTGCTTTTAACATACATGCGTTAACAATACATTCTGCCTTTCGCATACACATTATAGAGATGCATCCTCTTGAAGGACAATGCCTTTTAAGCTTCCAACAACAATTCCGCCATATCCGATACATAATCATTGACGAAATGAGTTTCGTTGGCCCAAAATTGTTAACCCATGTTAGTTTTTCAGAATTTAATACATTATGATCTAGTATCTTTACTGAAAGAAAAACATGTACAACATATCAAGCATAAGCGACAAGAGACAAGAGACACAAAACATTTCATCGGGGAAAACCAAGAAGGTGAAAAACCCCGCAACTTCCTCAGAGACAGAATAAGCATCAATACAAGGATCACCATGATCAAACCCAAGAGATAGATATCTTCAGAAGCATGCTCCTCCTCCACTTGTGTGCATCCTCCTCTTCTCTCACTAATGCGAAGTGAGTGAATAACAGAATGTGTAAAATGAGAGAAACACACTCTCTATTTATACACTAACTTTCACTTGACCTTTACTCAACTAGGTCGGCCTCAACTTAACCACTTAAAATAATGCTGAATAGGACAACCTCCACTAGGGTGGTCTAAAACCTTTTGATCCACACAACTCATACAGGTCCGACCCCAACAAGGTGGTCTAATAACCCATCAAATATAAGTTGCGAAACTTACAATAATAGTTGCGACACTTGCAAGTACAACTGACGACACTTCCAATCGGAGGAATAATACATCTCTGTTGGGGATACAATAAAGTACAAATACAATAGACAAGTGAATATCTTCTGAGGTTACAAATACATCAACACTCCCTCTTAACTAGGAAGGTATTCTCTTGACACAAGTCATCAATACATATATGCACAACTCTTCAATTCTAGAGCTGGATCATCATCACTGGATCACGGAGCATCATCGTCACTGTTGTTGCTATCTCAATCAATCTCCAATATACTCGTCATAGGAATTTCTATAGAGCCAACCCTTTTTCATGTTGGATGTAGGCCTAGCCTCCATGTAGGTCTTCATCATCTCTGCGAGCATGTCACATACCCTCCCATCTATCCAAGGCAAGGAAGGGAACATGATGCCAAGTTCTGGGATTTCACATAATCTCAGCCCATTCATTAGATTCATACAATTAAAAACCATTGTGTGCAGATGCAACTCAATTGAATATGCACAGCAGAAAATAAACAAATCATCCACACACATTACATGACTGTCATTCAATTTAACACAGTCAACAAATTAGTACATTTGCAGAAGTAATTACACATAAGAAAATACTCATCTTGATGTAATGTTGTCCCCAAACAACTAGCTATGTCACTGCAATGTTCTACCCAACCACAGGTCTCTGCGCAACCTGTATTCCTTCAGCACTCAGAGACCACCCTCAAGCTCGGAATGATTTCTACAAGGAAAAGGGGACATTCAGGCTCACACACAGCCAAATAATCATTTCATCTCAGCCAATCTAGTCCACAACTGTGTTTATCAGGCTACACTTGAACCCTGGATGCTTGCACTCAAGCTCAAGCCAAAACAATGGATACCCATCTCAACCCCAACATTCTCTTACACACAACAACTCAAAAACTGGGCATGGATGCACATTTCCATTAATGGGGTTTACAAACAGGATGGCCATGGGTTTTCCCCAAAACGTAGGCACACCAAAAACAGAATTGTGAGAGGGAAAATTGACCATAGGGAAGAAAACAATTTTTCCCACAGATATACAAGCAATCAGTGAGCCAAATAACCTCTATGGTTCCCAAATTGATTTCCCTTTCTTACCCACTGTTATACAACACCAAAAATCCCTTCCCAGCTAGGAGAATGAAGGAAACACAACAAAAACCATGGAGAAAAATGCTCAGGTAGCTCTAAACTCGTGGGAGAGCAAAGCTGGCTGATGGGTAATGGCTTGGGGAGCAATTCATGACTCTTTTCTTGCCCAAGAAGCCAAACACATTTTTCCATGCAGGGTGGCTTGCCCATACCCGAATTTGGATAGCCATACCTCTCATTCCCCAAGTCATTAACTACCTCAACCAACTTCTTGGGAGAAATTAATGATTGGGTACAAAAGTCAACATGGGTAGTTGAGGGTTTGATGGGTTCTCTCATTAACACTTGGCTTGACTTGATTGGATCCAAGGGTTTGAATTTTTTCCCTCCCAATTCCTTGTAAAATCATGCTCCCATCTCTTTGTTGAATTGCATAGCTAGTTGTGGGTATTTTTATTAAAATGCATATTTACATGATGTTGAAATTCCAAGGTGCATGACTAGCATGCAAACCGTATGCACCAATAAATCGATGGCAAGGCCTTGGCCTTGACATCCTCACCATGATTTTATAACAATATTACATCACTTACATTTTAATGCTATAGGGTCAAGATGGGGATGTGACATACCCCTCCCCTTGGAATAACACCGTCCTCGGTGTTCCAACACTTCGGAATATATACCCACTCTACACATGCCTCAAAATTCACAAAATGGTGGCAGGTTTGTCCTGCATTTCATCTCTTTACTTTGAACTTTCAGGACCAAGTCCTTTGGCTTCCTCAAGCTTCTCCTGTTGGCTTTGATCTTCCATTTATGTAGGTGGGCATTTCTCTACAGCGATCCCTTTCTTTTATTTACCTTCTAGCTGATCTACAAGTCTGGAATTTCATGGATGCCATCTTTCTTACTGTTCTGGAAACTATCTTAGGAACATTTTCTATCCAAATCAAATAGCTTTTGGTCCGCTGCCATGATTAATGTGCACAACTAGCTCTCACTTTTCTCACTAGAAACACTTGGCTAGTACCGGCTGTCAACAGTGGCTTTCAATTTCTCCCCTATGAGATTCATCATGGCAATTCCTGTTAGGACAAGCATAACACAATATTAAAATTAGTCAATTATTTTCCCAATTGACTTGGAACGTCCATGCTTTACTCATGAGACTTCCACATATTTCATGCTTTCCCAACATACACATGAACTCATTCATGTTCATCATTTCACAGGAAAATAACTATTTCAGCATTCACAATTCTTTTTCCAAGCAATTAAACACAATTTATTTTCAGCTATGACATGAACTCAACAATCCTTTGTTTTTAAGGTGCATCAATCAAAAGGAAAGAGAAGAGTAAGAGTTTTCCCCCTCTTAGTCTTGTTCCAATATGGAGCCACACCATCACTTGAGGTTCTATGCTCCTTAACCTCTTTCACTTCAATGTGAATGTTTGACTTTCCCTTTCTTGGCTATGACACTTAGTGTCTAAGGTCTGTCCAATGCTTTTCAGCTAGGGAACCTTTCCCCATTGTTGCTTACAGAACCTTTGGCTGCTAGGAACCACACATGTCCACAAGCACCCTCTTTCATTACTGCTCATACTGAGCTCTCTTTAGGACAGTCACATGTCCACATGCATCCTCTAGATGCTTTCATAGTCCTTGCTTCCAGCAATACCTACACTCAAACATTGAATCAATTCACATGTTTAGTTTATTTTCATAGGGTTTATCTCTAGTCAAGAGTTTAAGAAATCATATACACATGTATATTCATAAGCAAGAGTTGCAAGATAACCAAATACTTATCTGTATTGGATGTCTTCACTTTATTCCACAAGCTCCTTCTTTGCCTTACAAGCATTGGATTTCCCATGGATACAATAACGAATGTTGGGCCAGCACGTAGGCTACTCCACAACCAATCGAATAGGCAATGCCAGGCTAGTACGTCGACTGGGTTTTATCTATTAATTAAGGAATGTTTGTCCAGCACGACGACTGCTCCACAACATCAAGTGGTTAATGTTCCCACCAACTATTCTTTGAATTTATCGAGCATCAGTTACTCTCTGAATTTACCAAGAATCTTATAGTGCACAACCAGTTACTCTCTAGTTTTATCAAGAAATTCATAGTGCACAACCAGTTACTGTCTGGCTTACTAAGCATTTGTGGCTCTTTCAGGGTCCTTACTTCTTGCAATGGCCAAGGTTTCCAACAGAGAAACAATAGTGTATTAGCTTGGTTGTCATAAGACTTATACCTAAAATATTCTATAAGGTTTGTCAAGTTTAGCCAGTTTTTTTTTTTTTTTTTTTTAAAGTCTTTTATACATATCCAAGGAATGAGCAGAGGCGAAAGGACATCAGTTGTAACACATTATTTTTGTATTACTAGATGAAGTGTGGTAATTAGTTCACAAGCCATTTTTCTGCTAACTATAAGAACACTGTAATCCATACATATAAAATCATTACATCACAGCCTCCCTAGTACTTTTCTAATCCCCATGCATTCATTTACCTCTATATGATTTACAACTCTTATATAACTATAATGTTCAAGATCTGAACCACGAACACATCGATGATATCAATGGATATCACTTAACTACACATCCTTTATGAACTAAATAGATATAATGACAATTATGCAAGTATCTTACAAATTATTCATATACATAAATGCTCCAAATTATAATAAACATTGTTTATTTGACAATTAGTTTAACAAGTACATATATAAACAAACACATATTACCCTTAAGTCAATAGTTATATGTGTACATAATTTCACAAATATGAACATTATACAAATATCACGAACCAACTAAATATAACCAAGCCAATTATATACAATTTGTAATCAATAAACCATAACATTCACCTATGTGGTTTCTGTCAACTAGCAAAGTTAACTCATGGCAAAATGCAATTGTCGAGATTGAATACTATTCACCATACGAGCCTGATAACTAACTAATTTTACATGTGATCCTTTCTCCATATTTCATTCTTATGTCAAATCATCATCTCAAACATAATAATACAAAACCAACAATTTATATAGAATTATTTCCAATCATAAAGTACTACACATATATGCGACCATCTGGTTTTTCTACATCCTTATTCTATCACATAGACTACATTATGATCAATCCCAATTCTCATTAACAAATGGATACCGACATAAATCACAAGGTAATATAACATCAACGTAATGAGAGCAATCAAGTGGAAAAGGAAAACCCTATGACCATACACATTTAACATTTGACATCTTCAAGTAACAAAGCAATATATGAAATTTTGAGGCAAGTAGACTGATGTGTCTGAAGGTTTGACTGACAATGTTTTTGCATAGACAAGGTAGATCTACATATATATTCATCATGCTTCATCAGAAGAGACAATTCATAGATCTAAACGAATATACACATCATGCTTTTAATAACATTCTGCTTATGGCGATAACTATGTAACCTAACTATGCTCTCCTAACAAGGCTAAACACAAATCTTATTAATATGTACATCACACTTGTACTAGCGTTTTCATCTGCATTTACATAACATAATTGTTACCCATGAATCGAAACTCTGTTATGTAATATATAAGCTATCTCTTAGCCAGGGAACAACTTAGATTGCAACACATTTCTAAGGAGATCAACTCTGTTATAATATAAAGCTAACTCTTGCCAGGGATCAACTATGAGGTAATTCAAATCGGAAACAAGGATCTTCGTAGAGATAATCCAAACAGAACATGGATTTATACTGAGATGATCCGAATCGGAAAACTACTGTATCAAAAATACAAACATGAAATGTACTGAGCTCTTATCAGAGATCTACACTGGAGTAATCAAAATGTAAATTACTGTAATAAAAATTCAAGCAGGGATTTACCGAGCTCTTACCAGAGTTTCTATGCTGAGATAATAATATTTACAACCTAGTATACAATTAGAGATCTAACAAATCTATAATAACAGGTATCAAGTTTAGAGCGTATTTCTTCCTTACACACTACAAGAAATTACGGTTCATATTATATAGTATAAAACAACAAATATTGTAGAAGCAAGGTTTGCTACCCTATTCCCACAGGTATTTGTTTTAGCTGGCTTCTAGTTCTGATGGTGCAGAGATAAAAACCAGAACAGAGATATTTAAATAACAATCACGATCTTGGTACACAACCGCGCACTGTATATTTTACAAGCATAATCAGATTTAAATAAAATATTTACACACAGGTTTGAAGTCTAAACAAATATACAATGCTACTGCATAGTTCAAAATGCTATTGATATAGAATGCTGAGGGGGAAATAAATTCAATCACAAAATCTGCAAACGCTTATCACTGGAATTTGTTATCGATTTGGAGTGCTGGAAAATTTGGCACAATCGCTAGATCTGCAAACGCTTATCACTGGAATTTGTTATCGATTTGGAATGCTGGAAATTTAGGCACAATCGCCAGATTTACAATGCTATCAAATCCAAAATCCAATATCCAAAATCCAAAATTGAATTTCAGCAAAGGAATAGTTACAAATTAGAATCGATTTCTCCATTTAGATCTGGAATCAATTCCAACAGAAGACAGATTACGGGTTCAACCGATTTCCCCTTTCAAATCCAAAATCAAATTTTTCAACAAAAGAAAATAGTTACAAATTGGAATCAATTTCTCCATTTAGATTTGCAATCAATTCCAACAGAAGACAGAGTTACGGGTTCAACCGATTTCTCCTTTCAATCCAAAATTGAATTTCAACAAAAGAAAATAGTTACAAATTGGAATCGATTTCTCCATTTAGATCTGGAATCAATTCCAACAGAAGACAGAGTTATGGGCTCAACCGATTTCTCCTTTCAAAATAATTTAACAGAGAGGTGCTCAAGATCTGATGCAAAAGATAAATTCTAGAAATACTATCTGATTTAAAATAGAGTTAATGAATTTAAATTGAATTGGCCTCCTTGGGGAAACTCTGGGAACGCCCAAGATGAAAGGAAAAAACAATAATTAAATTTAACTTCCAGAAACAATTCTTTTCAGAAGGCTAAATGGGATACAACCGAATCTGCATAAAATTACATCTCTAAACAATCTTCTTTATTATTATTCTTCTAACCCTGTATGTACTGAACTTATATTTCAGATCTAAATTTTTTTCAAGAATATCACATTGTATGCCGAGCTGAGGTTTTTGCAAAATTATTTTCATACTAAGACTGAGTTTAATTTATATGGAAATATATCAGTCTTCATTCATAGCTGAGTTGTGTATTCTTACGAAACTTAGAATGATTTATATATACATAAAGACATACATTATTAATCCTGAATACTGAAAGACTTTAACAAAAGAAGAAAACAATGAACTTGATTAGTTGGTCGAGGTTAATCTTCTTCACCTCGAACCCCCGAGCTAATGGGGTCGTAAGAACACACACAAATAGCCTCCTGAAAGGATCTCCCAATCCTCGTTCTGGCCAGTCCCAACTCCAAGGATCATAACATAATCCGAGATTATGATGACCATCCAGCGTTAAGGAGCAAGAGAGACCCTTCTCTCCTTCTCCTCCCTTATTATATAGCAAATTCTTGTGTGCCATGTGTCAGTCCATGCACATTTTTAAATAAATTTAATATTTTAATTAATTTTATTCTCAAGTACATGTGTCTATTTCTAACTCAAAGTGTACACCTAACTCCCTAAATCAATGCAGAGTAGGTGTGGTTGTCTTTAAGAGAGTTCTAGTTGTGTTTGTCTTCTCAAATATAGTTGTTGATTTTAACCACATGTTCAAACTATTTATTTTTAATTTTTTTTAATTTTTATAAATAAAAAATATTTTATTCAAAAACAGAAAGTTTTTCTAAATTTATTTCTTTTAATTTTTTTTTAAAGTAAAAGGATATTTTAAAATAAGACATTTTATATTTCAATTAATTTCTTTCTTTTTCTTTTTAAACAAAAAGAAAAATATTTTAACTAAAGATAAAGAAATTATCATTTAACTTTTCAATTTTTAAATCTCTTTTCTCATAATAATAATATAACCATCCTGATAATGAATTATTAATTCTTTTAATAATAAATTTTCTAGAATCTCCACACATATTTTATTTTTAATTAAGTGTGCACGAATAATTTTACTTTCCCACTTTTCTTTGTCTAGGTACCTCTTCGGCGGGCCCTTCCGACAGCATCTTTCTTTCTTCTTATGGGGAGCACTGCGTAGCGATCGGGAGTCGTTACCTCGATCTCTCAACTACGCTCCTTGGAGACTAAGAGATGTTGAGGGATAAGGCTCTCCTTATTGCGTGCGCCTCAACTCATCGTACGCAACCAAATCATTATGGTCTTGCCCATACGACATACGCTTCCCCGGGTGAGCTGAAACGGCTTCACCTGTGCTTGGATTACTAGTTCAGGGTCGACAGCCAGTCGTCATACCCCTAAGTGTTCTTTTCGTTCTTACGAACCCGATAATTCCATTGTGGGTCAGTCGGTAAATCGTCTTACCTACCATTGCACACACACACACTCAAACGCATATTAATAGTGCTGCCCTATAAAACATTTGTATCATCCTTTTCATTTTCTCTGTTAGTCGAGTATAAACAAATTATCATTTTTCATTTCAAGTAATTCAACATTCATCATTTTTATTTTTTTAGTCAGTCGAGTATATTCATAAATCATCATTTATCTAACCATTTTCATTTCACATATAAAATCTAAAGCAATCATTCATAGTCCAAGTTTTTATAATCCCGGGTCACTTCAAACCAGTGCCCTCAAATAGTCAAATCAGTCGTAGGTCTCAAAAGTAGTCTGATCAATCATAGGTCTCAAAATAATTTGGTCAATCATAAGTCTAACATAATCAAAATCAAACACAAGTGCTGAGGTGGGAATTACATCTTCATTATTCCAAACAAGAAATAAATGAAAATGAATACTTATCTGTATTGTGCATTTTCCTTTCTAGTCCATAGGGTTCTGCTTCGCTTTGCAAGCCTTGGGATTTCCTATGGACTTGGATGTTTGGCCAACACGCATGCTGCTCCAAAACATCAAATAGTTAATGCCCAACCAATACACCTTCATGTCGACTGGGTTTACCAAGCATTTGTGGTGCCCAAACAGTCCCATACCTGGTTGGCCCTCTCCATTGCCGAGCCAACACATTCGTCTTGGTCATCAACTAATGGAAGAAAACTGCGCCACTGACCATTATAGGTCAAGGCTCTACCACTCTGCCTTAGGCTTGCATCAGCCTTTTACTAATACCTCCACAACACCCAAGCAAATAATGCCAAACTAGTACAACGATTGGGTTCATTAGGCATGCAACAACCCTTCATCAATACCTCCACGACACCCAAGCAATAATGCCAAACCAGTACAATGACTGGGTTCATTAGGCATGCAACAACACTTCATGCGCATAACAATTCTCCATCCACACAAGGATGGCACTCATTTTCCTGGGAAAACCAATGGTTCCCTTTAGGAACTCTATAGGTGGCTTTCTTGACTGCAGGCTATCATGGCTCCATGATACCCACTCACACTACACAAAGGTTACCATTGCTCATACAGTCCTCTTGAGCATCCTTTCTTTACTTTTCCTCTAAACGTGCATCATCAAATTGCATCTGTGTAAGCTGATAACACAAGAAGGATAAGTAGACTCATCAGTATTGCTTCTCTAAAATTGTAACCATATTTCATAACATTCACTATAAAAAATTGAAACACTAGGAATGCGTCCATTCCCTCAGGGTGTAGTCAATATTGACAACCCCAGCACCAGAAAGGTGTGCACTCCGTTTCAGATGTGAGACATGTGGGCCTTAATCATACTTCAAGCAGTCTAAAATAATAATGAAATAATAAAACATGCTCTGCATATTAAATCTAATAACCAGACATGTATATTCTGAGTTAGGGTTACAGAATACTTATCCCTTTTCAGATGTATCTTTCCTTCATTTGTGAAGAATGGGGCTCCCTTCTTTGAGTCAACAGTACTTCAGTTTGCCACCCCAATATTTTTCTGGTTCCATAACCCACACATGCCTTTTTGGCATAATTTTACTGTCTCATTCACATCGTTTACCAACATGCAGTTTAGCTAAGACATTATCAATATTTACAATGGTGTTTCACCCGAAACCCATTTCCAGAACATGGGATCCTTCCCATCTAGTTTGGATTCTGCAGGCCATCACACATGGTCTTCCTGCAATGTGTCATTCTGGAACACTCATCAAATAGCCAAACAATCAACAACATTTAACAATAAAATTCGAATCTGATTGTTCCATAACCAATCAATAACATTAATAATTAATTTAATATGCACTTGCAATTCTGTTTACTACAGAAACTGATTTGCTTAGCATTGAGGCTATCCTCATATTGTTTGGCTCTCGTAAGTGGTATCACTCTGTCCATTACAGTTTCACCCTTGCTACCATACATGAACATCCACCTATAACATGTCCTCCTAACACAATTTTATATAAGCCAAATAGTGATTAGCAATTATAAGCAAATTCTCAAATCTGAAATATACAAATCTGTTTTCCTACAATAAGTTGTCATAAGACTTATACCTGAAATATTCTGTAAGGTTTGTCAAGTTTAGCCAGTTTTTTTTTTTTTTTAAGTCTTTTATACATATCCAAGGAATGAGCAGAGGTGAAAGGACATAAGTTGTAACACATTATTTTCGTATTACTGGATGAAGTATGGTAATTAGTTCACAAGCCATTTTTTTGCTAACTATAAGAACACTGTAATCTATACATATAAAATCATTACATCACGGCCTCCCTAGTACTTTTCTAATCCCCATGCATTCATTTACCTCTATATGATTTACAACTCTCATATAACTATAATGTTCAAGATCTGAACCACGAACACATCGATGATATCAATGGATATCACTTAACTACACATCCTTTATGAACTAAATAGCTATAATGACAATTATGCAAGTATCTTACAAATTATTCGTATACATAAATGCTCCAAATTATAATAAACATTGTTTCTTTGACAATTAGTTTAACAAGTACATATATAAACGAACACATATTACCCTTAAGTCAATAGTTATATGTGTACATAATTTCACAAATATGAACATTATACAAATATCACGAACCAACTAAATATAACCAAGCCAATTATATACAATTTGTAATCAATAAACCATAACATTCACCTATGTGGTTCCTGTCAACTAGCAAAGTTAACTCATGGCAAAATGCAATTGTTGAGATTGAATACTATTCACCATACAAGCCTGATAAATAACTAATTTTACATGTGATCCTTTCTCCATATTTCATTCTTATATCAAATCATCATCTCAAACATAATAATACAAAACCAACAATTTATATAGAATTATTTCCAATCATAAAGTACTACACATATATGCGACCATCTGGTTTTTCTACATCCTTATTCTATCACATAGACTACATTATGATCAATCCCAATTCTCATTAACAAATGGATACCGACATAAATCACAAGGTAATATAACATCAACGAAATGAGAGCAATCAAGTGGAAAAGGAAAACCCTATGACCATACACATTTAACATTTGACATCTTCAAGTAACAAAGCAATATATGAAATTTTGAGGCAAGTAGACTGACGTGTCTGAAGGTTTGACTGACAACGTTTTTGCATAGACAAGGTAGATGTACATATATATTCATCATGCTTCGTCAGCAGAGACAATTCATAGATCTAAACGAATATACACATCATGCTTATAATAACATTCTGCTTATGGCGATAACTATGTAACCTGACTATGCTCTCCTAACAAGGCTAAACACAAATCTTATTAATATGTACATCACACTTGTACTAGCGTTTTCATCTGCATTTACATAACATAACTGTTACCCATGAATCGAAACTCTGTTATGTAATATATAAGCTATCTCTTAGCCAGGCAACAACTTAGATTGCAACACGTTTCTAAGGAGATCAACTCTGTTATAATATAAAGCTAACTCTTGCCAGGGATCAACTATGAGGTAATTCAAATCGGAAGCAAGGATCTTCGTAGAGATAATCCAAACAGAACATGGATTTATACTGAGATGATCCGAATCAGAAAACTACTGTATCAAAAATACAAACATGAAATGTACCGAGCTCTTATCAGAGATCTACACTGGAGTAATCAGAATGTAAATTACTGTAATAAAAATTCAAGTAGGGATTTACCGAGCTCTTACCAGAGTTTCTACGCTGAGATAATAATATTTACAACCTAGTATACAATTAGAGATCTAACAAATCTATAATAACAGGTATCAAGTTTAGAGCGTATCCCTTCCTTACACACTCTACAGGAAATCACGGTTCATATTATATAGTATAAAACAACAAATATTGTAGAAGCAAGGTTTGCTACCCTATTCCCACAGGTATTTGTTTTAGCTAGCTTCTAGTTCTGATGGTGCAGAGATAAAAACCATAACAGAGATATTTAAATAACAATCACAATCTTGGTACACAACCGCGCACCGCATATTTTACAAGCATAATCAGATTTAAATAAAATATTTACACACAGGTTTGAAGTCTAAACATATATACAATGCTACTGCACAGTTAAAAATGCTATTGATATAGAATGCTGAGGGGGAAATAAATTCAATCACCAAATCTACAAATGCTTATCACTGGAATTTGTTATCGATTTGGAGTGCTGGAAAATTTGGCACAATCGCTAGATCTGCAAACGCTTATCACTGGAATTTGTTATCGATTTGGAATGCTGGAAATTTAGGCACAATCACCAGATTTACAACGCTATCAAATCCAAAATCCAATATCCAAAATCCAAAATCCAAAATCGAATTTCAACAAAGGAATAGTTACAAATTAGAATCGATTTCTCCATTTAGATCTGGAATCAATTCCAATAGAAGACAGATTACGGGTTCAACCGATTTCCCCTTTCAAATCCAAAATCGAATTTTTCAACAAAAGAAAATAGTTACAAATTGGAATCGATTTCTCCATTTAGATTTGGAATCAATTCCAACAGAAGAAAGAGTTACGGGTTCAACCGATTTCTCCTTTCAATCCAAAATCGAATTTCAACAAAAGAAAATAGTTACAAATTGGAATCGATTTCTCCATTTAGATCTGGAATCAATTCCAACAGAAGACAGAGTTACGGGCTCAACCGATTTCTCCTTTCAAAATAATTTAACAGAGAGGTGCTCAAGATCTAATGCAAAAGATAAATTCTGGAAATACTATCCGATTTAAAACAGAGTTAATGAATTTAAACTGAATTTTCCTCCTTGCAGAAACTCTGGGAACGCCCAAGATGAGAGGAAAATACAATAATTAAATTTAATTTCCAGAAACAATTCTTTTCAGAAGGTTAAATGGGATACAACCGAATCTGCATAAAATTACATCTCTAAACAATTTTCTTTATTATTATGCTTCTAACCCTATATGTACTGAACTTATATCTCAGATCTAAAAAAATTTCAAGAATATCACATTGTATGCCGAGCCGAGGTTTTTGCAAAATTATTTTTATACTAATAAGTTTAATTTGTATGGAAATATATCAGTCTTCATTCATAGCTGAGTTATGTATTCTTACGAAACTTAGAATGATTTATATATACATAAAGACATACATTATTAATCCTGAATACTGAAAGGCTTTAACAAAAGAAGAAAACAATGAACTTGATTAGTTGGTTGAGGTTAATCTTCTTCACCTCAAACCCTCGAGCTAATGGGGTCATAAGAACACACACAAATAGCCTCCCGAAAGGATCTTCTAATCCTCGTTCCGGCTAGTCCCAACTCCAAGGATCATAACATAATCCGAGATTATGATGACCATCCAGCATTAGGGAGCAAGAGAGACCCTTCTCTCCTTCTCCTCCCTTATTATATAGCAAATTCTTGTGTGCCATGTGTCATTCCATGCACATTTTTAAATAAATTTAATATTTTAATTAATTTTATTCTCAAGTACATGTGTTTGTTTCTAACTCAAAGTGTACACCTAACTCCCTAAATCAATGCCAAGTAGGTGTGGTTGTCTTTAAGAGAGTTCTAGTTGTGTTTGTCTTCTCAGATATAGTTGTTGATTTTAACCACATGTTCAAACTAATTTTTTTCTTTTTTCTTTTTATAAATAAAAAATATTTTATTCAAAAACAGAAAGTTTTTCTAAATTTATTTCTTTTACTTTATTTTTTATTTTTAAAGTAAAATGATATTTTAAAATAAGACATTTTATATTTCAATTAATTTCTTTCTTTTTCTTTTTAAACAAAAAGAAAAATACTTTAACTAAAGATAAAGAAATTATCATTTAACTTTTCAATACTTAAATCTCTTTTCTCATAATAATAATATAACCATCCTGATAATAAAATATTAATTCTTTTAATAATAAATTCTCTAGAATCTCCACACATATTTTATTTTTAATTAAGCGTGCATGAATAATTTTACTTTCCCACTTTTCTTTGTCTAAGTACCTCTTCGGTGGGCCCTTCTGACAGCATCTTTCTTTCTTCTTATGGGTAGCACTGCGTAGCGATCGGGATTCGTTACCTCGATTTCTCAACTACGCTTCTTGGAGACTAAGGGACGTTGAGGGATAAGGCTCTCCTTATTGCGTGCCCCTCAACTCATCGTATGCGACCAAATCATTATGGTCTTGCCCGTACGGCATACGCTCCCCCGGGTGAGCTGAAACGACTTCACCCGTGCATGGATTACTAGTCCAGGGTCGACAGTCAGTCATCGTACCCCTAAGTGTTCTTTTCATTCTTACGAGCCCGATAATTCCATTGTGGGTCAGTCGGTAAATCGTCTTACCTGCCACTGCACACACACACACACTCAAAGGCATATTAATAGCACTGCCCTATAAAACATTTGTATCATCCTTTTCATTTTCTGTGTCAGTCGAGTATAAACAAATCATCATTTTTCATTTTAAGTAATTCAACATTCATCATTTTCATTTTCTCAGTCAGTCGAGTATATTCATAAATCATCATTTATCTAACCATTTTCATTTCACATATAAAATCTAAAGCAATCATTCATAGTCCAAGTTTTTATAATACCGGGTCGCTTCAAACCAGTGCCCTCAAATAGTCAAATCAGTCGTAGGTCTCAAAAGTAGTATGATCAATCATAGGTCTCAAAATAATTTGGTCAATCATAAGTCTAACATAATCAAAATCAAACACAAGTGCTGAGGCAGGAATTACATCTTCATTATTCCAAACAAGAAATAAATGAAAATGAATACTTATTTGTATTGTGCATTTTCTTTTCTGGTCCATAGGGTCCTGCTTCGCTTTGCAAGCCTAGGGATCGCCTATGGACTTGGATGTTTGGCCAACACGCATGTTGCTCCAAAAAATCAAATAGTTAATGCCCAACCAGTACACCTTCACGTCGACTGGGTTTACCAAGCATTTGTGGTGCCCAAACAGTCCCATACTTGGTTGGCCCTCTCCATTGCCGAGCCAGCACATTCGTCTGGGTCATCGACTAATGGAAGGAAACTGTGCCACCGACCATTATAGGTCAAGGCTCTACCACTCTGCCTTAGGCTTGCATCAACCTTTTACTAATACCTCCACAACACCCAAGCAAATAATTCCAAACCAGTACAACGACTGGGTTCATTAGGCATGCAACAACCCTTCATCAATACCTCCACAACACCCAAGCAATAATACCAAACCAGTACAACAACTGGGTTCATTAGGCATGCAACAACACTTCATGCGCATAACAATTCTCCATCCACACAAGGATGGCACTCCTTTTCCTGGGAAAGCCAATGGTTCCCTTTAGGAACTCTATAGGTGGCTTTCTTGACTGCAGGCTATCATGGCCCCATGATACCCACTCACACTACACAAAGGTTACCATTGCTCATACAGTCCTCTTGAGCATCCTTTCTTTACTTTTCCTCTGAACGTGCATCATCAAATTGCATCTGTGTAAGCTGATAACACAAGAAGGATAAGCAGACTCATCAGTATTGCTACTCTAAAATTGTAACCATATTTCATAACATTCACTATCAAGAATTGAAACACTAGGAATGTGTCCATTCCCTTAGGGTGTAGTCAATATTGACAATCCCAGCACCAGAAAGGTGTGCACTCACTTTCAGATGTGAGACATGTAGGCCCTAATCATACTTCAAGTAGTCTAAAATAATAATGAAATAATAAGACATGCTTTGCATATTAAATCTAATAACCAGACATGTATATTCTGAGTTAGGGTTACAAAATACTTATCCCTTTTCAAATGTATCTTTCCTTCATTTGTGAAGAATGGGGCTCCCTTCTCTGAGTCAACAGTACTTCGGTTTGCCACCCTAATATTTTCAGGTTCCATAACCCACACATCCCTTTTTGGCATAATTTTACTGTCTCATTCACATGCAGTTTAGCTGAGACATTATCAATATTTACAATGGTGTTTCACCCGAAATCCATTTCCAGAGCATGGGATCCTTCCCATCTAGTTTGGATTTTGCAGGCCATCACACATGGTCTTCCTGCAATGTGTCATTCTGGAACACTTATGAAATAGCCAAACAATCAACAACATTTAACAATAAACTTCGAATATGATTGTTCCATAACCAATCAATAAAATTAATAATTAATTCAATATGCACTTGCAATTCTGTTTACTACAGAAACTGATTTGCTTAGCAATGAGGCTATCCTCATATTGTTTGGCTCTCGTAAGTGGTATCACTCTGTCCATTATGGTTTCACCCTTGCTACCATACATGAACATCCACCTACAACATGTCCTCTTGACACAATTTTATATAAACCAAACAGTGATTAGCAATTATAAGCAAATTCTCAAATCCGAAATCTACAAATCTGTTTTCCTACAGTAATTATATTTGCAACCATGAGATTATTCTCATAAACTTAAATCAGACAATTTTCAGATTTGTTTCATGCATAAGTTACAACCATGAGAACCTTCTCATAACTTTTGGCTTCTGCACATGGTAGATCTCGGTCTTTAATATGGACTTATCCTCATTGCCATACAAAAGACTTTTCTACCTGAAACTGAAACTTCCATCAACCAAACACGTTGTGAGTATCTATGCATATAATCATTTCATTGCTACAATAGTCACTGAAGTGATCTCAGAATTATAACACTCAATAATTCAAACACTCTCAGCTGTTAATATTTGAAATGCAATGAAATCTATATCTCTCTATATACATCATTATCATGATAGAATTGCAAGACACGGATACACTATCCATGCAATTTAAATAAAACTCCAATATTCATTACTTCACAGCCATATTCTTTTAATGTGCACTCACTCAATGCATAGCCCCTCAATACAACCTTGCATTAATCCATGAATACCATGCATTCCAGCATATTATGGCCTAACCATGCCTATTTCATATGGCATACACTACAACAGGACCATAAGTCATAACTTGCTTTGGTTGTTATACTCACAACCAACATACACAACTGGCATGATATAATTTCATATGAATGCATTGAGGTTTCTAAGAAACTATAGGGTGTAAGGCTCATTGCCTTCATTTACCCACACTTGACCATACTTGGTAGGATTATATTCACATTTAGGCACTCAATACCACATGTAAACCAAATCAACATAGTTTAAACATAGTTGAAGGGATCTCACCAAATCCTCTTTCAACATTCATGCAATTAAGCACAATTAACCATTACTTGCATGGTTGTTATTAACATCGCTTGATGTTACCTGATCAGTTGGCCTCTTACCAAGGCTACATAGTCCTTTTGCCAACCTCATGATCACAGATCTGTTGCACCATCATTTCCTCATAAGGTTGTTGGTCCTATGCAACAATATCATCCACATCCTTAGCCATGCTTCGGTTTTCTTTGGTCCTACAACCAATGCGAACACAACTATTTATTAGCAACCACAATCATTATTTTTAAGTGGCTCTTTGCATATATAAAACCTCACTATTTTACCAATATGCAATATCACATATATATGTGCACAAACATTTTCACATGTATTGTGCAATGTCTATTAGTATTCCATCTAGTACATATTCATCTCATTTATCCAATATCTTGCATTTTCAATCATGTTTCTATGATTTGGTTCCTACAACATTAGTTGTCATCAACCATAGGCATTACCATTAGTGGGCTATTGCATGTGTAAATTCATTATTTTATCAATTTGCAACATCATGCTCATGCATAAGCAATTCACATGCATTATGCAATGACTCTCTAATCATGCCCACTAATTCATATGCATTATTCTCTTGCATTTCTAGCATCCTTATGCCATAATTTCCAGTATATAAACTTAGGAAATAAAAACACAATAGCAAGAGAGGAGTTAAGGAATTCTCCCTTTTCACTTTCTCATCATGACATGGAGTTCCTCCTCCACATCATAGTTGATCATTTTCTTGGCTTTTCTACCAAGCACACAAGGATTCATTAGCTATGATCTTCTCACAAATTAGCAATTCGGTATATACATATGTGTATAACATTCATTCTTGCTATTTTCCAAACATGCAATTCTTATGCTATAAACATAAATAGTCTAAGGTGAGGAATTTCCCTCTTATCAACATTACCTTGCTGCTCCCATTGCTCTTCCGCAATGCATATTATAGCCAATTACTCTTAATAAGGCTTCCACAACCTTCTATGCCATTCCTGCTTCTTATCCCAAGCATAGAGAATGCATTTCACACTTTCAACGACTGTCTCCGGGGGACGATGAGGGTCAAGGGGGCTTTCCCCCTTGTGGCTTTTTCAGAATTTAATACATTCTGATCTAGGATCTTAACTGAAAGAACAACATGTACAACATATCAAGCATAAGAGACAAGAGACAAAAGACACAAAACATTTCACTTGGGAAAACCAAGAAGGTGAAAAACCCCGCAACTTACTCAGAGATAGAATAAACATCAATACAAGGATCACCATGATCAAACCCAAGAGATAGATATCTTCAGCAGCATGCTCCTCCTTCACTTGTATGCATCCTCGTCTTCTCTCACTAATGCGAAGTGAGTGAATAATAGAATGTGTAAAATGAGAGAGACACACTCTCTATTTATACACTAACTTTCACTTGACCTTTACTCAACTAAGTCGGCCTCAACTTAACCACTTAACATAATGCTGACTGGGCCAACCCCCACTAGGGTGGTCTAATAACCCTTTGACCCACACAATTCATACAGGGCCGACCCCAACAAGGTGGTCTAATAAACCATCAAATATAAGTTGCAACACTTACAATAATACTTGCGACACTTGCAAGTACAACTGACGACACTTCCAATTGGAGGAATAATACATCTCCGCTGGGGATACAATAAAGTACAAATACAATATACAAGTGAATATCTTCTGAGGTTACATATACAATATCAACAACCCACATGGATGACCGCTTACAACAAGCATTCCCATCCCAATGTACAACTCCATTTGGTGGGTGATCCATCATCTTCCTTGGTTATTTTGGACAACTACCACCTGTAAAAGACATCCCCATGTATGTTGTTGCATCACGAGGGAATGCTCTCTGGCGTACTTTTGACACTTTTGTCACTCTTTCAACCATCTTTCGACAACAAAGCAACACCCCTTCTCAAGTTTCCTTTTGACAACTCCTACTCAATCTTCGAAATGCAATACCAACTATTGAAGATTGGATGCTCCTCATGTCAAGAACAACCTCATCCCTTTCACATGAAGATAATCATACATTTGACCAATGCACTCACTTGTACACAACTAATAGCTCTGTTGCACTGCACACCAAAAAAATGCAAAAACTCCTCAACATGCCAATTGCACATTGCTTTGCAGAGCAAAATAAACAACATGTACAAAGCTCAATAGATGATGAACAACTTCCATTCAAGGTTCTACCAGCAATTGGTCAAAAATTCATGTTGACAGCCAACTTGTGTGTCTCAATAGGGCTTGTGAATGGCTCAATTGGGAAAGTTATTGCAATTGTATACAATTCTAATGATCAACCACCTACATTGCCGTCTGATGTTGTAATTGATTTTCTCCACTACAATGGCCGCCCATGGGATTCTTGCAATCCAAATTATGTTCCTATTCCTCCTATAACAAGGGGTTCACGAAGACAAGTACCACTTCGCATGGCATGGGGTTTAACAATCCATAAAGCACAAGGGATGACCTTGCAAAATGCAACAATATATATTGGCAACACTGACCGACAAGGACTTACATTCACTACAATATCAAGAGTAAAATCTCTATCAGGCCTTTGCATATCTCCACCTTTTTCCTTTTGTAGGTATTCTCGAATGAAAGATAGTTCCTATGTGTAGCGCAGAATACAAGAAGAGAACTTAGTTTATTCAAAATATTGGCAGCCACATGCTCCATAAAGTTATATTCCTGCTCCTTTGCAGCTCCATTTTTTTCACATCTTGTATTCCCGTTGCTACCAGCATTGATATTTGCCTATGAAAGACAAGGAAATACTACTCTATAAAGAAGACAAGAAATTTAATCTTTGTATCAACACTTTTCTTGTACTACTGTATCTTATTTACTTCAATGTGTTGTCATTAATTTTTTTAAAGCAAGCACATCAACACATTTCATCCCATCTTAGTCTTTTTTCCACTAAATATAAAATGTCACTATGCTGTCGAGGGTCTGTCCAAAAAATGTCTGCATGGGACAATGAAGTAATGTTATCAAAATGATAGTTGGTTCTCTATTTGACTAACACTCTCGGTCGTTATTTTTTATCTTTAGAAAAATATTAAATACACATGGTTATTGTATCCAAGTAAACAATCGAGTAATTATCTTCCTTTTCGACCAGCGACAGTATCAATACAGTTCTATCGACTTAATCATCGACTACTTTTGCTGGTCGCTCTTTTTATCTCAAACGAACCACTCTTAGTGGATTCTAATACTGATCAAATTCCATAGTTGACATAAGCAAGAATATCATCCTGGTCGACGGTCAATGATCCTGGTCGTCGCTGAAGCAACAATATGTCGAACATCTTTACACAGTGACATGTTTAACAGTCAACCAATATTTAAAGGCTTGACCAACTCCGACCATTTTGAATTCCGACCATATCTTAGAAAAAATGTTGAAAAAAAAACAAACAAGAATATCATCCCTTCCTTTTCGACCAGCGATAGTTTCAATACAGTTCTATCAACTTAATTATCGACTTCTTTTGCTGGTCACTCTTTTTATCTCAAAAGAACCACTCTTAGTGGATTCTAATACTGATCAAATTCCATAGTTGACATAAGAAAGAATATCATCCTGCCCAATGTTTAATGATCCTAGTTGCCGCTCAAGCAACAATATGTCGAACATCTTTACACAATGACATACTTAACAGTCGACCAATATTTAAAGGCTCGACCAACTATGACCATTTTGAATTCCGACCATATCTTAGAACAAATGTCGGAAAACAAACAAACAAGAATATCATCCTAGTCGACCATATTTTAAAGGCTCGACCAACTTCAAGCCGACCAAAACAAACTGTCCATCAAGTGAACCACATAATTAAGAGTCGACCAGTTTTTAAAGGCTCGACCAACTTCAAGTCGACCAAAACAAATTGTCCATCAATTGAACCACATACTTAAGAGTCGACCAATTTTTCAAGGCATCGACTAGCTCGGTCAATGCTTAGCATTTATCGACAAAAAATGATGGTCAATGCTTAGCACTTACGTTGGTTGGGTGGAGTTTTTAAAGTGAACATTTTTTTTAAAAGAGTCAGAGTTTTGACAACTAGTCAGACCTCGACTAAAGAAGATCTCCATTGAAGCGGTTGCTTTTGATTGTATTCTTTCCATTTATAGTTGTATAACTTATATTGATTCAACATTTCATTACTATTGTTTAAGTACAAAATGTACTTGTTGATGCCTCGAAAATCGTAGCATCAATCAGCAAGGGATTCTCCCTAGTAAGCAAGCCCAATTAGATCGCTCACCATTTGGTGTGGGGAATCTGTCCGGTTAACGATTCCGGCTACCGTAAGATTTAAAGATTCTTATTCTTTACACCGGTTACAGCCCCATCCACCGTTTATGTATTTTATTTTAAAGATGAAATGCAAATGCCCTAAGTCAAATGCAAGCAACTTATCTAAATTAACCTAAGACTGTGTAAGCAAAATTAACCTATCCTTGAAAGGAGCAAACTGAGAAGATGAGTAATGCACTGAAAGAAACATGTAAGGATCGTATAGATAGCCATTTAATCATAAAAATGTAATTCCAGCAAAAGATAAAAGGTATTAAAGATAGCTTTAATTCAATCAATGCATTCCATTACTCATTTGAGATAAACATGTTTGCACAAGAAAATGTAAGAGCATTCATCACATAGAAACAATTCATGATAGCAAAGAATGATCTCATAGCAATATGCATATGACACAGGAATAATCCAACACACATTGGACACATTCTCCTAGAAAAAATGCCTTCTCCCAGGCTTTCATTAGGAAAAATGCAGTGCTTGGATCAAGTAGCAAAGTAATTCACGTATTAGGAATAAAAATCATTCACCTGCCAAAAGTCTGTATTCTTTCTTTTATCCCTCTATATATAGCTTTACAAATTGCTCCTTGAGCTAACAAGTGTACCCTAAAATTTTGGAACCTTCTAATTTGTCATTTGGTGTATAACTACAAAACTGAATGATTCCTGGAGATCCTTTCACAAAAGACAAAATACAGGACATCTGTCTCTTAATGTATTTATACATGAAAAACTTTCCAGCTTATTTTCCTAAAATATAATAAGACAAACTAAGGCCCAACTGATTTTGCTAACTCATTGGGTCGCTCTTCTCCTATTAGCTCGCTCTTTTCAACAGGCTCGCCTGATTGTGCTGATTTATCTTTCTGCTGAATATAGCTTGTCCACTATCCAATTTCCCTTACAATGGTTGTCCATCTCAATGAGATTGTCACATTTCACGCTATCCTATTCTTGCGCAAATTTGATTTGATGGTTGTTGTCCCTGTTACAGTCTTCTGCACATAGATTTCCAGAAAGTGAGTGTGGACAGTAATTTGCCAAATGAACTGATGAAGGTCTTCTAAATATATAGCTTCTACCTTCTTTAAATAGTCCAACTCTGCATTCAAATTATTCCTCAAATCCGTCATGCGCTAGTCTCTCTCAGGAAACTCATAAATACTCTTTGGTAGAGGTATTTGACATGTCTCGTGAGCTTCTCAGACCTTGGAATAGATAACATAGCACTCTTTTACCGTCTCCTGGATTTAAACACTTAATCTATTGCCACGATCTATGCAAAATTCAAGGACTCCTATATCCATATCCAACTCCTCGTCGGTTAAGGCACGCAGATTTGAGGGAAAAGCTAATTTTCCTTTTCTCGATTCTGACTGCTTCTTAATCTCGACCACGTGTTGCGCATACTTGTATTTAATCCGAAGTGTTTCAATCTCAAGGCTTGTCATCTTTGCGATCATTTCTTTCATCCCACAAACTTCTTCAGAAATCAGTACCAACAATTGATGAATCCTTTCTTGCATGTCGCAGGCCTGCTTGCAAAAGGTGGACAGATCCTGCCTCTCTTCTGTTAACTCTCTGAGCTGTTTTAACAACTCTTCCTTTTCTTGTATTAGCCTTTCAAACTTAGGTTTGAAGAGATGAGTCTGTTGAACCCTGCTAGCCTCATTTTTTTTAAACTCTGATATGCGAGCCTTTAAGTTCTCTTGTTCATCTTCTGAAATTGCCAGCTGCATTTCCAGTGAATTCTTCTCATTTTCAAGTCGCAAGGCTTTTGAGGTTGTTCTTATCTTCTCTTCTGCGAGTTCCTTGTATTTCCTTTTTAATTCATTTCTCTCCAGCACCTCCTTTTTTCTGTCATCTTTTATCTTAAAACATAGCTCTCTGTAGTTCTTAACAGTTTCCATTAACCGATCAATATGGATTTACTTGCTTTGGTTGAAGCTATAGTGCATCCTGCTAGGAATGAAGGATCAAGGTCGGTCCCTTGGACAAGCGTTGTCTTCGATACCCTGAACTCATAAAAGTCCTGCCCAATCTCCATTTTCCTTACTCTTCTGTCAATGATAGACCTCTTCCGCTCGTGATAATAAACAAAATCCAGGTTGGCCACCTGGCGCTGCTTTTTGGGGTTGTATGGGGTCAGTGCTAATTCTTCATTAGAGACAAACCCTTCATGAGCTATCCCTAGTTGGTATAACTTGGACAGATCCAAGTCCATGTTCTGCGGGCTAGGCGGGCTTTGTTCTGGAGTTTTCTCAACTTGTTCCTTTTCTTGTCTTTCTGCTAGCTCTTCCAATTTTGCTTGTAATTTGTCTGCTTCCTCCAGCAAGAGTCTTCCTTCTTCCTCTTCCTGTAATTAGTAGTTTGTTCCTGGAGGATTCTATCTTCCTCTTCTTTCAAGTCCTTTTCCTCCTACTCCTTTTGGATCCTAGCAACTTCTTCTTCTCGCTGTAACTTAATAGCCTGCTCTTGTTGAATCCTGGTTGCTTCTTCTTGATGGTATTTTGCTTCTTGTTCCCTTTGAATCTTGGAAGCCTCCTCATCTTGTTGCAATTTGGCATCCTGTTCATCTTGAATCCTTGCTGCTTCTTGGTCTTGTTGTTGTTTGATAGTTTGTTCTTGTAAGATTCTGTCCCCTTCTTCTTGTTCCATTCTTGTCGAATCTCCTAATTGGGATGCTGGTGCCTCTTGCTCCTTTTGGATTAGGCCAACAGGCTTGGGAGAAGAACTCTTTCCGCCTTTATTCTTGTAGAGTTTCACTAATTTTGTTAAGTTCCGAGCACTACAGAAGAATTCTTCATTTTGGTCCTTAAGATGGGCATACTCGAAGCTGGTTTTGACGTCAATAATGTGTTTAGCAACTCTACCACAAGGGTCATGTCTTCTGAAAAAATTTGTACCAAAATGGAATATTTCCAATTCCTTAACATATTTTTCTCCCTCTCTTTCCCTTGGGAGGTTGTAGGCACTGATAGTGAAAGGCATTGGAGGATATATCCTTTTCTTCCTTTCAGTGAGAACTCTACCGATTCCACCAATGCTGAAAAGTTGCCTTAAGGCTTCTCTATGTATCACAAAATATGTAGCATATCTGGGAAGCAAAAAGGGAGCTACAGATCCTCCACTCATTCAGATATATGTACCTTCTTGGGCATGGTAATAATCCTTGAATGCCTCAATAATGGGCATGGCATTCTCAGACATGCAATTTGGTTCCTCTACAAAAATAAGTTGATATAAGGGCATGATGAACTTCTCGCAAACCTGCTTGTAGTAGTTCGCATACTTGCTTGCCCATATGGGTTGATAGGCCATGAAGAGAGGTGTCTCCTTTCTATTCCATGAGCAACCCAAATCCAGGAAGGTATGCTTCCTTAACAGGAAGTCTATCAAATAAGAATACATGAAGAAGTCTGCCTTCTTCTGAGTCATTCCTCCTTGGGCAGCAGTTAACTGTGAGACCAAACTTTTGGAAATTATATCAGCCCAGTTAAAAATGGTATCGGACATAGCTATATGGGATATCACTGGCACCCAGCCGAGCTTGAAAACATTGCCATTTGGCATGGTGAAGATCCAGCTCAGCATCAAAACAATGAGTCTATAAGGTGTCTTTAAAAGGTTGCTCTCATATTCATTGTTTTTCCTTTGTCTTATCTGCCTGTCAACTATCATCATTTTCCTGGCAGAGTCCAGAGGGTCCATGGTTTGTTGTGCTATCCAATCATTGTCCAAACAAGCTCTTTCCTGGGGCGATTTGTAGGTGGTTGTGATATGTTTAGGTGCAAAAGATGCCAAGTTCATTCCATTCTTGTCATTGATGAACCTGGTGTCGGTCCTAACATGAGGGATCACCCATCCAAGGACTTCAGAGTAAGGAAATAACTCAGGACGAGTTGCCGCCTTATGGAGACATGACCTCTTGATGTTAGCATATACCATAGTGTCCTCTATGGGAGCTTGAGGATAATCTTGATCTCTGATGAGCCTATATAAGTCACCCCACTGAAATTCTGGGGCAAAGGTTCCTGGAGGTACATTGGTGGTAGCTTGCGTGTCACCGAACATGGTCTCAAGTGAAGTATCTAGCAAAATCTCTACATCGGAATCTGTCTCTACAAGTTTAGCCTTCTTTCTTGCCGACTTTCTGTGCATATCAAACCTGCATCGATAGGGTGGCACAAATGAGGAATTTGGCATATCCAGGAGCAATTAACATAACAAACACAACCTAGCATTCAAAGTAACTAATAAGCAACAATAGGTAACTCTTTCAACTTAAACATCCTTTAGAAAGATGGCATCAACTCTTAAAAGGAAACAAATTGTTCATGTAACCATTTGATAGTAAGTATTTTCAACATAAAATTGGAAGTCGCGAATCGTTTTATTCATTAATAACTTGAAATAACTAAAATTGTTGCATAAGCGCTAACAGAGGTTCAACTTAATGCTTGCGCATTAGACAAATGTAGCGTTGTAGGTGTGGGTGGATTTTCATCACACGCTATGGGCGTTATTTCTCGTTGGTAGAGTGTAACACAGAACCAGGAGGATTCGTTCTTGCCATATTGGCTCTTCAAAGCATTTATGAGGAAGACGACTTGGCTTGACATTTTGGGATGTGACTTGAGGAAGTTTCTTTTTTAATAACAGTTGCAAAGGTAGCGAGGCTGGATGGCATTGCATACGTAGAGGGAGGCTATTACAAGTCTGTATCGAAATTGGCACAGCGACTTAGTGTTTAAGGGCCCGCGAGGCGACCACACATAGTGTATGGCCGAGGAGAAACAAAAACACCATGGGTGACTCAAGCGACCTTGCATGAAACAAATTTTACCTTTTAAACTGTCAAAACACATGCCTTAAATGGATTTATTCCTCGTAACAAGCAAACGGGAGGAGAAGAATTCCTACCTAGTGCTTTTGAAGTGGTATCCTGTGGTCGAGGTATCTACCCAAGCGAATAAGGAGTTGACAAAACATCCATTGGAAGCTTTCTCGGTTTGAGAACAATGATCAATTTGAAAATCCATTTTATGCGTATATAATAGGAGCATTGATTTCCCACGTGGGAATTAATGGGTGTTTGGTGGGCACGGGGCTCGCCGTAACAATGCATTTAAGCCGCACAAGGAGTATTAAATGATTTAACCAACCAAACATTTTCGTAAACTCTCGGGCGCGCAGTGACGATGAACTGAATATCATTTTTGCGCACCAGGCGGCGTATTTGGGTTTAACCCTTGCGATGGCGCATGGTTGATTCGGCAGTGCTTTTAAGCATAGAGCTTGCGACCATGGCGAGGAATCTATCGTCAAAACTTATGCCAGAGCGGTGCGGCGATGACAATCTTAAAAGGCAATCAAGGATAGCGGCGACTTTAGGATTAGGATATGAGCAAAGGCGGAGGTTTTAATATTAGGTTTTGCGCAAAGGGATGTGACGATGGTTAGGTTTAAAGGAAAGCAACAAAATTGGTTGACGACTTTAGATTTAGCATCTACGCAATGGACAAGGAAACCAAGTTTAGGTTTTGCGCCAAAAGGTAAAGTGGAATGGACGGGAAAACAAAGCAGTGACTTTATGGTTAAAGTGCGCGCAATGGCAGAGGTTTTAAGATTAAGTCTTACGACGAGGTGATGCACCAATATGGCACATATTTTATGCTTACAACTTGCATGGAGGATGGCGACTTAAGGGATTCATTGATGCCTCAGCGTGAAAGTTAAGACCAAAACTTGCCTTAGCTGAAAAGATAAATTTTTTGGAAAAGGTCAACACTTAAAGATCAATACTCAGGAAAAGAATGAAAGGAAAAAAGCTGAGTTTGAACCACAGACAAAGAAATAATCTTCAAAACAAAATTAGAAGGAGGGGCCCCAAACAATTAATTTTTTTTTGGGGGGGGATGTTGCAGCAACAACAATTGGCGATTCGCTGGTGAACACAGATCTCTGAAACAAAATCCTGTCATGACTTTTAAATTGGTAGCTCCAAGCGTAACAAAATGCCCCTCAGTTCAACTTCTAAGAATGCAGTGATCTCTTAATCATATTGGTCTTTTGGGAAAAGGAGGCTAAAACTTATACTTCTTTCAAACTCTCTCAAGGCCTTGATATGGAGTTAATTCTCTTAGGATCTGTCTTTATGGTGTTTTGACTAAGAGAGGACTCCACAGGATCGTAACAGTATCTCCTAGGTGTATTTGTTTGTTACTCATTCCCATGATGTTTGCATCATTTTGGGATGTTTCTTAAATTGACAACTTTAGCTATTAGAGCCTTCCAAAAATAATTTGCTTACAATTTCGGTACTTTGATCTGGGTTCTTCAATCCATAATGTCCTTTTGTGTGAGTAAGAGAATTTATTTGATTATCAAGCTTCACGAATGGAGAAGAACCTTGCTTGAGCTGAGTTACTTGGACAGCTTTCTAGATTGAGCATTTTTCTTTATCTCAGCCATGCTTTAATTGAGGCGAGGATTTCTGGAAACCAAACTCCTTGATATAAGCCATTTGGGATTTTATTGGTAGCATGGATCGTTTTAAATACCATACACATGTGAAATATGTTTCCTTTCCGTGGGTCCATAATAGCAAAAACCTTGAGACAAGCATCAATGTTAAAGTGGGTGGAGCCTCAAGATAGTGAGAAAGAAATACTGAATGACTAGTCATTTAACTGGGGTTATTTTGACCAAACAGGAAAAGGATCTCTACATTCCTAAAGGATGATCAGTGAAGGCAAAGTCACAGGACTATATTTTCTTTATATGTGAAATTCTGTCTTTCCAAGCTTCGAGTTTTGCTCAGAGTTCTATCTTACAACTATGCCAGGAGTTGAGTTGAGCTTTATTAGGTAAATTAAAGAAAAGAGAAAACTCAAGTGGAAAGGAAAACTATCTATAATAGACCAAACTACTTGAACTATTGATAAAACAAAACACAAAACAAGGAAAAGAAAACAAAACAAAAGAAACAAAGAAATTGTTTATTTATGTACAAAAAATCTCAATAGGCTATGCAAAGTATTGCTTCAAGGTGAGGCCATTGAGGGGAAAGGTTACTTCCTCTCCTTGGAGGTCTTTAAGCTTGTAAGTGGATGGGCCAAGCTTTTCAGAAATTAGTTAAGGGCCGACCCATAGATGTTGGAACTTCGTATGCATTCCTTTACTTGTGAAAATCCTCACAGCAGCTCTAAGAGATGATGTATACCTCACAAGAGAATAATTATGATTAAGCAGGAAAATAGAAGAAGAGTGGTCAATGCAGTATAATGAGCAACAAAATAATAATATAGTAGAACTTGGATAGAAGAAAAATAAGTTCACACACACTAATGAATTAATCACACTATGGACAAATAAGTAGTACAATGCATGAGGATTCAAATTCCAAGGTGGCAATTCGAATTAGCCTTGATGGAGTGATCAAAATATCACTGTAGTGTCATCGGAGCACAACTAGAAGTATATCTCATCATCGGTGGAGTCATCAATGCACAAGTAACTATCAATCGTCAGTCAAACTGAGTCTAACTGAGTGTGGTAGGTGTAACTGGCACATGGAGATACTAATTGAATGAAGGAGGCTCAGTGGAGGGCGCGTGAGGAGCTAACTTAAGTCAAAATAGGCAGATAAGTCTCACTGGAGGTCCATCGGAGTGATAAGGTCAGTTAAGAGTCAGTCTATCCTTAAATCAAGGAGAGAACTGAAGATAATTGAAGTATAATTGAATGGTAGGTAAGGAAGGGTGCATTTCTCAACTGGTAGATGAAAGGAGGGTGCACTAAGCTCTAGGAGGGATAAAACTGAGTGGAAAGAAGCTTCGGGGGCTAGCTAACTGAGGGCTAGGTGCTGGGACTAATGACTGGGATGCATGCAAACCCTAAATAATGCATGCAAACCCTAAAAGTGCATGCATGATTGAAAATGCAAAGGATGAAAATGCTAGTAGGACTAGGATGGAGTATAGGAATATCCTAACACCCCCCCTTAATCCATCCCGGGCCCTGGTAACTAAGACCAAACTTCCTTTTATCAAACCACCTTTTGACTATGTCTTGGTGTTGGTGGAACCGGTCTTTGGCTTTCTGCCGAGATTCTTCGAGCTTCAGTAAAGTGTCAATCCTAGACTGTAAAACTTGACTACTGGTACCTCAGGAGGCTTGGGCCAATTGCAAATATGGGAGTAAGAGGTTGGGAGGGAGGATGGCCTCTCTACCATAGATGAGGGTATATGGGGAAACTCCCAAAGAATTCTTTGGAGTGACTCTATCTTCCCATAAAGCATTTGGGAGAGCAGTGTGCCAGCTTCTCTGGTTTTCAATCACGGTTTTCTTAAGGATCCTGATGAGGTTTTTGTTTGAAGATTCAGCTAATCCATTTCCTTGGGGATAGTAATTGGTTGAATAATGTAACTTAATTCCGCTTTCATAAACAAATTCATTTATCTTAAAAGACAAAAAATAAGTTGCATTATCAAAGACTAGGGAAATTGGAACCCCAAACCTAGTTATAATGTTCTTTTTTAAGAAAATGATGACCGCATATTCATTGATTTTGCGCAATGGGATAGCCTCTGTCCATCTTGTAAAATAGTCGGTGGCTGTCAGGATATAGCAGTGCTGCAGAGAGGAATTCGGTTTTATCTCTCCATTGGCATCTATGCCCCATTGTTCAGAAGGTTCTGAGATGATAACTGGCTGTAATGGTCCTGCTGCTTTGGGTAATTTCCTAGCACTCCTTTGGCACACATCACAATTCTGTGCATAGGCATAAGCATATTTGAACGAAGTGGGCCAGTAATATCCAGCCCTTAGTATTTTGTGAGCTATTGTATCTCCGGAATAATGTCCACCAGCAGGGCCATCGTGTAATTCTTTGACTACATTATCTACATCTTCCTTCTCTATACATCTAAGAAAAATTCCATCATAATTGTTTCTGAAAAGTACCCCATTAATGATCTAATAAGCTGCTGACTTCAAATGGAGTGCCCTTTTTTGCTTAGAACTCCAATGCTCTGGTAGGTACCCTTGTTGCAAGTAATACACTAAGTCCCTATACTAGGATTTAGGAGTTTCATTTTCCCAATCTTGCTCTTCATCTATTGGATGTTCAGTGAGTAATTTGCATAGGCCTTGACCTTTAATGATAGTTGTGGGTTTAAATTCTAGATCATATTTTTGGAGAGTTGTGACCCAATTCCCCCTTGTTTCTCCCAATTCCTTTTGAATGAAGAGGGATCTGATGGCTAGGTGGGGAACTATGAGTTTAGTTCTATTTTTAAGAATATATGACCTGAACTACTTTACCGCTTTGAATACAGCGTATTCCTGCTTGTCTACAACAGGGTAGTTCAGTTCAGCACCTTGCAGACTAAAGAAATTGGGTATTCATCTCCTAATTCTACCTTTTGCGTGAGCACAATTGGGAGAGAGTTATCTGAAGCAAAAGTATATAAAATAAAGTCTTTGTTGAAATCTAGACTTCTTAGAGAAGGAGCATTAGCTATGGCTGCTTTGATTTCCTTAAATGCATCTTTTTCCAAGTCTGTCCATTTGAACTACGCACTTTGCTTGACCATTTGCTGCAAAGGTTTGACAGTCTAAGCGAAATCAAGGACAAACCTCTGAACAAAATTGATAGTGCCCATAAATGATTGCATAGATTTTTTATTGTGGGGCATGGGAATTTTGATGATGATTTGCACTCTTTCTTGATCGATCGAAATTCCCTTCTTTGAGATAATGTGACCCAAAATTTTTCCCTTAAGAAAAACAAAGATACTTTTCTTGGGGTTTAGAGATATACCATACTTCCTGCAGTTATCAAAAATTTGTTTTAAATGGAAAACATGGTCTTCCCTTTTCTTTGAGAAAACTGTCACATCATCTAGATAGAATACAACACAGTGACCACCCAATCCTCGAAAGGCAATGTCCATTGCTCGCTGGAAGGTTGCTCCTGCGTTTATTAATCCGAATAGCATTCTTCGGTAGGCAAAGGTTCCCCACTTAGTACGGAAAGTAGTCTTAAGATGGTCTTCTTCTACTATTAATACTTGGTTGTAACCAGAGAAACCATCTAGAAGAGAAAAAAGTTCTGATCCTGATACCATTTGCAGAATTTGTTCCATTAAAGGAACGGGATAGTTATCTTTGTTAGAAGCTCTGTTCAAATTTTTGAAATCTACACATAGTCTTATTTCTCCAGACTTCTTTCTTACAGGGACTAGATTGGCAACCCATTCTGAATGTTGGACTTTAAAGATAATATTAACATCTAATAACTTCTTCAATTCCTTCCGAATTAAAGGTTCGAGAGTAGGATGCATTCTCCTTAACTACTGCTGAAACAGCTTAACGCTTGCCTTCATTGGTATGGCATGCTAAATGATACCAGTATCATATGTTTTCAAATATTCGTAAGTCCAAGCAAACACATCCTTGTATTGTCGAAAAAGTTTGATGAACTTATCTCTTTCACTTGGTGAGCAACATCAACCAAGATTGACATACTTTGGTTCAGCTTCTATGCCCAGGTTTATCAATTCATGCTGCATAGAGGAGTTGTGAGTTTTAACATTTGCTGGTTTCATGAACTTTCTCTTTAGGTCAAACAAACTTTCAAGTGATCTCACTCCTTTGGGCATGAAATTCCCTTTGATTGCATCTTTGTTTTGTAGATCAGAATCATGCTTTTCTTCATCTATAACAACTTCTTGGAAGGTGTTTTCATTTGTTAGAAAACTAATGATCTGATCGTCATCATCGAAAACCCCGAGATTTGTAATATTATCTGGAACTAAAGGCCTCAAAACTAGTTCAATAGAACATTTATTATTAATAGGCACTAACCTAGAAGTAGACATAGCTAATAAATTAGCTGCAGCATTCTGCAATCTAGGAACAAATTTTATATTAAAATCTTCGAAGTGCACAATTAAATCCCATACCTCAGACTGATGACTTTTCAAATGCGGGGAAAGACAATGAATTGTATCTCTCACTTGTTTGACAACTATTTTCGAGTCACCAAAGACCTTAAGGTATTTGACATTCAAACCGATGGCTTTCTTTAATCCGTGTACTAAAGCTGCTGCTGCGTCTGGCCTGTCCTCTATCTAGGCACCTTTGGAAGGTAGGGATTGTTACAATGTACATTCGCTTTTCCGGTTGCAGGGTTTGGTGGCCCGAATTTGACTTGGCTTCGTCGCTTTATTTATTTTTATTTTTTAAGGCCTCATCTCTAAAAGCATCAGGATGCCTAGCTTCATATTTAACAGTATTGTTAGTACAATCGAACTCTAATCTACAAGACAAGAAGTGTTTATTTTTTTCAGGATCAACGAGGACACAACCAGCTCCGGATCCTTCCGAAGTCTTCGAACCATCAAAATATAAAAACAAAAAAACATTCTCTGATCTAAGTAGGTAAATATCCTTATCCTCTAAATCAGTGACTAACCTAACTATATTACAGTCAATATCATTAGTCCAAGAAAATTGAAGGAGATCGAACTATTCATCTGATTCATGGCTAACAATTTCGGATTGATAATTACCCGGTTCGATTTCTAAGAAACAATTTCCCAAAACTGAGGATGACAAAGCTACAGCTTCATTTTTTTCTTCCAGCTGAGTCACATTCTGCTTCATGTGTTGTTCTCGTAGTACTTTAATTTGATTTTTCCTACTTTGATATGGTAGCCATAAGTGAGACCAGTCTGTTGCAAATTAACCATCTAGTTTTGTAGACCAGTCCCTACTCAAGATCAGACCATAAGCCTCAGTGTTGTTCAGGAATTCTACCCTATAGCGAGGAAAGGGACACTACCAACTTCCGGGGTGACAGGTAAACACATTAATCATATCACATAGGCTCTTACAAAAGGAAAGAGATTAAGTTTCTTGTAGACATACCTTATTAACAATGTTCGATCCTAGCTTTTGCTCAATCTTCCACTTAATCTTCTACTTGATGAACCTACGATACAAAAGATACTTTCCTCAGCGTATCTTGACTGATATAACAATGATGAAATTGAAATACAATTTCAACATCAAGTACAATCAAGCATTTATCCAAACAAACATACAATCCATTAGACATTTGATTGGGATAGGAAGGATGTTTCAATCTTTATTATCAAAAGCAAATAATCAGTACAATTATACCTGATCATTCAAAGTGCTTGTGCAATTGGATTCTGGGCTCTTGCTCTTCACACTAACTCGGAATTTTTCCAACATAACAACCCTTAATGCATAATTTCTCTTCTCATGAATGAGTGTAACCCCTCTCATGGATCCTCCTTGTATTTATGGGACAAGGTAGGCAGTTTGGATCGAGAGGTGGTTGGATTGGGAGGTTGGGGAAGTTGCAGAACCAACTTCAACTAATCCCAATTCGTTAGATTAATATATTTTTGATTACATTTTAAGATGTATGCGAGTTTCCTTAAGTGGAGTAGCGCACAATATGCAACTTTGATGCTTGCAACAAGCGTTTACAGGGTTTTTTGAAGGTGTACGCTACTCTAGTGAAGCAGAGTTGCATATTTTTGAAGGAAAATGCTACCTTAATGAAGCAGAGCTGCATATTTTTGAAGGAAAATGCTACTCTTATGCCTATGGAGTAGCGTTCATCTCCAAAATGTATGAAAAAAAAGTGTTTTGTCAGCTGCAGGAGGGTAAGTCTAGTCCATACATCATCTAGGGCAATCATGCCCTTCAATCCAAGTTGTCCTTTTGTGTGATCGACAGCTAGATGTGATCACGGACGGAGAAGTGCAGATTTGACCTATAATAGATGCCCCTTAATGTGTGAGGTCATAGGGAAGTGATGGCCAAAATACATTATAATTCCAAGTCAAAGGAGGAGCAACAAATCGCAGAACCAAGTCACAGAAGTACCTGAAATAATGATCAAGGTTAGCAAGCAATTACAATCTTGACAGCATATAGATGCGTAGCATGATACGATATGATCTCTGATACATAACTAGGAGATGTATATATAGCATGGCCACTGGAATACAAGCGTGGATCCATGTCGAAGTGAGAGATCATAGCCATAACAACAAACTGGATTTATGTCTCATGGGGAGCCAAAATGAGTGAGGCTCAGTCTTGCGCAGCTTGGGTGATAACATAATGAGGTAATGCTATCAAAATCCCAAGGTCTTGATCCAAACAACCTAAAGTACAAACCCTAACCATGTGAATAAATGAGCTGAAGTCAAACATGGGGGGTATCGTTTAATTACCGGTCATTGATGTATACCATTAACAAACGTGAGGGATTCCACCAATAATGATATTAATGGGGCCCAAGGTACCTAGTACGATCCAACAAGTGTGAATAAGTGGATTTGATGTCGAACACTTGAGGAACCTGTCAAATAAGAGACATTGATGTATTCTCATAATTCAACAATGAGAGAGATTGCCACTGGTGACTGCAATCCTCAAGGTACTAACCGAAAACTCTAAACTTCATTCCTAGAGCAAAATGAGTTGATGTCGATGGGAAAAATTCCGTTGGAAGGGAGGCCTTAAGGTATCCTCCATAATCCAACATGAGGAACACTCAAATGGTATGAGCTGATGTGGAGTAGTATAAGTAACAAGACTGACAGTAGGATGGCCGACACATGAGGTCAAGGTAAACTGTAGAATAGTCGACACAGGCTGTATCCTTGAACAGTGAGCACGACACAAAGTGACTTAGGAAGTTTTCAACATGATGGGGGAGTCATATAAGCCTGCAATGTAGGAGACATTGGCAGACCCTCCATATGGTTGAAAGAATAACCAACCGGGGGAGTAATAACTCAGAGATTAGGTTCACCCTAAGGTCAAAAACTAAACCCAACTGAAAAGATGGACTCAAGTAGGTGCTGTGTTCAAGGATATGACTGACTGAACTGCCTTTGAAACTGTAAGATATGATATACCCTTCTTATCCCTTATTCTTTTTAGATAAAAGAATACCTTTTTTGTTGTTTTAATGAGTCCAAGAAAGAATGAAAACTCAATAGATCCAACCATGTAAAAATTTTAACGAGCCCATGGGAGGAAGACTCAGGACCTTCTTCATTTTTTACAGAGTTCGAAGAAGAGATAGAAGATTACTCTAAAGTACCGATCTCTGGATTTTAATATCGAGCCGAGATCTGTTCTTGCTCGTCGATGTTTTCAATTTTAAGGAGTTTGAAAAAATTAAACAATAACTCCATACACCTACTCATGGATTTTAATATCGATCCCAAGTAGGTTAATGCTCGCCGGTGTTTTCCTGTTTATAGAGTCTAAAAAACTTAAACAATCCTCTATTTACCCTCTCTTGGATTTTACATCAAGCTCGAGTAGGTGAATGCTCACTTGGTGTTTTCATGTTTCGAGAGCCTAAAAACCCTAAAGAAGGCTCCAAAATGTCCTTTTTCGTAAAGTTAGTCTGCTCCCCCGAAAAGGTGTAAAACAATGGAAGAGGAACTCTTCTAGCCACGGATGACTAGAGTATTCCTTTTTCGTAAGTAATCCGCAAAAGTCTGGAAAAGGGTTAAACTTATAGTTAAGCGGATGAGCCTTCAATTCGTTTAAAGAGCTTGAAGAGGACAAGTCTGCTTGGAAATATTGTTTAGGTTTCAATAGTCCAAACAAGAGCTTAAAATGACTTAAATGACAACTTCTAGGATCAAAACTCATGACCTGCCAAAGACTGGAATCTCAACAAACAATTTAGTATTAATGACACAAAATCTTCAATGAAATAAAAATTCAGCCGTAAAGTACCTAAAATGGTTCGTCAATAAAGAAATTAGGGCATAATAGATTGATGCTACGAAAAACTAGAGAAAAATTGAGATACATAGGTTAAATTCATCTCATCAATATTTGTAGGTATTAATGATTAAATAGAACTTTTTTTTTATGAAATTTGAAACTATAGACTTTTCACAAAAGTGGGTAAAAGTCAAATTCAAATTCATATATGTAATTCTAATTTCAAAAACTCAAATATCAAATTGGGAATTTGTAGGGCAAGTTTGGAGCAAACCCTTGATCTTCATCCATTCATAGCGATTAAATTGGGCGACCATTCGACTTCTTTCCTCCACCAAGTAAGTTATTTTTATTCCAACTTGCATTTCCATGGTTTATTTGTCAATTTTCATGCTTAAAATTAATTTTTTAGCCATGTTCAACTCGTGAAAAATGTGTATGCTGCTGTCTCGGAGGTAGAGCAGCATTTTTTTAGAGGTGTGCACTACTGTGTGCTAAGTAGAGTAGTGTTTGCCCCTGAACATGGTCAAAAACTGAAAATTGGGTGTTTTCTTGGAAGGATGGCACTTATCTGGAGGGAAAGAGAGCATGAAGAGATGGATAGGATAGCTATGCAAGATCCTACCACTCTCATGGTGCTTAGAAGATGTGGTTTGTTGAAATTCTAGTCAACCGTGAACATGAGGTCCTTAATTGCTTGCTGCAAAGACTTATTCAGTATTGGGATGTAGATGCCAACGTGTTCAAAATCCGGGGAGAGACCCTAGACTTTACTGTTGATGACATATACTTCATTACAGGACTCTCTAGGAGGGGAGATCCTGTAAACTTGAAAGGGTCTTCATGCAATGTGGGTGTCATCTCCGTACAAGAATACGTGAATACCTACTGTGTGGAGGGTACTGAAAAATGTGGTAGCTATATCCTCATTTCTACTCTTACGAGCTTCCCTCTGAAGGTTATTTTAAGTATGTTGAACCGAATGGGAGGGAGTGCCACACAACACTTAGCATCAAATCACTACATGTATATTGGTATCGAATGTTTGCGAGGTCATGTGTATGACTAGTGCACTAGTCTGTTAGCAAATATGAAGCTTCAACTCTCAGGATGCAAGACCGGGAGAATGAAGAACTTTGGATATGGAAGCATCCTTTGTACCTTCTTCTTCGAGAGGGTACCTTCTCTTAGTTTGGGCATACCTTTGCCCCCTATCATTCCACGTGAGCTAAGATTGGGCTGTTGGGGTGACATTTTTCTCCGCCAGGGTGGTGGTGAAAGCCACTTTTTCTATCACAATGATGATTTCTGGGGATGGTGGGAGAGACAGGTGCCAGCATTTGAGCAGTTTTCGTATGCTGGTCTAGACTTCCATCATGATCCAAAGCTGATACTTCCTCTAGGTGATGCCTGGGGATATATAGGTATGTTTATGTTTTGAAAATTATTTCATTTTTTCAAATTTTAAAGTATATGATTTTTATGATGAGTTGGAAGTACTGAAATAAAAGTGTCATGTGTAGATGTTGGGCCAGTTCATCCCGAGGGACATCATACTACTTTCGTGAGGCCAATTGATGTGGGTGCAGCTGATGCTACACTAGGGGCTATAGAGAGGAAGATGAGTCATCTAAATCATGATATTCCTACATATCGCATTGAGTGGATGCCCATTGACATGCAGGAGGATGTAGTTGGTGTGCCCCCAGCTTGGATTAGGTTGCTGCGGAAAGTAGCCAGGCTGGTCATATGTTACCGTGAGGCAGTGGATGCCGATGAGGCCCCTCCTTCTCCATAGGAGAAGAATATTTTATGTATATTTTTGAGGCCATTGAGCCCACTTTTGTATCTGATGACATGACTTTGTGATAGACTTATGATCCAAAACTCATATTATTTTTTGATACAGTATCAGCTTTATATTTACATGTGTGTGTTTAACTTTATGTGTGAAATGCTATTTATAAAAGTGTATGATACAAAAGCCAATCTAAAACATAATTTGCAAATGAATCAGCTAAAGTGTTTGAATTTCTTGGAATGTGTTGATATGTGATGGAATCAAAATGTCTTTCCAATAATCTAACTCGCAAAAACTGTCATAGCAAAACAGGATCTCTAATATGATAAACACCCATTAACTGGAATACAACTAGTTGCGAATCAAGCCTTACCTCCAAATGTGAAATGCCTTGGACAAGAGCATCTTGGAGAAGTTCTATGACCACATTGTATTCAACCACGTTGTTCGTTGTGGGACCCAAACAAACCCCCCCGAAGAAACCAGTTGGCCAGTCAGTGAGTAGATAACCCAAGTTGCTGAAGCCAACTGTCGGGTGTGGCGACTAGCGCCATCAGTAAATCCTAAGAAGTGTTCAGTCGACATCTGAAACACGAAGCGAAGACACACATAAGGCCAACTAACAATCACAAGCAAAAATTAGCTCTACAAAATATACAACTATGTTACAAGAAAAGGCACAAATGCCTAAGCGTAGTACTTCTTCAGGTAGAGCCCATTTCTAGGCTCAGGCAGCTTATTACCCTCATAGTCTACTAGCTCGTACGCACCTTTCTTCAGTACTTTAGAAATTATATAGGGACCAAGCCACATGGACTTAAACTTGCTAGGTCCTACAGGTTTCTTGTCTTGATCCCAAAGTAGAACAAGGTCTCCCTCGAGAAACACCCTAGGTCTGACAGACTTATCGTACTGTCCTTTGACTCAATTCTTATGGATTTCGTTTGCTGTAAGCGCGTCACGGCGCTGCTCATCTAGATGCTCTAAATGCAGCAAACGTTCTTCCAGTGCTGAAGTATCTGGTAGTAGTTGAACGACCAATTTCAATGAAGGAATCTCGCATTCAATCGGAACAACTGCTTCTATCCCATTTACGAGTTGGAAAGGAGAGAACCTGGTAGCAGTCTTTACACTTGCTCGATAATCCCAAAGAGCAGGGTATAGCATGATGTGCTAGTTATTTCGATTGGCATTAACGGTTCTTTGCGAAATAGTCTTTAAAGTCTTATTAACCGCTTCGACTTGTCCGTTTGCTTGTGGATAATATGAAGACGAATGTTCTTGCTGAAAACCTAACATAGTGTAAAGATCGGTCATCATGCTATTCTAAAAATGGCGACCATGATCAGTCACGATATCTTTGGGTATGCCAAACCTTGCGATGATCTGATTGAATACAAAATAAGCGACAGTTTCTCCATCTGCCTTAGCAGTAGGCATTGCCTCGGCCCACTTGGTATAGTAGTCTACGACAACGATGATATAATGATGTCCTCCAACCAAAACTGGATTGCAAGTCATATAATCAACCCCCCATTTTGTGAAGGGACCTGTTGTGATCACAGGATGAAGAGGAGTTGGATGTGCTCTCATTTTTCTGGTTAAAAACTAACACAGACGACAGTGTTTCACAGCTTCCACACAATCTTTAAAGATTGTAGGCCAAAAATATCAGGCATGCAGTATTTTCTTAGTTGTTGCCAACCCAAAAAGATGACCCCCACAAGCTCCACTGTGGGCATCATTCAATACTGATTCTGCTTCTTCTAAATTCAAACAACGTCGTAAGATGGAGTCTATCTCACGTCTGTACAAAGTATCAGAAATGATGAGATAGTTTTTCGCATGACTTTTCAGTTTACGTCGTTCTTCTCTAGAAAAAGTGGTAGGACACCTCAAATTCTGGAGATATACTAAAATATCTCCGTACCATGGGTCAGAGGAGGCAATAAGGAAGATATGTTCATACGGGAATGATGCTCTTCCTCAATATGCACTAAGTCACTCGGAAATTTTGAAATTAATTCAGCAAACACTAGTGATTTCTTCGACTTGGCAGGCTAAAAAACCAAGTCAAACTCCTGCAATATTACAATCCATTTATTGTACTTCCCACTGATGATGGATCGAGTGAGAACATATTGGAAAGGATTGACCTCTACAATCACAATAGTGGTTCGCAAAAGGATATAGTGACGAAGTCTCTGCACCGCATAGACCGCAGCTAGAACTAACTTCTCAACATGTGAATACTTAATCTCAGGAGCTATCAACGCGCGCGAGAGATAATAAACAACATGCCCTTGGAGCATGTCGCCCTCCTGAACCAGTACTATGCCAATTGTGTATATGGATGCCACCAGATATAAGAGGAAATATTTTGTATAATCAGGTGGGCTTAACAAGGGGGTTGAAAGTAATGCCTTTTTCAAGGCCTCAAATGATGCTTGAGTAGCCTCATCCCACAAGAAGTAGGTATCTTGTTTAAGCAGTCTCATGAAACCTTTTGTAATTTTAGCATAGTTTATGATAAAGCGTCATAAGAAGTTAGACATGCCTTACAGAATTTGAAGTTGTCGCAAGGTGCGAGCAGGAGGCAGATTTACAATCGCCTCAACTTTTAACGGGTCGAACCTTATGCCATGACTGGATACAATAAAGCCCTGTAAACGTCCCGACTCGATGTAGAATACACACTTATTAAGGTTCAATCGAATCTTGTATTGTCTGTATCATTCAAACACAAGTCTTAAATGAGATGGATGGTCCCATCTCTTGCGAGATTGCGTCGGGAGGTCATCCAAGTAGGGTTCAACTATGTGCTTGATGTCGTGAAAAGTGAAATTCATTTCCCGCTGGAAAGCATCTCCAGCATTCTTTAAGCCAAACGGAATCTTTCGATAGGAAAAGATTCCCCATGGGCAAATAAAAGTTGTTTTGTGTTGATCTTCGGGTTTGATTTGAATTTGATTATATCCCGAAAATTCGTCCATGAAAGAAAACATCTTGTGTCCCACACATGCATCTATGATCTGGTCAATAAATGGTGTGGGATAGTTATCTTTCGGACAAGCTTTGTTCAGATCCCAGAAGTCAATACAGACTCGGATGGTACCTTGCTTTTTATCAACCAGAACGGGATTCGAAACCCATTCCGTCATATCGATCGGATAGATAAATCCAGGTTTAAGCAATTTTTCAACCTCCAGCTTAATGGTGGCCGATTTTCAAGGATTCACAGGATGAAGTTTTTGTCTCACATGTTTTGCGTTAGGATACATTGTGATGACATGCTCAACAATGGCTGGATTGATGTCTGGCATCTCCTCATAAGACCAGGCGAAAATATCACGGAATTCTTTAAAAAGTTTGGTATACAGAGAGATCTCTTCTGGAGAATAGTTTGATCCAATAAAGACGTTTTGTAACATCCTGATAATTTCATAAAAAAAATAAAAAATTAAATCAGCATTAAATGTTAATAATTGTAAATGCGGAAATAATAAGTGCTTATAAAGACATCATTAGATAGTGAAGTCATTAATGTAGAAAACAATTAATTATTGAGACTCTTAACTAAAGACAAATTAATGACTGCGACACATCCTACTTCTGTTGAGATGCTTGTGACATTGTTTTCATTTGTGTTAATAGTGACTCTCGGTATTTTGCGATAGAGTTTTATTGACTAGGTTCTGACAGTTGCTTTTGATGATGATGAAAGGGCGGTCCTACGAGGTACCCTGGAGCTTACTTAGATACGTTTAGCTAAGGCATTTGAACCCTATTTCCATGTGCAGACTGCAGGTAAGAACTTCTACGACAACATGTGATAAAAGTACAAGTGTCTTTGCAATTCATCATCAATGTAAAATTAGAATGCTAAGTACTTCCCTCCGAAACATGTTCATTGGAGGTATGGTTATCTTGGTTCTCAATCTCATCTACATGTTTACTTTCCAACTATCCAATGTTATCCAAATCATGTTGCTATTTTCTTTTGCATAACTACAATATTTATCCACGAAAAACCATACTAACGAGACTATTATTAATGACACCAAGCAGTAATACCATTATCCAATTGTATCATTACTGAAATTCTTGTAAATATAATACTCATACTATGAACTAACATTATAGTTATGTACCGACTTGACTTAGGCCTTGCCTAAAGTCCTTCTCATATCAATTGTTCTAGCATTACATGGTTGATGCATGAAATATAAATTTATTCCCTATATGCCTATACATATACTATAGGGGAGAAATATGTACAATAAAAAGTAACTATACAATACTGATTCCAACATTTGAATGCTTAACTAATGCCACAACACTATTAGAATGCATAATTATCAACATTTTGTTTTATCACTTAGGTGTGACAAGGTATTCCTAAATGACTAAGCATTTGAATAATCCTCATGACATATAATACTTACATTGCTTAAAAACAATCCTTTGCATACTTATAAATAGTAAACTATGAAACTAATATTGCAATGTATTGATCATGATAGGGTGATGAACGTTAATGCTTCCAACTGTCGAATTTAAGACATGACATTACGTTGCAAGTCTGTGAAGTGAAGTGGAGGGCTGAGTTGGATGGTATCCACGTGATCGAAACTCTATTTGGTATCACCATATGCTGAGTTGTATCACGCACTGGCTCTGGACCTGCTTACTTGGTGATTGGTAGATAAAGTAATCAATGCAACATTGATTGCACTTGTGGTTCAAGTTTCAACGTGCTTTAATTGGCAGCTATCCACCATTGATCTCTGCAATATCTAAGGCTGAGAGTGATACCCTATTCTCGTGTTGGTAAATAGTGAAAGTTGGTTTTCTAGCATTCATTTCAGCGTTTTTGGTGGAAGGTCGTATGCCCAACCGGCTGTTGCAATGTAGGGTTTTAGAGTCTGATGAGAGGAGGGTTCCTCCCTTGGTTTTGAACCTTGGACCTGTGAGTGGTAGTGTTAAAATAGTTGCAGGTTTTGTTTTTTTCCTTCATGCACCATAGCACTACAATTTGGCCATGGTGGTTGTATGTGGTTTTTCTCCTGTCAGTTATTGAAATTCGTAGTCCAATCCTCCAAGTTGTAAAAGGGTTCACCGTGTTTAGCTCGTCATTGTCTGTCGAAAGCCATCAAGCTTCGCTGTTCTTACTGGTGTGAGGTGACAATGCTCAGAGTTTCGATTCTAAAGGTACGTACTCACAAATGAAGTATTACTGTGTTAATTGTTTTTATAATAATTCTCTCATCTTGTAACCCTTTGGACTGTATCCTTGGCTGGTACCTACTTTGCAGGAGGCTATTAGCAAAGGTTTTCGGATGGAGGTGATGCATCTACATCCTGGTAAGCTCCGATGGTTCTCGAAACCTCGTAGGTGCCCTTTTCGGTAGGGTTTTGATGGTGCTTGTTGTGTACCGAGAGTTGGAACTATTCGACCTTGTTTTCGGTGATGGCTGAGTGAAGTTTTAAAACTTTAATTTGATAAATGCTATATAGAGAATGGCCTTCATTTGTTTAAGTTGCTATTTGGCCCTTAGATGCATGGTTGCATTGTTTTCTAAGAACTTCAAAATCATACTGTTTTGTTGTTTGTTAAGGGTAAATCCCTATGTGGTGTGTTGCTTCACGATCTCGTTTTAATGTTTTGGGTTAATAAGGGGGTAAGCCCTGTGTACTGTGGGACCATACAAGTCTGTAATTTAACTCTGTTATACAATTTTTAATGGTGAATGCGACACCTGAGAGTTGACGTTTTGCTCACTCCTTTTTCACAAAGGCTCATCTTGAATGAAAGGTTACCTTTTTGGTTAAAATAGGGTTTGATAACTTGTTTAAATAATTGTTAAGGTGATGCCGAACCATGATGGTCGTCTATAGATAGTTGTTTCCCGTACCTCGTCGTCATTGTTGATATTATGTTTTGGAAATGTGAAAAGATGCAGTTTGGTTGTCAAGTGTTTTGAGATGGCTATGCCCCAGTGTTCTATTTTGTTTTACGAAAGAAACCCTATCTGTAGCTTTCGTTTCCTATCAGGTTTGAGCAGAACTTGTACTCAAGACTTAACCTGTGTATCAAAATAGTTTCGATAAAGGGTATGTGTTTCTTGCTAGGGTTTGGATAAATTATCCCTTCGGCCTAGCGAAGTTACTTGATGTTTAAATATCTTGTTTGTATTCTCAATACGAGAGTTAGTAAGTAGAAAGAAAAAGAATGTTGTTTAGGGTTAGATGATAGGTGTATTATAATTATCTGAAGTTTTTTGTGAATGGCTTGATAAGAAATTTATAAACTATGAACCAAATAAATGCTTTGATTCTCAGTCTTATGATAACTTAGGGTTTTTATATTCCTGAGCAGATGTTTGATAAATGGAAATCACAAATGAAATTTAGTGAAGCAATAATATGTGTACAAAAATCTGTACAGAGATTAATTTTACAGCTGCTAAAATACCTAGATTATGAAATGCTTGGAAATATGAAATTCATGATCTTGAAAATGCAATTTATTTCTATCTAGAAATAGACGAAATCGAAATGGATAAATACTATGCTTCTGTTATACTATACTGTAATCTTCTTTCTGTGTTTTAAACATAAAATATTGAAATGACAGAATTTAACAAGAACCCTACTGTATTCATCTTTTCAATCACTTGGCATTTAGCCTATCTTTAATCTATTCTAAACTACTCTCCTATGTACTAGAGTACGGTGCAGAGAACAACATGAGGAAAAATACAGAGAAGGATTTCATTTTATCATTTTATTCAATCATTCAATCTTTAAAAAGAAACATAATCCCTTTCAGAAAGTAAAACAAGAATTAACATAAGAACAAGTAGAACCTGAACCGGTAGATAAGTGGACAAACACCCAAGAAGCCTATTCCACCCAACCTGCTCCTGAAAACAGCCAAGATGCCTGCCTTAGGACCCCCGAGCCTGTTCATTGAACCACCAGGAGGAAGAAACTTTAGAAACTTGGGTCCACAACTTGAGGCGACAATTAGTTTATCCAATCTTAAAGACTCAACAGTCAAAGGGACCTACACCAGCACCTCTGGTTTTCCTTCTCAATAAATTTGCAGACTCACAATTGCACTCTCACATAGCCTCCCTATTCGAATCTCTTAGTCATCACCTGATGCACTTGAGGAATATTTCTGTAGAAAAATATTTTAAGAGCTGCCTGCTCGATTCAAATTGCCTTATGTAGGTTGCCTAGGCCTTTTTGTGATTATCTGGTCATTAATGAGCTACCTGCTCACATCCCCCAGCTGGGGAATAATGCCACAATTTTAGGGGTAGTTGGCCCATAACCAACAGCTAGTGGTGGAGTGCAAATGCTACCATCTGTCCCATGCCTTCTACCAGCTTACATTCCTCTTAGTGGGTCAGTGAACACTCTTGTAACAACTTTCTTGAGTATTTTTCTCCTTTTCTAATTTATTAAATAATAATAATAAGTCATTACAGTTATCTTTGACCAGATTTGGTCATAATTACAAAACTTTGTAATTATAATTTAACATGGAGTATTTTGCAAAATAAAATAATTATTCTCAAAATTTGGGTATGTGACATACACCCTCCCTTAAGTCTCAAGATCATCCTCGATGTTGTTTATTCACTCTTTGAATGTTCCTAAAACAAAGTTGGGTATGCTCCCTACATACTACTTTCCAACTCCCAGGTTTCCTCTACTGGGCTAAGGTGCTTCCATTGTACCTTTACCTGCCCAATGGTGCGAATCCGGAGTAAAGTTTCCTTCCTTCCGAGAATACAGTCCGGTTCCACCGGAAAATCACCGTCTTGTTCCACCTGAACATCATTCCAATTTACAACATCAGTATCATCGTGCACATATTTCTTTAAAAGTGAAATGTGAAAAAAATTATGTATTTTGACATTTGAGGGCAAGGCCAATTGGTATGCCACAGGTCCAACCCTTGACAAAATTTTGAAGGGGCCACAATACCTGGGTGCCTGTTTGGCACAACTTCCCAATTTCAAGGAACTCTTTTTCGGTCTTACCTTAAGAAAAACATTCTCACCAAACTGGAACTCTTTATGAGTTCTTCTAAGGTCTGCTTGACCTTTCTTCCTATCTTGGGAAGCTTTAAGATTTCTTTGTACCTATTTCACAATTAGTTCTAATTCTTGCAACAATGCAGGCCCTAAAATGACTCTGTTAACTGGATCACTCCAAGAAACTGGTGTGTTACACTTCCTACCATAAAGAATTTCAAACGGGCTAAGCCTCGCTGATGCATGGCAGTGATTGTTATATGCAAATTCTGCTAGATGCAAATAGTCCTCCCACTTACCAGACTGATCCTTAACATACATTCTTAGCATGTCTTCCAAAATCTGATTCACCCTTTCTGTCTGTCCATTTGTTTGTGGATGAAATGCGGCGCTGAAATTTAAGGTTATATTCAACCCTTTAAACAAGGACCTCCAAATATTTCTTGTAAATGTTGAATCATGGTCTGAAACTATTACCTTTGGTATCCCATGTAGTCGGAAAATCTACTTCATGAAAATTTCTGTAATGTCTGGAGCCTTATGAGTAGTCTTTACAGGAATAAAATGTGCTTCCTTGCTAAGTTTATCCACTACCACCATGATGGAGTCATTCTGTTTTTTATTCTTTGGTAACCCAGTGATAAAATCTATACTTATAATTTCCCATTTCTAGCTAGGTATAGGTAATGGCTGTAATAATCTAGCAGGATGCTGATGCTCCACCTTCACCTTCTGACAGTCAAAACACTTAGCTATATATTCTGCTACTTCATCCTTCATTATGGGCCAATAGTACTATTTTCACAGCATAGTGATGGTTTTCTGATAACCTGGATGACAAGAATAGTGGCTTTTGTGCATCTCATCCAAAACCAAAATTTTTACTGTTGGTATGTTGGGTACATACAATTTGTTTTGTATAACAGCAATCCATTTTCCTTCAAACTGTAATATGTCATAGTATTTTCAGAATTGTTTTCTGCTATCCTTTCATGTAATTTTTTGTATTCCTCATCATCTTTAATCCCTTCAAAAATATGCTTTTCCAAATCTGTTGTATATGTGTTGATGGCTGCAATGAAATTTATCCTTGGATTACGACTTAACGCATCAGCAACCTTGTTCTCTTTCCCTCTAATGTGCTGAATTTCAAAGTCATATTCACTTAGAAAAGCTATCCATCTAGCTTGTCTAGCATTCAAATTTGTCTGATCTAGTAAATATTTCAGCCCCATGTTATCTGTCATTAAGGTAAATTTTATCCCAATAAGGTGTTGACGCCACATTTTCAAAGCATGAATTACTGCTAATGATTCCAGATCATAAGTAGAATAATTCTTCTCATGTATTTTCAGCTTTCTAGATTCATAGGCTACAGCATGTCCCTCCTGTGTTAGGACTCCTCCAAGTCTGTCATTACATGCATCTGTACATACTACAAAATCCTTAGTAGGATCTGCAATCCTCAAAATAGGTGTTGTAGTTAGTAATTCTTTCAACTTTTTAAAACTGTCTGTGCACTTTTGATCCCATACAAACTTCTTTCCTTTCTCCTACAAGGATGTTATGGGGTTTGCAATCTTTGAAAACCCTTCAATGAATTTTCTATAATATCTAGTAATACCCATAAATGATCATACATCCGACACATCTTTAGGGACTGGCCATTCATTAAGGGCTTTTATCTTAGTGGGGTCAACTGAAATTCCTTCCGTAGAGATTATGTGTCCTAAGTACTAAATCTTGTCTTTGTAAAAATCACACTTACTGAACTTAGCATATAACTGGTGATCTTTCAGAACTTGCAGAATGATACGCAGATGTTCATCATGCTCTTCCTTGCTCTTAGAATATACTAAAATGTCATCGATAAACACAACGACGAATTTATCCAAGTATTTGTGCAAAATTTTATTCATTAGGCACACAAATGCTACCGAGGCATTAGTCAACCCAAACGGCATGACCACAAACTCATAATGTCCATATTGAGTTCTAAAGGCTGTTTTGAAAATCTCTTCATCCTTCACACGAACCTAATGATATCCTGACCGTAAATCAATCTTTGAAAATATCGTTGCTCCATGTAGCTGATCAAATAGATCATCAATGCGGGGCAACAAATATCTATTCTTGATCGTCATTTTATTCAGTTGACAATAATCTATGCAGAGTCTTAAGGTGCCATCTTTCTTCTTAACAAAAATGACCGGTGCTCCCCAAGGGGACACACTGGGTCTTATATACTTTTTATCAATCAGTTCTTTCAACTAAGATTTTAACTCATTCAACTCTAGTATATTCATAATGTATGGAGCTTTGGAATTTGGCACTGCAAATAGTAAAATCTAGATCTCTTTTTGGAGGTAATCCTGGAATCTCTTCAGGAAAAACATCTTGGAAATCATTTAAGATAGGTATGTCTTCTAATTTCAGTTTGTCTTTTGTAGTAGTCAACTCATCATTCACTACATTTACTGCAAACAATTAACATCCTTTTCTAACTGCTCTCTTGACTTGCATAGCTGAAATCTGTCTAAGTGATGTCTTTCTTGGAATACCTTTTACTTCTACTGCTTCTCCTTCGTCATCTATACATGTCAAACTCTTCTCATAGCAATTCAGAATGACATGATGGGTTTCTAACCAGTCCATACCGATTAAGATATCATATGATCCTAAAGGTAAAACATTTAACTTGATCTGTGTTTTTATCTGATTCATAGATAAAACACAACTTTCCACGAATTCAAAAACTTTTCTTTTCGTTCCCGTTGCTAGTCTAACTAACCAGGATTTATTGAATTTTTCTGTCTTCAACTTAAAAATTTCTACAATATCTGGTGATATATAACTCAGACTTGCACCTGGGTCAATCAAAATAGAAACTGGATGGTTTTGTAGCATACCTTCAACCTATATCATAGAGACTTGGTGTTCTGCTTGCTGATTGTCTAATGCTGCATTAATTCTGGGTACTTCTCTTGCCAAATCTCCTACAGTAGCTTCAGATTGTATGGAGTGAATATGGTTAGCTGTCCACTTCCTAAGGGGACAATCTGAGGCATAATGAGGACCTTGACACTCAAAACATTTTATAGGTGGCTTCTAATCATTGGTTCTGGCAACATTGGGAACATTTCTGGGGGCTGTAAATTTTTGCTGCTGATTATTTCTGGAACTATTCCCTTGAAAATTTCGATTCTGAAATTTTTTCTTTTGGAAACCAGAATTTCCACTAAACCTAAAATTTTTCCTTTTCTACTCAAAGTTACTGGGTTTATGACTTTTCCAGTTAGATACTCCTCTTTTTCTGTTATGACAAAGCAAAAGGTTGCTTTCCTCATGGCTTCTTCTAACATTTTTGGGTTATTGTACTCTATTCTGTCCTTGATGTTGAAGGGTAGGCAACTCAGGTATCTTTGAACCTCCGATTTTTATTCCACCAGGTATGGCACATACCTTAGCAAATTTAAAAATTTGTTGTTCAGTTCTTTCATGTTCATCATTCCTAGCTTTAGATCATAAAATTCTTTGGATTTTTCTTCATAATACTGTTTGGATAAGAACTTCTTTTTGAAGTATCTTTTAAAAGTACTCCAACTCACATCTCTATCTTTTATGCTCTTTTACTCTTTTGAGGTCTTGCCACCAAATATCTGCCTTCCTGGTTAGATTATAAATTGTCATTTTTTCCTTTAAGGATTCTGAGTAATCATAGATCTGAAAAATCCTTTTTCATGTCAGACAGCCATGCTTCAGCTGTCTCTCCCCTCTCAGTTTCACCATTGAAAGTTGGGGGTTTGATTTTCTAGAACTCCCCAGATATCTATTCATACTGTTTACGACTTTTTCTCTTTGGTTTGAAATCTCCTTTACTGCTATCACTAGAATAGTCATGTTTATTTTTACGTGGATGTTTGGCAATTCCTGATGATGTTGAGCTGCTATTTTCATCATTTATTTTTACTTGCTTACTCTTGCCCTCATAAGGTAACTCTTCAGTTTTGGAAGTATGTTCAACTTCTCTATCCTATTCATCTATTGGGTATTGATCGAACAGTACTTGCTTTAATTCCTCTTGTGTTCTCAGAATTCTCTCATTGTCCTGGTTTACTAATCTTATCTCTGCTTTCAATTCTTGAAAAGTACGTAACAACTCTGATGAATTGTCATTCAGATTGCCATGGAATCCTCCTTCAAATTTGTTAAGTTTAAACTAATTTGACTAGCAAGATCACTGAAAGAAACATAATCATAAGATAGACAAAGATTTTACCCTGGGAAACCCTCATGGGGTAGAAAACTCAGCAAAGCTTTCCTCAATAAGATGATCAACCAAAATACAAGATGTGCTCCAAGACTTGACCTCCTTCTCTACCTCCTATACAGACCTGTCAAACACAAGTGTGCTACTTTCTGAGCTGAGCAAGTGTATCAAATGAGGAGCTCTCCTCCTCTAGTTATACTAGTTTCCAACTGACCAAAATACCTAATGGGGCCGAACTCTCCTAGTGAAGTCCAATAACCCCTAAATAATAAACTCAGGGCTGACCCCCACATGGTGGGTCTAATAACCCTGGTTACCACAATTCATCGGAGGAATAAACATCTCCGGATACATAATAGAATTACCTCGAAGGGATGAAACATCTTCGGAATAATAAAGTACAAAATATAATATTCTTAGAAGTTACAATATTCAACACTCCCCCTTAACGAGAAGGATATTATAACAACATCTGCAGGAGCAAGGAGTCATCGACTACATCATACATGATACATCTATAAATCATTGGAAGCTTTCTTCAATACATCATCATCAATGACTTAACCAGTTACTGGAACATCAACATCATCATCATCATCATCGCACGATCATCGACATTGTCATCACACGATCATTAGCATCGTCATCACACGATCATCAACATCGTCATCACAGTATACTCTACAGTACACACGATCATATTATAGGATGATCAATCCCGCTCTCTTTAGGACATAGGTCCATGGATGATACAATCCAGATCACGTTCTAGGATGATCAATCCTTATCACTTTAAGACAAGTCTCATGTCTAGGGATGATGCAATCCCATCTCGTACATTTTGAACCAAGAGTCCAGGGACGATACAGTCCTATCATCAATTCTCGGAGACAAATGTCTACGGATCAATTCTGGGACCAAAGTCCAGGGAAGATACAATCCCCTGCCTGTTCATTCAGGACTACATTCTCGGAGACCCAGTCTATAGCTCAATTCTGGGACCGAAGTCCGAGGAAGATACAAACCCTTACCTATTCATTCAGGACTTTATTCTCGGAGACCTAGTCTACGGCTCAATTCTAGGACCGAAGTTCAAGGAAGATACAATCCCCTACTTGTTCATTCAGGACTTTATTCTCAAAGACCCAGTCTATGGCTCAATTCTAGGACCGAAGTCTGGGGAAGATACAATTCCCTACCTGTTCATTCAGGACTTTATTCTTGGAGACCCAGTATACAGCTCAATTCTGGGACCGAGGTCCGGGGAAGATACAATCCCCTACATATTCATTCAGGACTTTATTCTCGGAGACATCTATCTACGGATCAATTCTGGAATCGAAGTCCGAGGAAGATACAATCCCCACCTGTCCACTCAGGACTTCATTCTCGAAGACATCTATCTACGGATCAATTCTAGGACTGAAGTCCGGGGAAGATACAACCCCCACCTGTCCACTCAGGACTTCATTCTCGGAGACATCTGTCTATAGATCAATTCTGGGACCGAAGTCCGGGGAAGATACAATCCCCACCTGTCCACTCAGGACTTCATTCTCAGAGACATCTGTCTACGGCTCACTTTAGGACTGAAGTCCAAGGATGACCCAATCCTCATATGTCCACAAAGGACTTCATTCTCGAAGACATATGTCTACGGCTCACTTTAGGACTGAATTCCAAGGATGATCCAATCCTCACATGTATCCTCATCAATACAGGTACAAGTATCCTCATCCTTACAAGTACATTAATCAATATGTGTACATACAAGTATTCTCATCAATACATGTAATAATACAAGTACTCTCATCAATACATCAATATAAAAAACAAATATCCTCATCAACAAGTAATATAAGTAATATAAGTATAAGTATCCTAAATCTAAGTAATCTAAGCACATGTAAATATCTAGGTGTAATAAATAGGTATCCTCATCATTGACCTTGCTGTCGATGAGGGAAATCTCATCATCAGTGACTATATCACTCCCCCTTTTGAGGAGGGTCCTTTTGAACTACACCAAGCTTGTCTCGAAAATATTCAAATTTCACTCAAGATAGAGGTTTGGTTAATATATCAGCAATTTGTTCCTCAGTACTCACATACTCGAGTTTAATAGCTCCTCTCTGCACCATATCTCGTATGTAGAAATATCGGATCTCTATGTGTTTTGACTTATCATGGAACACTGGATTTTCTGCATCTTAATATAGCTTTGATTGTCACACATGATCACAGTGGGATCCATTTCTAAGTCAAACACTCTTGATAATAGCTTCCGAAGCCACACTGCTTCACAACTGGCAGAGCAGGAAGCTATATATTCTGCTTCAGTAGTATTGAGAGCCACACTAGATTGTTTCTTGCTGAACTGTGAGATCATGGCAAATCCAAGACCATAAGATCCACCTGATGTACTCTCTCTGTTTGAGACACTTCTTGCCCCATCAGAATCTAAGTAACCATGTAATCTGAGTTCATGATTTCCAAGATAATATAGACCAAAATCTAATGTACCCTTTAGATACCTCATTACATGCTTTACAACTATTAAGTGAACCTTTCTAGGTTCTACTAGATACTGACTCAGGGTATTTACAGCAAAGCCTATATCTGGTCTGGTATTTGTTAAATACATCAATGACCCAATGATTTGTCTATATAGAGTTATGTCCACTAATTCTGATGAGTCATTAACTAATAACTTCAAATTGGAGTCTATGGGAGTGGCCATGGCTTTACACTCCAACATATCAAATCTTTTTAGAATCTCCACAGCATACTTACCTTGATTTAGAAAGATTCCTTTTGGTTCTTGCCATACTTCTAGACCTAAGAAGTAGTGCATTAATTCGAGATCTTTCATCTTGAATTCTGAAGAAAGCTTCTTCTTGCATTCGATAATTTGTTTCTCATTTCCGGTTAGAAATAGATCATCTACATACAACAACAATATAACTAGTTTATCATCCATCACCTTGAGATAAAGATTAGGGCTATCTTTACTCTTGGTAAAGCCCATGCTTGTTAAGAAATTATCAATCCTTCCGTACCAAGCTCTGGGAGCTTGCTTCAATCCATAAAATGCCTTTTTCAGTTTGCATACATGTGTTCTCCCATATTTAACCTTAAACCCTTGTGGTTGCTCTATGTACACTTCTTCTTCAATTACACCATTCAGAAAAGCTGTCTTAACATCCATTTGTTGTAATTTCCACTTCATCATAGATGCAAGTGCCATGATAGTTCTAATTGAAGTATACCTAGCAACTAGTGCAAATGTTTCTTCATAGTCAATTCCCTCTTTCTGAGAGAATCCTCTGGCTACAAATCTTGCCTTGTATTTTTCAATGCTACCATCTGTAGCATGTTTTATCTTGAATATCCATTTGGAAGAAACCACAATTTTATCTTTTAGTTTGGGAACTATATCCCAAACATCATTTTCAATTATTGACTGATATTCTTCTGTCATTGCTTCTACCCACTCTTTATTCTGAGCTGCCTCTTCATAGATAGTAGGTTGTTGATCCACAAGATCACACATCAAGGCCACATAGTTGGATACTAGCTTTGGTTTCTTTCTTTCTCTAGTGGAGCCTTCAGGAGCTCCATATTTTTCAGCTCCTTGAATAATGTCTCTAGCCCATGTTGGCCTTCTTTTCCTAGATAAGTTTGTAATAGGGGGTTCTTGTGGTTCCAACATGTCATGATCCTCTGGTGTATCATATTCAGGGATGGGCATAGCTTCTGTGATTCTAGGAGGTGAATATTATTCATAGATTTCTTCAAGTTGGCACTTCCTGTATTTCTTGAGAGCTGCTTCTTCATCAAATGTTACATCTCTACTTATTTCCATATGATGACAACCAAGTATGTAAATTCTGAAAGCTTTGGATGATTCACAATATCCAACAAATATTCCCTTCTTACCAGAAGGATCCAACTTGGTTCTCTTTTCTTTTGGAATGTGAACGTAGACAGGACATCCAAATATTTTGAGATGACTTACTTCAGGCTTCTTTCCTGTGAACATTTCTTCTGGAGTCTTGAATTCAAGAGCACTATGGGAAAGTCTATTTTGTACATAGACTGTTGTCCTAGCTGCTTCAGCCCATAGATACATGGGTAGATCTTGGTCATGTATCATAGTCTTTACAGCTTCCATGATAGTTCTATTCTTTCTTTCAGCAACCCCATTTTGTTGGGGATGGTAGGGAGCGGTTAGTTCCCTCTTGATTCCAACTTCCTTACAAAATTCTTCAAAGTCCTTTGAAGTATATTCTCCGCCATTATCTATTCCGAGAATCTTGATTTTCTTTTCTGAGAGATTTTCTATTAAGGCCTTGAACTCTTTGAATTTTCCAAAGACTTCATTCTTACCTTTTATAAAGTATATCCAAGTCTTCCTTGAATAGTCATCAATGAATGAGAGATAGTATTCAAACCCACTTAGGGAAGTGGTGGGCATTGGTCCACATACATCTGAGTGTATTAACTCCAAAATGTTCTTAGTCTTTGTTTCACTCTTTGGAAAAGGGTTCTTGACATTCTTCCCTTTTTCACATCCTTTGCATGAGCCATTATGATCAACCTTCAAATCTGGTAATCCCATGACCACCTTGCTTACATAGGGTAGGGCTTTGTAGTTAATGTGAGCTAATCTTCTATGCCATAGCTCACTGGGGCTAGAGGTTTTATGAGCAAGGGCAACTTTTGGATGTCCCTTGAGCTTGTAGAGCCCTCCTTCCTCTTCACCAATGACAATTGCATCTTCAATTGATTTTCCTTTGGGCCACATAAGTACTTGTCCATTTATGAAAGCAACTCTAAAACCTTTCTTATCTAGTGTTGAGATAGAGAGTAGGTTCTTATTCAAACCTAGTACATATAAAATTTCTTTCATCTTCAAGGGTGTTCCAGAATCAAGCTTGTAGCTCGCTTCACCAATTCCCTTGATGGGATATTGATAATCATCTCCTAGAGATACCTTTTTTGGAGAAGACTTTTCTTCAAGTCTTGAGAGAGTTTTCTTTTGACCTGTCATGTGCTTTAAAGCACCACTATCAATGAGCCATGTATCTTATCCAAGAGACACAAATCCAGAGAGTGCAGAAAATAGGACATATTCTTCTGGATATTCTTTCTTTACTTTAGATCTTTTCCTTCGAGGCATTTCCTCTTCTTCTTCTTCACTATCATCTTCTGCCATATGTGCATGATGTATTTTGTGAACAAACTTCTTCTTCTTTTCTGGTAAAGTACAGTTTCTAGCATAGTGTCCTAGTTTAAGACAATTGAAACATTGGACTGTGGAGAGGTCTCTTTCTGAGTTTGTTCCTCCTTTCCTTTTGAATCTATGAGAGGGTTGAGACTTCTTGTGGTCCACTTTCTTGAAGTGATCCTTTCTTCCTCTTTTGGTGTGTGTGGCCAAGGCTTGGTCATCCTCCTTGGGAAGGGCTTCTCTATTGGCTACCCTAGCCTCTTCTTGAACACAATCCTCCCATACTACATCAAACTTCATACTTTCTTTTATGGCACACATAGTTTGTATTAATGACTCCCAAGGTCTAGTGAGACCATTTAGAGTAGTCATCACAAATTCATCTTCATCAAGAGTATCACCAATGGCATCTAGTTGCTCCTTGATTTGGGAGACCCTTGAGAAGTAGTCTTGAATGGATTCTCCTTTGTGCATCTTGGTACTCTTCAACTGAGTTCTTAGGTTCATCTTCCTATTGATGTTCTTTCCTTCATACATTATTCCTAGGGCATCATACATTTCCTTTGGAGTTTTCTTGGAAGCCACTTAGGGAATCAAGTGGTATTTAATAGAATCAGCTATGATTCTCTTTGCCCTAATCAAATCCTTCCTATGCTTCTCTTTGGCTTCATCTCCTTCAAGTTTTGCAACTTCATCCTTGATATAATGAGCAAGATCATTCTCTTCAAGAATGAGACCAATTCTGTATTTCCATGCCCGGAAATTCTCTATACCTTCTAGCTTGTCTTCAAGCTTAGTGTTTGGAGCCATCTTCTCTTTGGGGAGTCCAAGAGATAAGAGATAGAGTATTACTTACCTGGAAACTTTAACTTTTCACTTTTCCGGATCTGCAACAGAATTTCTGGTTTATCGCACTTTTGGTAAAACTAGGGTTTGACTTTCCCAGAGTTCTACCCAACCAAAAACCTCAATCCAAGGCTCAAAACATAGATCTTTAGAAGGGCTATTCAACCATATAACCGAAACAAAAATACTAACTTTTGCAGAAACCCTAATTTTTGGAAGAGAGAGAGAAATATAATTTCACCTTGTGAAAGATGTTCTATTCAGGCTAGCTCTCATACCATGTTAAGTTTAAACTAATTTGACTAGCAAGATCACTGAAAGAAACATAATCACAAGATAGACAAAGATTTTACCCTGGGAAACCCTCATGGGGTAGAAAACCCAGCAAAGCTTTCCTCAATAAGATGATCAACCAAAATACAAGATGTGCTCCAAGACTTGACCTACTTCTCTACCTCCTATGCAGACCTCTCAAACACAAGTGCGCTACTTTCTGAGCTGAGCAAGTGTATCAAATGAGGAGCTCTCCTCCTCTACTTATACTAGTTCCCGACTGACCAAAATCCCTAATGGGGCCGACCTCTCCTAGTGAAGTCTAATAACCCCTAAATAATAAACTCAGGGCCAACCCCCACATGGTGGGTCTAATAACCCTGGTTACCACAATTCATCAGAGGAATAAACATCTTCGGATACATAATAGAATTACCTCGGAGGGATGAAACATCTCCGGAATAATAAAGTAAAAAATATAATATTCTTAGAAGTTACAATATTCAACAAAATTGCGGTCCCGTACTATGGCTGTTCGGTGGAAATCTATCCTCCATACGTTTAACTGATCATTCCATACCTGTAACTTAAAGTAATTTTCTGTGTATAACAATAATTTAACTTGAGTTAGTAAAAATTTTCATAGTCAGAAAATTTCTGTTGCATGTTTCTTGGGCCTTTTTAGGCCTAGAGTTCGAACATGAGCTTTGATACCACATGTAACATACCGATAATTTAATTAAAAAAAAAATTAAATCAACATTAAATGTTAATAATTGTAAATGCAGAAATAATAAGTGCTTATAAAGACATCATTAATTAGCAAAGTCATTAATGCATAAAATAATTAATTATTGAGACTCTTAACTAAAGATAAATTAATGACTGCGACACGTCCTACTTCTGTTGAGATGCTTACGCCATTGTTTTCATTTGTGTTAACAGTGACTCTCGGTATTTTGCGATAGAGTTTTATTGACTAGGTTATGACAGTTGCTTTTGATGATGATGAAAGGATGGTCCTACAAGGTACCCTAGAGCTTACTTAGCTACATTTAGCTAAGGTATTTGAACCCTGTTTCCATGTGCAGACCGCAGGTTAGAACTTCTACGACAACATGTGATAAAAGTATAGGTGTCTTTGCAATTCATCGTCAATGTAAAATTAGAATGCTAAGTACTTCCCTGCAAAACAAGTTCACTGGAGGTATGCTTATCTTGGTTCTCAATGTCATCTACATGTTGACTTTCCAACTATCCAATGTTATCTAAATCATGTTGTTATTTGCTTTTGCATAACTACAATATTTATCCATGAAAAACCATACTAACGAGACTATTATTAATGACACCAAGTAGTAATACCATTATCTAATTGTATCATTACTGAAATTCTTGTAAATATAATACTCGTACTATGAACTAACATTATAGTTATGTACCGACTTGACTTATGCCTTGCCTAAAGTCCTTCTCATATCAATTGTTCTAGCATTACATGGTTGATGCATGAAATATAAATTTATGCCCTATATGCCTATGCATATACTATAGGGGAGAAATATGTACAATAAAAAGTAACTATCCAATACTCGTTCCAACATTTGAATGCTTAACTAATGCCACGACACTATTAGAATGCATAATTATCAACATTTTGTTTTATCACTTAGGTGTGACAAGGTATTCCTAAATGACTAAGCATTTGCATAATCCTCATGACATATAATACTTACGTTGTTTAAAAACAACCCTTTGCATACTTATCAATTGTAAACTATGAAAATAATATTGCAATGTATTGATCATGACAGGGTGATGAACGTTAATACTTCCAATTGTCGAATTTAAGACTTGACATTACGTTGCATGTCCGTGAAGTGAAGTGGAGGGCTGAGTTGGATGGTATCCACGTGATCGAAACTGTATTTGGTATCACCATATGCTGAGTTGTATCATGCACTGGCTCTCGACCTACTTACTTGGCGATTGGTAGATAAAGTAATCAATGCAACATTGATTGCACTCATGGTTCAAGTTTCAACGTGCTTTAACTAGCAGCTATCCACCATTGATCTCTGCAAGATCTGAGGCTAAGAGTGATACCCTATTCTCGCATTGGTAAATAGTGAAAGTTGGTTTTCTAGCATTCATTTCAGCATTTTTGGTGGAAGGTCATAGAGTCGACTGGCTGTTGCAATGTATGGTTTTAGATTCTGATGAGAGGAGGGTTCCTCCCTCGGTTTCAAACCTTGGACGTGTGAGTGGCAGTGTTAAAATAGTTGCAGGTTTTGTTTTTTTCCTTCATGCGCCATAGCACTACAATTCGGCCATGGTGGTTATATGTGGTTTTTCTCCTCTCAGTTATTGAAATTCGTAGTCCAATCCTCCAAGTTGTAAAAGGGTTCACTGTGTTTAGCTCGTCGTTGTCTGTCGAAAGCCATCGAGCTTCATTGTTCTTACTAGTGTGAGGTTCCAATGCTTAGAGTTTCGATTCTAAAGGTACGTACTCACAAATGAAGTATTACTATGTTAATTGTTTTTATAATAGTGCTCTCAGCTTGTAACCCTTCGGACTGTATCCTTGGCAGGTAGCTACTTCGCAGGAGGCTATTAGAAAAGGTTATGGGATGGAGGTGATTCATCTACTTCCTGGTAATCTCCAGTGGTTCTCGAAACCTCGTAGGTGCCCTTTTTGGCAGGGTTTTGATGGTGCTTGTTGTGTACCAAGAGTTGGAACTATTCGACTTTGTTTCCGGTGATGGCTGAGTGAAGTTTTAAAACTTTAATTTGATAAATGCTATACAGAGGATGGCTTTCATTTGTTTAAGTTGCTATTAGGCCCTTAGATGCATGGTTGTGTTGTTTGCTAAGAACTTCAAAATCGTACTGTTATGTTGTTTGTTAAGGGTAAATCCTTGTGTGGTGTGTTGCTTGACGATCTTGTTTTAATGTTTTGGGTTAATAAGGGGGTAAGCCCTGTGTACTATGGGACCTCACAGGTCCATAATGTAACTCTGTTATACAATTTTTAATGGTGAATGCAACGCCTGAGAGTTGAGGTTTCGCTCACTCCTTTTGCACAAAGGCTCATCTTGAATGAAAGGTTACCTTTTTGGTTAAAGTAGGGTTTGATAACTTGTTTAAATAATTGTTAAGGTGATGTCCAACCATGATGGTCATCTGTAGATAGCTGTTTCCTGTACCTCGTCATCATTGTTGATATTATGTTTTGGAAATTTGAAAAGATGCAGTTTGGCTGTCAAGTGTTTTTAGATGGCTATGCCCCAGTGTTCTATTTTGTTTTACGAAAGAAACCCTATCTGTAGCTTTCATTTGCTATCAGGTTTGAGTGGAACTTGTACTCAAGAATGAACCTGTGTATCAAAATAGTTTCGATACAGGGTATGTGTTTCTTGTTAGGGTTTGGATAAATTATCCCTTCGGCCTAGCAAAGTTACTTGATGTTTAAATATCTTGTTTGTATTCTCAATATGAGAATTAGTAAATAAAAAGAAAAAGAATGTTGTTTAGGGTTAGATGATAGGTCTATTATAATTATCTGAAGTTTGTCGTGAATGGCTTGATAAGAATTTTATAAACTATGAACCAAATAAATGCTTGGATTCTCAGTCTTATGATGACTTAGGGTTTTATATTCCTGAGTAGATGTTTGATAAATGAAAATCAGAAATGAAAGTTAGTGAAGCAATAATATGTGTACAAAAATCTATATAGAGATTAATTTTACAGTTGCTAAAATACCTAGATTATGAAATGCTTGGAAATATGAAATTCATGATCTTGAAAATGCAATTTATTTCTATCTAGAAATAGACGAAATCAAAATGGATAAATACTATGCTTCTGTTTATACTATACTGTAATCTTCTTTCTGTGTTTTAAACATAAAATATTGAAATGACAGAATTTAACAAGAACCCTACTGTATTCATCTTTTCAATCACTTGGCATTCAACCTATCTTCAATCTATTCTAAACTACTCTTCTCTATACTAGAGTATAGTGCAGAGAACAACATGAGGAAAAATACAGAGAAGGATTTCATTCTATCATTTTATTCAATCATTCAATCTTTAAAAAGAAACATAATCCCTTTCAGAAAGTAAAACAAGAATTAATAGAAGAACAAGTAGAACCTGAACTAGTAGATAAGTGGACAAACACCCAAGAAGCCTGTTCCACCCAACCTGCTCCTGAAAATAGCCAAGATGGCTACCTTAGGACCCCCAAGCCTATTCACTGAACCACTAAGAGGAAGAAACTTTAGAAACTTGGGTCCACAACTTGCGGCACCAATTAGTTTATCCAGTCTTAAAGACTCAGCAGTCAAAGGGACCTGCACCAGCACCTATGGTTTTCCTTCTCAATTAATTTGTAGACTGACAATTGCACTCTCACATAGCCTCCCTATTCGAATCTCTCAGTCATCACCTGATGCACTTGAGGAATATTTCTGCAGAAAAATATTGTAAGAGCTGCCTGCTCAATTTGAATTGCATTATGTAGACTACCTAGGCCTTTTTGTGATTATCTGGTCATTAATGAGCTTCCTGCTCACTTCCCCCACCTGGGGAATAATGCCACAATCTTAGGGGTAGTTGGCCCATAACCAACAGCTAGTGGTGGAGTGCAAATGCTGCCATCTGTCCCATGCCTTCTACCAGCTTCCATTCCTCCTAGTGGGTCAGTGAGCACTCTTGTAATAGCTTTCTTGAGTGTTTGTCATCTTTTCTAATTTATCAAATAATAATAATAAGTCATTACATTTATCTTTGACCATATTTGGTCATAATTACAAAACTTTGTAATTATAATTTAACATAGAGTATTTTGCAAAATAAAATAATTATTCTCAAAATTTGGGTAGGTGATACATTTTCATCAACCCCGGGTTTGGTGGAAATGTTAATCGGGATGGTTCTCGATATATTAGCCATATTCCCCTCAGCATAAACAACACTTGAAGTGGAAGGGATAGAAGAAAAATAAGCATTTCCACCAGGTCTCGTAGAGAACTCTCCTCTTTCAATCCTTTCTAGATTTGGAAGCAGGTAAGACCGATGGTGCATGTGTTCCCATGGGTGGTTTGGGCCCATCATGGCTTCCAAAATGGCTTCGTCAGAAGGAAAAACTGTGTCTAAACAATCGAAAGAATGGGTAGAGTCCACTGACCATGTTGGAGCATAGTCCATATTTGACTCAGCAAAGATTGGCGGATTCACGATATGTTCCGTTGCAGCATGTTGTGCTTTCATGTATGCTACTTCTGCAATGGTTAGAGGCACTGATGGTTCTGATATAGTAGGAAGGATCCACGAATCAATCCTTAGACCGACTTTGAAAGTTTCAGTAGATGTACCTTCATTAGAACGCATGAAAAGAACGGGAGTGGGTAGGTCAAAGGTGCCAATTAATTACCCATAGAGTCCTGCTCCTAAAGTCTCTTTTGCTAGGGAAGATTGATCAACTAAAGGAATTGTGGATTCCGATGAAGTCTAGTTGTGTCGCCGAGAGAACAAAATTTAATCGACCGTGACGATCTTTCCTTCATGGGGGAACATTACAACTCAGAAAAATGCTGATGCAACAGCTCGCATGGCATATGTCCAACTCCTGCTTAACAACATATTGTAGTCAACTGGAGCGTCCAGAACTTCAACCTCTACAGCAACTATCTTACCAGAAAGTGAAACTTCAAAGGATGGTAGAACTCCGTGTGGTCGGAATGTCCTGCCATCAAAGGTAGCAAGCATTTTGTTAGAGGGGGCTAACTCAGGGGAGCCCAAGGATTTCCAACAAGAAATATACATTACACATGTCGATGCTCCCTCATCTACGATAGCTCGTCCAATGGTCATAGGACCATGAACTACCTCTATCTGAAGAGCAACATGGTATGGAAACCAGTATTTGATATCATACATATCAAAACGCGTAGTCATGTTGGATGATTCCATACTTCCAATCGCTGCCAAAAGTGCATTTTGTTGTAATGGACAACTTTGCAAAACTTCTAAGGTGGACATAGCACAAGGGGTTTGGGTTAGATCTTCAACTACATTGTAGTTGGCAGCAGCCCGTGCATTGGGATTGTGTGAAGCCCGTTTCAAGACACCTTTCGGGATCTTGAGCAGTGAATCCACTGGTATGTGGAGAGGAGTGGAAGATTCAGGAATATCTTTATGCTTATTCTGTGAATCCGGGGTATAATTTCTTGCATGTGTTTGTAAAAGAGCGTCCAAGTTAACCATATTGATATAAATTTGATCAACTGAAGCATGGGTAGTGCCCCCAGTATTGGAGGTGCCTGAAGCTGAGCCATGCCCTTTAGGAAATGGATCTTTAAGTATGACAGGTTTTGTTTCTTGAAGCAGCTTCTGGGATTCTTCGATTAGAGGGCATTGGTGAGTGAGGTGGTCTTGTTTGCAAAGCTTGCAAGGGAACTTAACCTTCTTCTTTTCTCTATTACCCTCCTCGGCGTTTTCTTTATTCTTGGGATTTTGCTGGTTCCCCTCTCCTTTCTTGCCCTTCTTTTTGTTGTTGGGCTTCTGAGGGCCCTTTTGATTGGACTAAACCTGTTGTACAGATTTAGTAGTAGAAGGAGAGGTTGTGACGGAAGTCACTTCTGTAGTTAATTGTTTGACAGATAAGGCATGAACCTGCTTGGTTAATGCTTCGAAGGCTACAGAATCAACTGAACCCAGTATGCCGTCAACATGTGGTCCAGGTTTAGGCCTGCCAATATCAGTGTTTGATTGTGGTGCATCTGGTATAATCTCGTAAAGTAGCCTAGACTGTGCATAAACTAGTCTAGTTGTTGGGTCTGTAAGATGGCTTCTTCCTTTGAAGACACTCCAAAAGTAGCTACTTCCTTAGAAATATAAGGAAGGAGTGATTTCAGATACCACTCTAAAAGAAATTCTGGAGGTATATTGGATTTAATGAGCCTCTTCCATCTTCGCCACTCCTGAATATGATCAGATAGGTGAGTGGCCTTGTTTTGTCTAAACGTAGACAAAAGATCTGTCTCGGCATCATACCGAACAAGAAGCTGGAAATGGTTAAGAAAAACCACCACGAGATCCTAAAAATTAAAAAAGGTGGCTGCATGTAACTCAATGTACCATTTGGCTACAGCACCGGTTAAGGTTCTTTGAAAAAGTCTCAACCTAACGGAATCTTCGTTCAACGAATTCGAAGAACACCAAAGATGGAAAGTAGTGGCATGATCACCTGGATCTTCACTAGTTTTACCCTCAAATTTTGGAATGTCTGAGGGTAGCTTAGTAGGAATAGGTGGCCATGCGAGATTGTGGCACACTGGATGATTGGTCAGCTTGGAAAGATCTGGCAAATTCAAAGTTTCCAGAAATGGTAAATGCGGTCAAGCATACAACATTTGATAAGCATGAGCCATGAAGGGGGAACCTCCCATAGCTTGGCCCATGAACTGCTGGTTGGGGTTACTGCCAGTCATCTGCTAGTAGGGGTTTCCCCCAGCCATCTGCTGGTAGGGGTTGCCCCTTGCCATTTGTTGTTGTGTGAAAGTGTTGTTGAAATTCCCCCACCCAAACGAAAGTGGGTTGGTACCTTGTGTGTTTGTCCACTGTGACTGGGTGTTAGTCCCACCATGCTACTGGTTAAACATATTACCTCCTCCTCCAGAAAACAAAGAAAAAGGGATATTATTTGCAGGAATATTAGTCTGATTCACATTATATCCTGTAACAGTGTTAAAATGAGGGGTAGCCGAAGTGGATGGCGCAATTATGGTACTCGTGACTGGCATAGTTGGTGTGGAAATCCAAGTAATAGGTATATTATAGGACTGTTGGTTCACAGGAGTTTGAGTAAAGTTTAGTGCATTATTAGGTCCAAATGTGGGGGTGGAAACTGAGGCAGATGTCGAAGCCAATGAGCTCGGCATGCCTAGAGTACCGGCATTGAAACTAAAAGATGGAGTTGAAGCAGAAGCAGTCTGCAATGAACTGGGTGTAGCAGTGTTTGTGAATGAAGGGTTAATAACCCTCGTGTTCATAGCTGTTGTGGGAGTCTATGGAATTCCCTACTCGTCTCCTGGCTTAGCCATAATATAACCAGGTGTGAAAAGATATGCACTATACTCAGGTTGCTGAAAACCTACAGGTACCGAAAGAGGATCGCTAGGTCTGGTAAGAGGAGGGTTAAAAGGAGTGTTGAACTCACTAGAAGTGATATCCTCAACCTCTATAGTATCAAGAACTTGTTGATCTGGGATTCTGGGTTGTGGTTCACCAGGAACCTCTATTTCACCAGTAAGTTCAAAAATACCACTGGAGTCTATCCTTCATCGCCGCGGTGGCGGTAATGGCTCCACAATGGGTGGGGGAAGGTTTTGCAACCTCCGAGACCTACGAAGCTATTGGTCTTCCACAATTATATAAAAAATAAACTAAGTAAAAACCTAATGGCCACTAAGACTAGGGAGCAAACAACATACCACTAAAAAATACTAAGTAATCAAACCAATCAAACAGAAAGAAAATACTCTCAGAAGCAAGTATGGGATGATTAGGGCCTAGGACAGACTAACATAGTACCGATGGTTAGTTTCGTGGTGTCCTCTGGAGATCCACTGGGTGCAAGCGCTTGAATCACCAAACTGCTTTCTCGGGATTACTACCAGAGGGTTACCTTCCACGCCTGTCCGAGGTGAAGTGGGAATAACCACCCACTCTACCTGTATAGAATCCTAGAGGTCTGATACTAAGGCTACCATCAATGCGAAATAACCTGGGGGGACATTCGTCAACCTAGTTGAAATGCATGGGAAGGGTAGCAAAGCCCGGATCCCCGTACGCGAGTCAACTTTGGTTTATGGTCGAAGGGAAAGCAAGGGGATATCCTCAACAGTTCCAATATTCCACGGCCTCGTGCTTAGCTCTAGTTTAAGTAGAGTTTCCTAGGACTATTTGACAGAGAAGGATTTACCTAAATGAAAATCGTACTATGATTGTTGTGTAATGAAGCCAGTTCCGAGCAGTTTAAGGTGATTTAAGCTCGAAACTCTAGCCTAAGCTAGTTGATGTTGTGTATACCTAAAAAGAAAAGTGTTTCTAATTGAATTTATTAAAATTCTTTTTAGGGATACGTTTTACTCAACGGGGTAGTGCGTTGTGTGGCATGGTTATGACAGAAAGTAATGTGCGTGAATGAAACAACTTTAAAAACAACAAAATACTCTTTTTCTTTTTCGGTTTATGTTCTTTCCAAAACGAAGACTAAGAAAAACCTAAAACAAATTTCTTTTTTATTTTCTTTTCAAATTCAAAACAAAGTAAACTGCGCTACTCTGAAATGATCGTAAGCCTTACTACTTTAAACTACCAAACTCATTTTTTGCTTTTTCTAATATATATAAAAGAAAAAGAACTCAAAAGTGGAAGCAAGTAAGACCTAAAAAAGAGATGTGAGTAAGGAAAAGCAACTCTAAAGCTCACAACAATCAAATCGAGGACTTGACAAAGACTAGTCCTACAAATATTTTCAAAGGAAAAACTTTGGGCTTGGAAACAAAGTGAAGAGAAAACAGGGACAAAAGGCGCTTGAAATGGAAAGAAAAACCTACAAGGTTGTTCTAAAGCATCAAAAACCCTAAGAAAGCACTAAGCCAAGCAAAAGGTAGGCAAGTGAACTGAAGATGACCTTACAATCATAAAGACTCGAATGGAAGCAAACTGAAATACTTCAACTTACTTGAACTGAAACTGATAAAGCGATTAAGAAGTGTCTAGACTAAAAAACGTTTGAAAATACCCTAAGGACTCCAACTTTGGGTCAAACCCTAAAACAAAGAGCAAGACAGTGTCAAAGTGTACTAGCGTTGCAACAAACAACAAATGTTATAAACATAGGTTTGTATACCTGCAACAAGAAACTAGGGTATGAACAAGCAGCTATGTCCGCCAAGGAACAAAGCAAGATCTTCAAAAAGAGTCACAAACAAGCAAAACACCTCAAAAGTACTCAAGCAAGCAAAAGATGACCTAAGGGACTTAGGAGAGGAAAACAAGACTCAACAAGGGCATAAAGACCTCAAGGATCAGTTAAGAAGGCAAAGCAAGAGGCTGGAACTCAACCAAACAAGTCGAAATCAAATCCCAAGAGCAAACAGAGACCTACAATAACAAACTCTACTGTGCAGTACACAAACCTGCGTATATAGGAGGGTGTACTCTATTGTGCAGTAGAGAAAGCAACGTTTTTCAAAAGGTGTACACCACTGTATGCAAGAGAAAGCAACATTTTTCAGCTACTGTACGCTACTATGGATATGGAAGACTAGCGTTCAAGCCAGGAAAGGTCTGAAGCAGGCTTTAAACCTTCAAACTGAGATGAGTCAAGCAATGAATAGCAGGTAAAAGTCACCTACAGGGCCTCTCAGAGGATCAAACAGATCAAAAAGTACTATAAAGAAAACAAACTAGGTTTCCTAGAGCAGTAAGAATAACCGATTCCCCAGTGGAGTCGCCAGTCTGTTGTTCGGGAATTCTACCCTATAGCGAGGAAACAGACACTACCAACTTCCGAGATGACAGGTAAACACATTAATCATATCACATAGGCTCTTACAAAAGGAAAGAGATTAAGTTTCTTGAAGACATACCTTATTAACGACGTTCGATCCTAGCTTTTGCTCGATCTTCCGCTCAATCTTCCACTTAATCTTCCGCTTGATGAACCTGCGATACAAAAGATACCTCCCACAACATATCTTGACTGATATAACAATGATGAAATTGAAATACAATTTAAACATAAAGTACAATCAAGCATTTATCCAAACAAACATACAATCCATTAGACATTTGATTGGGATAGGAATGATGTTTCAACCTTTATTGTCAAAAGGAAATAATCAGTACAATTATACCTAATCATTCAGCATGCTTGTGCAACCGGATTCTGGGCTCTTGCTCTTCACACTAACTTGGAATTCTTCCAGCATAACAACCCTTAATGCATAATTTCTCTTCTCATGAATGAGTTTAACCCCTCTCATGGATCCTCGTATTTATGGGACAAGGTAGGTAGTTTGGATCGAGAAGTGGTTGGATTGGGAGGTTGGGGAAGTTGCAGAACCAACTTCAACTAATCCCAATTCATCAGATTAATATATTTTTGATTACATTTTAAGATGTATGCGAGTTTCCTTAAGTGGAGTAGCGCACAATATGTAACTTTGATGCTTGCAACAAGCGTTTACATGTTGATGTATATGTAACTTCGGAATGTATTTCATCTATGTATTTCATATATATTTATTGTACCCTTATAAGAGATGTGTTATTCCTTTATAAGGAAGTGTCATCATGTGGATTGACAAGTGTCGCAAGTGTGTGTACTTGCTGATGGGTTATTAGACCACCATGTGTGGGGTCGGCCCTGAAATATATATTATATTGTGGATGTATCTAGATAGACAAGTTAGCCCCATAGTGTAACTGGGCAAATAGGTTAAGTATAAATAGAGATCAGGAGATCTCTATTTGGATCATTCGGAAAGACACACTGCTCTCACTCAAAAAGTGGCGCACTAGTGAGGAGGAGGATCATCTGCTCTAGGAGACTATCTCAATTGTATTTTGGTTGTACTTTGGTTGACCCATTGCTCTCTCTATCTCTGAGGAAGTTGTGGGGTTTTTCACCTTAGGGTTTTCCCCACGGAAACTCTGTGTCTCTTGTCTCTCATGCTTTTGATTCTTGAGATGCTTGTCATGCTTATTGTGATTTTTATGCATTGATATACTGTATATGTTATTCTCTCAGTAAAGATCCAAGAGTATTGTGAATTAATGCTCAAAATTTAACATGGTGTCAGAGCTAACCTGAGAAGAAGACATTTTGCAGCGACGAAAACTTGAGTTTCTTGTTTATTGGGTTTCTCTCCACAGTTTTTGGAAAAGCAGTATAGTAGATTGACTCTACTCATCAAGGAGAATCTATCTGTCCAATCAGAATTCAATTTTGAGCATTTTCAGATTTGGCCCTAAAAATTAGGGTTTCCACAAAATAGGAATTTCTGAAATCTGAAGACATAGCTGGAAGCTCCTTGCAAAAATTGAAGGTTAGAGCTTTGGATCGAGATTTTTGGCTGGGTAGATCTCCGGGAAAATCAAACCTTAATTCATGGCTATCCCTAGTGAACCTGAGAGGACAAAAAGGAAAATTTGAAGGGTAAAGATTTGTTGATCTCAAATTTTGAATACAGCAGGCTGATCAGATCATCAAGGCGCATCTTTCTATCCTTTCAAAAAGTTGAAAATCACATTTTGAATTTTTAGGGTTTTTTCGACAAACCCTAATTCGGGACCAGATCCAATTTTCAGCATTTCAAGTGGTAAGACCTAAATCTTTTCTATTTCCATTTGAAGTACTCTTTAAGATGTCTCACCAAACCAAGCTTGAAGGGGCTGATAACTTTCGAGCTTGGAAGTATAGGATTCGGTTAATCCTGGAAGAGAATGAGTTGGACTCATATATAAAAGAAGACATCCCTATCCCAAAGGATGAAGAGGCTAAGGTTTTGCATAAGAAGAACTTGGTAAAGGCAAAGAGAATCATTGTTGATTCTATCAAAGACCATCTCATACACCATGTGTCTTCTCTAAAGGCACCCAAGGTTATGTTTGACTCTTTGACCAAGCAATTTGAAGGAAAGAACATAAATCGGAAGATGACCTTGCGGAATCAATTGAAAGGGGTCAAGATGTCGAATGGAGAAACCATTCAATCCTATTTCTACAAGGTCTCTCAGATCAAGGAACAACTTGAAGCTGTAGATGAAATGGTGGAGAATGGTGAAATTGTTATGACTACTTTGAATGGCCTACCTAGGTCATGGGACTCTTTTATTCAGGGGATCTGTGCCAGAAAGAAGTTAATCTCCTTCAGCATATTATGGGAGGAATGTTCTCAAGAAGAAGCAAGGCTTGTGGCAAGAGAAGAGAAGATGGGAAATGTAGATCAAGCTCTCACAACTCACACCAAGAAGGGCAAGTTCAAGAGGGATCCATCCCATCACAAGAAGAAATCTTCTCATCATTTTCACAAAGACAAGAAAGATCTAAGGTGTTTCATTTGTAATGAGAAGGGTCACTTTGCTTCAGAATGTCCCAAGAACAAAAGGGACAAACACAACAACAACAACTCTAGCGAGAAGAAGAAGGGTAACAAAAGAAGGTACCATGCTCATGCTGCCGAAGATGATGAACCTCCAAACAAGAAGTCTAGGGAAGAAAGTGATGATAGTAATGATGACTCATCAAGTGAAGAAGAGTATGTTCTAATCTCTGCTCTCACAGGTACTATCTCTCATGGTTGTAATGATTGGTTAATTGACAGTGGGGCTTCCAAACACATGACTGGGTTTAAAGAATCCTTTGTAAATCTGTATGAACATGAATCACCCCATAAAGTGAAACTTGGGGATGATTATCAATATCCCATCAAAGGAAGTGGTGAAGCCTCCTACAACCTAGATTCTGGAAAATCTTTGAAGATGAAAGAAGTCCTTTATGTACCTGGGCTCAAGAAGAACTTACTCTCCATCTTTGCATTGGATGCAAAAGGTATGAGGGTTGCATTTGTGGATGGCCAAGTCCTAATGTGGCCAAAGGGAAAGACCATAGATGATGCAGTAGTGATTGGAGAGCAAGAGGGAGGTTTGTATAAATTAAAAGGACAACCTGAACATGCCATGGTGCATGAATCCATGGAGCCAAGTGAACTTTGGCATAGAAGACTTGCTCATATGCACTATAGGGCACTTCCAATTGCAAGCAAGGATGTAGAGGGTCTTCCTGAAATCAAGACCAAACATGAAGGTGTTTGCAAAGGATGTGCAAAAGGTAAGAATATTAAGAAGGCTTTCCCAAGCAGTGAAAGTAAGGCAAAAGATATCCTGGAAATCATCCACTCAGATGTATGTGGTCCTATGTCATCCAGTTCTATAAGTGGGTATGTTTACTATGTCTCATTTATTGATGACTTCTCCAGGAAGACTTGGGTATACTTCTTGAAGAACAAAGATGAGGTGTTTGATAAGTTCAAGGAATTCAAAACCTTGATGGAGAATCAAACTGACAAGAAGATCAAAACATTCAGATCCGACAATGGTGGAGAATTCACCTCAGGAGACTTCAAGAAGCTTTGTAGTGATTCAGGGATTAAGAGGGAGTTGACTGCTCCTTATAATCCTCAATAGAATGGAGTTGCAGAAAGGAAGAACAGAACAATCATGGAAGCAACAAGAGCAATGCTGCATGACCAGGATCTACGTATGCATCTATGGGCAGAAGCAGCTAGAACAGCTGTATATGTGCAGAATAGAACACCCCACAAGATATTGGACAACATGACACCAGAAGAGTTCTTTTCTAGTAAGAAACCTGAAGTCAGCTATCTCAGAATATTTGGTTGTCCAGTATACACTCATGTCCCAAAGGAAAAGAGGATCAAACTAGACCCTTCAGGAAAGAAGGGTATCTTTGTGGGTTACAGTGAAAGCTCGAAGGCTTACAGAATATACTTTCCAGGGTTCAAGAAGATTGATGTCAGCAGGGATGTAACATTTGATGAAAACTCAGCATTCATCAAATCAAGGAAGGCACCTATCGAAGTTGATAAAGAACCTAAGGAAACTAGATTTCAAGACACTACCATGACATAAGCAATTCCAGAAGTTGTTCATGAGTTTGAAGATCCACAAGAACCTGTAGATCCACCCCGTGAGGATAACTCTCACAAGAGGAAACCTGCATGGGATAAAGAGCTCATTCAAGATGCAAAAAGATTTGGCATTCCAAAAGAAGAACACAGAGCAAAGAAGAGAACTAGATCACATACCAGCTATGTTGCTTTACTCTGTGACATTATGAACAAAGAACCTTCCAATTAAGAAGAAGCAGCGGAAAAGAAAGAATGGAAGGATTTCATGGTTGAGGAATACCAATCAATAATGAAGAATGATGTTTGGGATGTTGTCCCAAGACCTAAAGAGAAGTCTGTTGTGACTTCTAAATGGATCTACAAAATCAAACATGCTGCAGATGGCAGTGTAGAGAAATACAAAGCAAGATTCGTAGCTCGTGGCTTCTCTCAAAAAGAGGGAATAGATTATGAAGAAACTTTTGCACCTGTAGCTAGGTATACTTCCATCAAAACAATACTTGCCCTGGTTGCAGCGATGAAATGGAAAATACACCAGATGGATGTCAAGACTACTTTCTTGAAAGGTGTAGTTGAAGAGGAAGTATATGTGGAGCAACCACATGGTTTTGAAATACATGACAGGGAGTCATATGTGTGCAGATTGAAGAAAGCTTTGTATGGCTTGAAACAAGCTCCAGAACCTGGTATGGTAGGATGGACAGTTTCCTATCTAGTTTGAGATTTATCAAGAGTAAAGCGGATTCCAACCTCTACTACAAGGTTGAGGAAGGGAATCCTGTGATTCTACTCCTGTATGTGGATGACTTATTTGTAACAGGAGATGACAGACTGATTGCAAATACTAAGAGGAAGCTTGCTGCTGAGTTCGATATGAAAGATTTGGGAATGATGCATTATTTCCTAGGTATGGAGGTGTGGCAGAATTCAGGTGGGATCTTCCTTGGTCAAGGAAGTACACAGTAGATATCCTGAAGAGATTTGGGATGATGGATTGCAAGGCCATGGCCGCACCCATGGCATCGAATCTAAAGCTTCTATGTGATGCTTCATTTGAGCCGGTTGATGTCTCTATGTATCGTTAGATGATTGGGTCCTTGATGTACCTGACGAACACGAGACTAGATATTTGCTTTGTTGTGAACACATTGAGCCAGTTCCTGATGGATCCGAGGAGTTGTAATGTCCCCATCTTAACCCTATTGCATTAATATTGTAAATGATGTAAATATTGTTATTTAGTCATGGTGAGGAGCTCAAGGCCAAGGCCCCGCCATTGATTTATCGTTCTATGTATCGGCAATTAGAATAGATGCATATGGATCTTGTGCTAGCCATGCACAATGTAAATTCAGATATCATGTAAATATGCAATTTTAATCAAAAAACCCACAACCAGCTATGCAATGCAACAAAGCGATGGGGCATGATCTTACAAGGAATAGGGAGGAAAAATAACCAAACCCTTGAGCTAATGGAGTCAATGAGAAAACCCATGAAATCCCAACTACCCATTTTGGCTTATGCCCCAATCATTAAATTCTTCCAAGAGTTGGGTGAGGCAGTTAATGCCTTGGGAATGATGAGGTATGGCAGCCAATTTTGGGTATGGGCAAGCCATCGATTTGGGAATTCAAATTTTTGCTTGCAAGGCAAGAAATCACCCACGTTTTGCCTTCCCAAGCCATTCTGAACCACGGTCTTTCCTCTCTCACGCAACCTGGGGCGAACTGGGGTTTTTCCTTCACGTTTCACCATTTCTCTGCATTCTTCCATGCCTGGGAACTCATTTTTGGTTAGCATAGTGGCTGGGAGAAGAGAACCACGATTTTCTGGGATTATAGAGGCCGTTTCTGCCCATGAAATGCCCATGGACGTTTTTCTGAAAACGATTATTCTCCTGGGGCTGTTTTCCCATTTTCCAATTTTCATTTTGGGCTTTCCCACGTTTTTCTGAAATGGTTGGAATCCCATCGTTGGGTATCCTACTGCAAAAACGCCCAGCACATGTATTTCTGGCTGTTATGTCCCTCCCTGTTTAGTTTGAACCTGTGAGCAGGAGATTCAGGAGTGGAAGAGGACAGATTTGGCTTGATGAGCCCAAGGAAGTGTCCATAGCTCAATGGTTGAGCCACTAGCCTAGTAATTCACCTATGTCCATCTCTTAGTATCCTGAGAAACCCCATTGCTGATTGGTTTGGATGATTCTGGTGTATCTTTAGCTATGTGAGAGCTTGCTTTCCCCTTTTCCTTGTGGAGATCATGCCTAGCTCAAGGGTGGCAGTGGTGCTGAGAGATTGAGAAACACACTAGCCTATGGTTGGGTGGAACGTTGTAGAAGCGTAGCTGGTTGCTCAGGGACTACTTGGTTTAAGATAAGTATTCTCATTTGCTAATTTGATATTGCTTAATTGATGGATGACATGAAAATCTGGAATGTATGATGGATGTGTAATGGAATTAAATTCTGCTGTGTTTTCAAGATTTTATGCAGTTGCATATCTCCATCTACAATTTATCTGAATGCTTATTTGATTAAGTATGGGACTAGATGTCCAGTATTATTGTTAGTGTCCTCTCCATAGCCTTGTAGGATAGGAGGGACATTACAGGAGTGTTCACCTGGTTGCTGTAAAGCATGTTCTGAGGTACCTGAAGGGTACAGTGGATTATGGGCTCAAGTATGAAGCGAATCAAAAGTTTAACCTGCAGGGTTATGTTGATTCAGATTGGGCAGGTAGTGCTGTAGATAGGAAGAGCACATCTGGGTGCTGCTTCAGTATGGGATCAGGTGTGATCTCTTGGTTCAGAAGGAAGCATACCTGCATAGCACTGAGTACAGCTAAGGTAGAGTATGTTGCAGCCTGTTCAGCTAGTTGTGAGACAGTATGGCTATGAAAGCTACTGTCTGAGTTATTTGATCTCTCGGTGGATGCTACTGGTATCTTTTGCGATAGCCAGAGTTGTGTGAAGCTGTTCGAGAACCCAGTGTTTCATGACAGGTCAAAACACATAGAGATCAAATATCACTGTATCAGGGATATGGTGCAGAGAGGAGCCGTGAAGCTCTTGTATGTTGCGACGGATGAGCAGATTGCAGATGTGCTGACGAAGCCACTAGCCAGGGTGAAGTTCAGGTACTTTAGGGAGAGGCTTGGTGTTCTTCAAATCGACGACACTTCGAGGAAGAAGTGATGGACACATTTGTTGAAGCCATTCCAAGCATGTTGGAAGGAGGATCCTTCACATGGATGTGGATGTAAGCGCTGGGTGATGAGCATCAGGACGATGCTCCAGTTACTGCTCTGTATATGCATCATGTTGATGCTGGATATGATCAGTTGGATCATTTATATTTATATGTATGTATGCATCATGTTGGATGATGGATATGATCAGTTGGATCATTTATATTTATATGTATGTATGCATCATGTTGGATGATGGATATGATCGGTTGGATCATTTGTATGTATTTGTATATGCATCATGTTGGATGCTTGGACGATGTATCTATATATGTATCAGGTGGATACATTGTATGATCAGGAAGATCATGTATGTTGATATGTATCATGTATTTGTATTTGTATCAGGTGGATACACTGTATGATCAGGTGGATCATGTATGATGATACGTATCAGGTAGATACTTGGTGTGCATCAGGTGGATGCATTGTATGATTAGGTTGATCATGATGATGAGCTTCAGGATGTTGCTCCAGATGATATGTACCAAGATGGTACAAGTGATGATGATCAGTATGATCATGGGCATCAGGATGATGCCTCGTGCGATGATGATCCGTTGGATCATGAGTATCAGGTTGATACTTGGAGGTCAGAGATGATATGTGGCAGGTTGTACAAATAACATGTAATCAGTCCTGGAAGATCTTGTCGGTCGTTCTGCGGCACATAAATGTTCCTGGGGTACTCTTTCTGGTATTGCTATGTAGTATGTAATCAGTCCTCAGATATCCGATAGGTTGAGCTGTGTGCTCGTAATCAGTCCTGGGATGAGGTATTACTATGGAGACATGTAATCAGTCCTGGAGATCCGATAGGTTGAGCTGTGTGCTCATAATTAGTCCTAGGATGCTCTTTAGAGATCTTACCGGTCGTGTTGCGGCACATAAATGTTCCTGGGATGCTCTTTAAAGGTTTTGTCTATCCACATGTAATCAGTCCTGGAGATTCGAGAGGTTGAGCTGTATGCTCGTAATAAGTCCTGGGATGCTCTTTAGAGATCTTGTCGGTCGTGCTGTGGCACATAAATGTTCCTAGGGTGCTCTTTAAAGGTATTGTGGAGGAGATGCATGTAATCAATCCTGGGAGATCTTGCCCGTCGTGCTTAGGCACATAAATGTTCCTGGGATACTCTTTCCGGTATTGCATCCGCACATAAAATTAGTCTTGAGAGGCCACCTCTATCAGACCGTTCACATAGATGATGAAGACCTGTAGGTGGTGGGCCTACATCCAGTATGAAAAAGGACTGGCTCTGTAGAACTTCCTATGGCGAGTAGAGTCATAGATTCATTGAGATAGTAGCAGCAGTGACGATGATGATGACAATGCATCAATGACGATGATCCCAAGAAGAAGACTTGTCTAGCAGAACTATGTCGAGAAATGCCTTCCTAGTTAAGAGGGAGTGTTGATGTATATGTAACTTCGGAATGTATTTCATCTATGTATTTCATATATATTTATTGTACCCTTATAAGAGATGTGTTATTCCTCTATAAGGAAGTGTTGTCATGTGGATTGACAAGTGTCGCAAGTGTGTGTACTTGCCGATGGGTTATTAGACCACCATGTGGGGGTCAACCTTGAAATATATACTATATTGTGGATGTATCTAGATAGACAAGTCGACCCCATAGTGTAACTGGGCAAACAGGTTAAGTATAAATAGAGATCAGGAGATCTCTATTTGGATCATTCGGAAAGACACACTTCTCTCACTTAGAAAGTGGCGCACTAGTGAGGAGGAGGATCATTTGCTCTAGGAGACTATCTCAAGTGTATTTTGGTTGTACTTTGGTTGAGCCATTGCTCTCTCTATCTCTGAGGAAGTTGTGGGGTTTTTCACCTTAGGGTTTTCTCCATGGAAACTCTATGTCTCTTGTCTCTCATGATTTTGATTCTTGTGATGTTTGTCATGCTTATTGTGATTGTTATGCTTGATATATTGTATATGTTATTCTCTCAGTAAAGATCCAAGAGTATTGTGAATTAATGCTCAAAATTTAACATTACAGGGGTTTTTGAAGGTGTACACTACTCTAGTGAAGCAGAGTTGCATATTTTTGAAGGCAAACGCTACCTTAATGAAGCAGAGCTGCATATTTTTGAAGGAAAACACTACTCTTATGCCTATGTGTAAAATTAGTCACAGCAGATCTAATGAACAAGTAAATCAATCACAACAGATGAACATCGAAAATATGGTGCAAAACTGTGCAAAACATGCAGCAGTGCTCTCTATCCCAGAAAGGGTGAATGAATTACAATACAAACTGTCACAATGACAGAGCAATTCGAATTGCCTAAGGAGGTCATTTGAATCACTGAATGGAGTAGCTTGACTCTATCTAGGAGTCCTCATCAATCATCGGTGGTGCTCATCAATCACAACAACCAGTCATCCAGGTGTCAATCTGAGTCTAACTGAGTGTAATAAGTGTAACTGAAGTGTGTAGCACTGATATAGGATCTGGAGGCTCAGTGGGGGCGCATGGGAGGCTAACTGAAGTTAGAACAAGTCACCTAATCAAACTGGAGGTCAAACGGAAGTGATACAGTCAGTCGGGAGTGAAACTAGCCTCAAATCAGGGAGAATCGGAGCTAACTGAATGTAACTGAAGTGGAACTGCAGTGGTAGGTGAACAAGTGCGCCCTTCTCTGGTAGTAGGTGAGAAGTGGGCGCCTTTCAGCTTAGGAGGGATAAAACTCTGTGGTAGGTGGCTCCCGGGTGCTAGAAGAAGGTGGATAAGGTGTTGGAGGCATCAAACTGGTGACTGGGATGCATGCCAGTGCATGCAGGTGCATGCAAACCCTAGATTCTGCATGCAAACCCTAATTGCATGCAAGATCCTGAAAAAGATGATGTGGATATCCGAACACCCCCCCTCAAGCTAGACTATGATGTGCCAACAAAAATAATGTGGGGCCGTGGTAACTAAGACCAAAGGTCACCCCAATACAATAATCCAAAAACTAATAATAGTCAATAAACCGAGGAAATGGGGAAAACCTCATGGGAAAAATACCCCCCCTCAAAAATAGACTGTAGTACACCAAAAGATTTAACTGCTCCAAAATCAAGTAGATATGTCTGGAGGTATCTTACTCTTGGGAGTAAATGGATCATGCTCCAAAAACATGTGCTTGAATTCTCCATCGGTGGATACAAGCGAATGTGGAGACTTTAAGAACTTGCTCTTCATACCGAAAAAGGTGAGAACAAATCTGAAAATATGAGGATGATCCTGGAACCTGTGATTCGAACCAAGTGAGGTAGGAATAGCTCCAATCGGATCAAATAGATCTTGAAACTTGAACTTCTTACCAATAGAAGTTAAATCAGCTCCAAAAATAGATGAATGGTTTCTTGAGATCTCCTTTGAACCAACAAGGGTGAGATCAAAACCAAAATCAGCAAAAAGTGCATGAGAATTGAACTCAAGCGAATGGTAGTGCTCTTCATCTTCATTAAAACTCTGAGAAACTTTGCAAATGATGGAACATAAGTTTATAGAAGGCATGCAATCAAGGAGGGCGAATGCTTCACCTCCAAAATCAGATTTTACCTCCAAAACTTCAAGTAGATCATTAATCTGCATGCCGACAAACTCATGTGAAAGAGAGGATTCAAGAACCTCTTCGAAATCTAGAGTATGAGCTTGTTTATCTTGCTCAGAATTCGAAATAGAAGACTTTGAGAGAATGAGTGTTGAATCTACAGTTTCTTCTTCATCTTGAACAATTGTTGAGGCCAACACATGATCGGAAGGAACACATAAGGAGATCTCACTGGGCTTGTTCTCCAAAAGGCTAGCATGATCCTCTTCTTCCTGCTTTCCAAATTCTCTGTCAAGTTGGACCCATAGATCACTTGGATTTTCAGCAGTCTTACTAAGGTAGCGCATACAAGGAGACATAGCAAGACATATTGCTCCAAAAGCTCTGTCACAATCATTGAGCCAATCATTCTCCTCTTCATCGGAATCAAAAACTCTTGTATTACCAATGCACATATCAAAAAGACATTGTCTCTTCAAGAATGCAATCATCTTTGGTTTCCATTCATCATAGTTGAATGGAGTAAGAATATTTTGTGAAGAAGAAGTCTCCATCTTTGCATTAGCGAATGCACATGGAGGAAGTAAGAAACCTGCAAATCACACACAAACAAACACTATGTTTTCAGCCTTGCATGCACATGAGCGAATGCACATGAGATTTTGCATGTCGTTGCTGAAATATATTGGTGAGAAAAGATTGCTCTCTCTTCATGTAGAACACCTGTAGAAAATAAATCTTGTCCCTGTCATGGCTCTGATACCATGTAAAATTAGTCACAGCAGATCTAATGAACAAGTAAATCAATCACAACAGATGAACATAGAAAATATGGTGCAAAACTGTGCAAAACATGCAGCAGTGCTCTCTATCCCAGAAAGGGTGAATGAATTACAATACAAACTGTCACAATGACAGAGCAATTCGAATTGCCTAAGGAGGTCATTCGAATCACTGAATGGAGTAGCTTGACTCTATCTAGGAGTCCTCATCAATCATCGGTGGTGCTCATCAATCACAACAACCAGTCATCCAGGTGTCAATCTGAGTCTAACTGAGTGTAATAAGTGTAACTGAAGTGTGTAGCACTGATATAGGATCTGGAGGCTCAGTGGGGGCGCATGGGAGGCTAACTGAAGTCAGAACAAGTCACCTAATCAAACTGGAGGTCAAACGGAAGTGATACAGTCAGTCGAGAGTGAAACTAGCCTCAAATCAGGGAGAATCGGAGCTAACTGAATGTAACTGAAGTGGAATTGCAGTGGTAGGTGAACAAGTGCGCCCTTCTCTGGCAGTAGGTGAGAAGTGGGCGCCTTTCAGCTTAGGAGGGCTAAAAATCTGTGGTAGGTGGCTCCCGGGTGCTAGAAGAAGGTGGATAAGGTGCTGGAGGCATCAAACTGGTGACTGGGATGCATGCCAGTGCATGCAGGTGCATGCAAACCCTAGATTCTGCATGCAAACCCTAATTGCATGCAAGATCCTGAAAAAGATGATGTGGATATCCGAACACTATGGAGTAGCATTCATGTCCAAAATGTATGAAAAAACAGTGTTTTGTCAGCTGTAGGAGGGTAAGTCTAGTCCATACATCATCTAGGGCCATCATGCTCTTCAATCCAAGTTGTCCTTTTGTGTTATCGGTTGCTAGATGTGATCACGGACGGAGAGGTGCATATTTGACCTATAAAACTTAGGAATGTCCACTACCATTATATCTATGAACTGACACACTCTAGGGTCTGCTGACAACCTAATAAGCATATCTTTCATTTCCCCAATAATTTTAACAGCGGTTCTATCTAGCTGGATAATCTGAGCCTGGGATGGAATTGGCTGACCATTAATTCTTTACAAATTGACAGTGGCATGACATTCGAGGAGGCTCTAGAATCTACCAAACAGTTATGCACATTGTGATTGAAAATTTCAAAGGTCAATGGAAAATGCAATGTTTGGGATTTAGATTTCCCGCCAATACTAGCTTCGTTTATTTCAGGATCTTCTTGAGTATTTGCTAACGTGGTGCTTGATTGGGGTTCAAGAGCTTGCAACAACTTCTTTCTTTGTTGAGGCAAGCTACACATATCAAATATAGAAACGTTTGCTTTTACCTTTTTATGTCTTCAATTATATCATATCCCATGTCACATTCCTTTACAACTTTTGGTTGATTGTCTGTCTTGTTTAAGGTCACTTTTGTTTGCTGAGTTGTTTCTATGTTCAATTGTTTGGTAGGTATTTGGTTAGCCTTAGGTTGTGGAATAACCGTGATGTGCCTTTTAGGTACTTTTTTGGAGGCTTTAGGTTTGGACGTGGTTGAGCTTGGATTAGTGATTGGACCTTTACTGTGGGTAGTAATATTGACTGCTGAAACTTGACTTTCTTCGAGATCATCTTCCATCAATTCAGTTAAAGGTACCTAGTCCCATAATACCATAGTGGTATCTAGGGTGGGGTCTTCTGGTTCGGGAGCAGCTTTTTTGGAGGAGTGTCTTGATTCGTAATTTGTGAGTCCAGCATTTGGTTCATCACTAGGCTCATTGAATTTATCCATTGTGGATAGCTTTTTTCAGAGTGCAGCTCTTGATGAAAATTGTAGAAATGTTCCATTCCTACTTCATTTAAATTTAGAATAGGAGAGTTGTTCATAGGCGGATGAGGATGGTCATTTTCTTCTCTTTTCTTGTAGAAAGGTTTAAAAGGCTTCTTGGATGTACTAGCCACTTTATCCTTTTCAAGGTCTACAATTTTATTTGACAACTTTTGCATCATTTTGACCATGTTTTCCATATCTGCCAATGGTTCTTCTTTGTTTCTGGTTAACAACAGGGTTTTCTTTGTAGTTGCTGGATTTGTTTTTGCATCAAGAGCGTGTTTAGCAATGTTGTTTGCTTCTTCCTCTACCTTCCTAGCTTCTTCAAAATTCTCTATTAAAGTAGTTTTATTGGTTCTTTTGACAAACATTGCTATGGGGGGATCGAGCGATGTTATATAATATTCAACTAAAGATTCTTCTGTGGGTTTAGTTGCTTCACAAAAATTATTTAACATTGTAGTGAATCTTTGGTTAAATTCTTGAACCTTTTCTTTCTTCTCCATTCTCATGGACAACAACTCTTTCATGAGTGTAGCTACTGTCTTCTGATTTCCATATTTCTTTAAAAAACATTTCTCAAATTCTTCACAATTTGATATTGAGCTAGCTTGTAAACTAAAGTACCAGGATGATACCTTGGGCTCAAAAGTATATGGAAAGAGTCTACATACTACATCTTCGTGTTGCACATTCAAAAGACTTATAGCTAAATAAAAGCTCCTAAGGTGATCTTCCGCAGAGATACCTTTTCTGGGATCATATTTAGGAAAAACTTTCATAGGATTCTTAGGAAGATTATGAAAAGGTCCGGCCAAATTTAATGCTCCTCTTGCTCTCCATGCAGGTACAGCCATGGATCCACATGGAGAATTAGGTGGTGAGTTCTTTGGAGTGAAAGGTTCTTCAAGATCTTCAGGATCTTCGATTTCAATTTCTCCAAGAGGCTCTGTGATTTATTCTAAAGAAAAATCCACTAATTCTTCAAAGTTCTGAACAAGGACAAAATCACACATGTATTGTCTTTCTCTTCTAGGAGCTCTTCTTCTAGGGAGAAAAGGAATCATGTTTAGACCACCGATTTGCTTCACGTAAGCACAAGTATGTCTCCTTAAGTTTGCTACTTCAGCGAAAGGTACAGCGTACAACGTTTCTTGCTGTTCAGATTCAGAATTGAGATTTTCTTGATTTGTTACTTCAAGATTTGAATTGTCTGGGATTACTGTTTCAAGCGGTTTTCCAGTAAGATCCCTTCCAAAGGAAGAATCTTCTCTTCCATCCATGCACTGGTGGTCGTGCCAAAAACTGTTGATGCCTCAAAAATCATAGCATCAATCAGCAAGGGATTCTCCCTGGTAAGCAAGCCCAATTAGATCTCTCACCGTTTGGTGTGGGGAATCCGTCTAGTTAACGGTTCCAGCTATTGTAAGATCTAAAGATTCTTATTATTTACACCGGTTACGGCCCGATCCATCGTTTATGTATTTTATTTTAAAGATGAAATGCAAATGCCCTAAGTTAAATGCAGGAAACTAATCTAAATTAACCTAAGACTATGTAAGCAAAATTAACCTATCCTTGCAAGGAGCAAACTGTGAAGATGAGTAATGCACTGAAAGAAACATTTAAAGATCGTACAGATAGCCATTTAATCATAAAAATGTAATTCCAGCAGAAGACAAAAGATATTAAAGATAGCTTTAATTCAATCAATGCATTCCATTACTCATTTGAGATAAACATGTTTTCACATGAAAATGTAAGAGCATTCATCACATAGAAACAATTCATGATAGCAAAGAATGATCTCACAACAACATGCAGATGACACAGGAATAATCCAGCACACAATTGACACATTCTCCAGGAAAAAACGCCTTCTCCTAGGCTTTCATTAGGCAAAATCAATTTCTTGGAGCAAGTAGCAAAGTAATTCATGTACCAGGAAGAAAAATAATTCACCTACCAAAAGTATATATTCTTTCTTTTATCCCTCTATATATTTCTTTACAAATTGCTCCTTTAGCTGACAAGTGTACCCTAAAATTTTGGAACCTTCTAATTTGTTATTTAGTGTATAACTACAAAACTAAATGATTCCTGGAGACCCTTTCACAAAAGACAAAATACAGGACAACTATCTCTTAATGTATTTATACATGCAAAACTTTCGAGCTTATTTTCCTAAAATATAATAAGACAAACTAAGGCCCAGCTGATTCTGCTGACTCATTGGGTCACTCTTCTCCTATTAGCTCGCTCTTTTCAACAGGCTCACATGATTGCGCTGATTTATCTTCTGTTGAATATAGCTTGTCCACTATCCAATTTCCCTTACAATGGTTTTCCCTCTCAATGAGATTGTCACATTCCGCACTATCCTATGCTTGCGCAAATATGATTTGATGGTTGTTGTCCCTGTTATAGTATTCTGCACATAGATTTCCAGAAAGTGAGTGTGGACAACAATCTACCCAATGAACTGATGAAGGTCTTCTGAAGATATAGCTTCTATCTTGTTTAAATAGTCCAACTCTACGTTCAAATTATTCCTCAAATCCTTCATGCGCTGGTCTCTCTCACGAAACTCATAAATACTATGTGGTAGAGGTATTTGAAATGTTTCGTGAGCTTCTCGGATCTTGGAATAGATAACGCAGCACTTTTTTACTGTCTTCTAGATTTCAACACTTAATCTATTGCCACAATCTCTGCAAAATTCAAGGACTTCTATATCCATATCCAACTCCTCGTCGGTTAAGGCGAGTAGATTTGAGGGAAAACCTGATTTTCCTTTTCTCCATTCTAATTGCTCCTTAATCTCGACCACGTGTTGCGCATACTTGTATTTAATATGAAGTGCTTCAATCTCAAGGCTTGTCATCTTTGCGATCATTTCTTTCATCCCACAAACTTCTTCAGAAATCAGTACCATCAATTGATGAATCCTTTCTTGCATGTCACAGGCCTGCTTGCAAAAGGTGGATAGATCCTGCCTCTCTTTTGTTCTTGCAAAAGGTGGAGGACGTGTTCTTGCCATATTGGCTTTTCAAAGCATTTATGAGGAAGGCGACTTGGCTTGACGTTTTGGGATGTGACTTGAGGAAGTTTCTTTTTTAATAACAGTCGCAAAGGTAGTGAGGATGGATGGCGTTGCATATGCAGAGAGAGGCTATTACAAGTTTGTATCGACATTGGCATAGTGTCTTAGTGTTTAAGGGCCTGCGGGGCGACCACACAGAGTGTATGGCTGAGGAGAAACACAAAACAGCATGGGTGACTCAAGCGACCTTGCATGAAACAAATTTTACCTTTTAAATTGTCAAAACACATGCCTTAAACGGAGTTATTCCTTGTAACAAACGAACGGAGGAGAAGAGTGCCTACCTAGTGCTTTCGAAGTGGTCTCCTATGGCCGAGGCATCTACCCAAGTGGATAAGGAGCTGAAAAAATGTCCACTGGAAGCTTTCTCGGTTTGAGAACAATGATCAATTTGAAACTACGTTTTATGCATATATAATAGGAGCATTGATTTCCCACGCATGAATTAATGGGTGTTTGGTGGGCATGGAGCCCGACGTAACAACGCATTTAATCCGCACAAGGCGTATTAAATGATTTAACCAACCAAACATTTCCGCAAACTCTCAGGCACGCAGCGACGGTGAACTAAATATCATTTTTGTGCACGAGGCGGTGGATTTGGGTTTAACCCTTGCGATGGTGAGGGGTTGATTCGGCGGTGCTTTTAAGCATAGAGCTTGCAACCATGGCGGGGAATCTATCATCAAAACTTGTGCCAGAGTGGTGTGGCGACGACAATCTTAAAAGGAAAGCAAGGATAGCGGCGACTTTAGGATTAGGATATGCGCAATGGAGGAGGTTTTAATATTAGGTTTCACGCAAAAGGATGTGACGATGGATAGGTTTAAAGAAAAGCGGGAAAAATTGGTTAGCGACTTTAGAGTTAGCATCTGTGCAATGGATGGGGAAACCAAGTTTAGGTTTTGTGCCAAAAGGTAAAGTGGAATGGACGCAAAAACAAAGCGGCGAATTTACGGTTAAAGTGCGCACAATGGCAGAGGTTTTAAGATTAAGTCTTACGACGAGGTGATGCTCCAATATGGCGCATATTTTATGCTTAAAACTTGCACGGAGGACGACGACTTAAGGGATTCATTGGCACCTCAACGTGAAATTTAAGACCAAAACTTGCGCTTTTTAGCACACATTTAAAACTCAGGTTGCGCTTTGTATTAAAGATAGAAAAATATGCCTTAGTTGAAAGGATAAAAAATTTGGAAAAGGTCAACACTTAAAGATCAATACTTAGGAAAATACTGAAAGGAAAAAAGCTGAGTTTGAACCATAGACAAAGAAATAAGCTTCAAAACAAAATTAGAAGGAGGGGCTCCAAACAATTACATTTTTTTGGGGGGGATCTTGTAGCAACAACATTACTATATCCTCTACTTACAACAGCAACAAAAGTTTATAACTTATCTATGTCTAAGTTTACACATTTAGAGAAATAACATTGATTCCTCTATCTTCAAGATTCCTCATTATTCACACTATATGTTTTCAAATCAGGTATGTTGCAAAAAACCGACAAAAGAAAGGATGAACAGATGGAGCTTGAAAAGAAAACGACTCAAAAAATACAAATGGAAACACTATTTAATGACACTAAACCCATCATAGGTCGCAGCGCTGAGTTCAAATGGGGTGAGTTGTACAAATATATCAGAGATGGAAAAATACCTAATTCAACCTTGGAGGAAACCATAATTTATGAAAACATCAAAAGGTCCAACCTTCACAAGGAAACTACGCGACCATAACTTTTTCACTGTTCAGAGGTTATTGCATGGATCTTGCCCCATGTAGATCCTATGACAAGGATAATTTCAAATGCCAATGGGGAATGGCTTGCATCCTTCCAATCAATGCACCTTGCAGCTGCATACAAGCTGCCTACCTCCAATGTATTTTTAACTGATGATTGGATAAGATGTGCCAATATAGATAATGTTGAATGTGTAAGGGAAATGCTACTACCAGACAAACAACTTAGACCCAAACATACCAAGAAATACACCACCGAAAACTTAAAGACCCCCTATAGAATCATAGTCCTATTGTTGAGCATACTCTTTGGTCAAACAAACACCAACAACTACAAACTCAGTTGGGTTGCATTGATATACTATGTTGCCACACATGGTACAATATTCAATTGGGCAACTATTATTTCAGAAAGTATGGCGTCAACCATTTCTATAGCTCAAATGAGCCTTTCACAAGGAAAAACAAAATTCGTCATGTCTAGCTACCTTATCGATTACATATTAGTCAGCCACCCTTTCCCTAATTTGGGATGTAATTGGAATCAGAATAAAACTCTGATTCATGTAGCATATAAGCTAACTTGGGCTCACCGATATGTAGGGTACTACAAATTACTATGCAAAGAACTAATCATGCCCCTTTATTTACTTGTCTTCAATAAAGAAGCAAATTGTATGTCAGACAATGCCTTGGATGTAATAGGTGAATATGGAGACTATTACTTCTCATCAAAAGGGACATACATTAGAATGTATGGGGGCACAAAACCTCCTTCTCTATTTCCCAAATATGCTACAGATTACATTGTGCATAAAGAAGCGATCAAACAAGTGTTCATCAATGGAATTGGTAACTATCTCAATCACAACAACATAGCCTCTTACACACCTGTACCATTCAACATTGGTGGATACAAATTTCATAACATTAAGGTAGTGGAAGCATTTAATGCATACTTGCAACCTTTTCACTTTGGAACAAAACTATTTGTAAGAAATGACAATGAAAGCAAAGTGGTTAAACATTGTGCTTCTTATAAAATCACTTTTAAGTACTCAAATCACTTTCTGAAAGAAGAACAAATATATAAAAGGGTTCAAAATATGACAGAGCTACACAATAAATTATATCCGAACATTGCATCTACTCCTACCCAAACTACAACCAAAGAAAAGCAACCAGAAATACATAGGAAAACAAAAGAATCAGTAGCAATTGGTTTAATTCATCAATCACCCCCGACTACCCACAGTTGACAATTTCTACAAGCAACAAGTAGTCGAGATCACCGATCAATAGATGGGAAAAACCCACATTCACACGACAACGCATAGATAGACTATCATTCAGAATTAAATAGGTTGTCAAATCATTATTTAATGTAGTCATCTACTTTTAATTTACATGCGCCAAATGCTTCCTCCATAAATTTCGACCTAGAAGATTGTTGGATACTCTTTTGCCAAGCACTGCAGAACCAAACTTCAAAGAAAACAGAAGGATTTTGCGAACCTGAGAGTTCTACAGAAATGATGGCGCCTAAGAAAGGTTAGACAACAACCTGTTCAGCCACAACTAAAGTTCGTGAATTGGAGATGGCATAAACACCGTTGGAAACCCATTTACAGCTGGTTCGAAACGCTAAGGTACATGAATCACACTGGCAAAAAACTTGGAAATATATTCTTGCATGGGAAAAGGAATCAAATGGCCATTGGAGGGAGCCAACCCAAAGACTGCAGACTGTTACCATTCTGCAATACAAGAACGCACCTCTGCTGGAACAGTTTGGTGGACTCAAAGACATTATTTCTCGATTCATAGTAAGCAGATATCATAATGGAAAATTCTATTTTGACGTTCCAGTCAAAATAAATGGCGAGGTCATAAACAAGATTACAGGGTTATCAAACAAAGGTGCAGATGTACCTAGTCAACATAGACCAGAATTGATCAAGGAGTTCATAGACCACCCAACTGGAAAGAATTCTTGAGGGTTATTGGTGACCCAGATAAAATATGAAAGTTATAAAATAGCTCCGCGAATCGTGTCCACCACTTTGTCAACCTCCAGTCGAGGGTTCGACTTAAAAATTGAAATGCTAGAGCTTGTGCTGAGCATGGAAAAAGATGGTAAAATATACAACTGGGCTAAGTACCTTGCTGAAATTATTAAGAACATATGTATGAAGTGCCAAGAGGTTGGAGCGCCCATTCGCTATCCATCTCTAATCATCTGGATAGCAATGACGACTGTAAGACCAAAAGAAATAAAGACTTTACTAAAGAAGGACCTATGTTAATGAACAAATTCCATTTCTTTACGAAAGGAGGCAACGGACTTGGGCCGTCAACAGTAAAGATTTGGCTAGAAGCCTGGTTCAAAGATTTCAAAGTTCAGTCGACTAGATGGAGAGTATCTTAGAATGTTCGACGGAGTCTGCCTCCGACCGCTCACATTGAACTTGCACTGGACCATACATCAGTTTGGTACCTAGATGGAGCAACGGGATCCACACAATATCTCGACTATTACCCTTCTATCGAGGAAATATTCAATGAGCTTCAAAGGCAATCCAACACAAAATTTCCAATTCCTGCTATGGCATAGGAAGTCGACATTCCCATCGTCGAACCTTTAATGGATCCAGAGAAACAAGAACCTCAGACCGTGGCCGGATCAGAACCTTTAGCACTTATGCTCATTCCACAACAAGATTCACCGGATGGAGCTGAACAATCGGATGAAGAGACCCTCTCGAAAAATCCTGAGTACGCATTGACAACCGACAACATCCACCAGATGGCTAACCAATTATCCATAGGTCGAAATTCAAGACTTGTACAAATACAGGGCAGGGGAAAAAGAAAAATGACCATTGACGAGCCGATAGTGGAAGATGAAACTGAATTATATGACAGCGCAACCCGAATATTGGAAGATGTAGCTAAGAACAAAATATCTGTCGACGAGCAGTTAAAGAAATTTTTGGAAGCCGAGCACCCTTGACCCAAAAAGAAAGTCAAGCTTATCATCGACGATGTTGTCGACCTATCGGATAACTTAGCTCCACCATCGCCGACCATTGTCACGTAGGATACTTTTTTTTCTACACCTATGGTAAGTACCCTACTTGCACTTCAACTTCCATCTCAAGTTTCAAATATTGTACAAACTCTTCCTTCCTCACTTTGAGAAACATTCCAAAATGATAGCGACATTACCCAACTCCCGGCCATGTTCCTAGATTGGAGAAAAATCATAACCAAGAAACCTGTATTCGTAGACACTGGTTCACCAACAGATTCTACTCCTCCTGGTGTCATCCCAACCCAACTTTTGAATCCATCAGATACCTTAGCACTGCAACCAATTGGCATGCACCATACCCATCTACAACGCAATCCTGACACAAACAATCCAATTTTTGCTCAACAGGCTTCTTCGTTCATTCCTTTTGTAGTCAATCCGTCGATGGAAGCCCATTCACCTCCCGACATGTCATGAAATCACCGCAACATTTTCCCGAAGTTCAAGTTTTAAATGTACTCTTATCCCCTATAGTCAGTCGGGAACCATCTACTAGTTTAAATCCTAACCCTCCTCTTCCAGTTGACGAAACACGTGTGTTATCGACAGGTAAAATCGGTACTATTGTACCATTCCTCTTGAAAGCAGCAGCCGACTCAGCAGTAGCAGCAACTGACGTAGCAATCGAGTCAGCAGAATAGACAACTCACGCAGCAATCGAGACAATAGAGCAAGCAAAAAAAGTAACAAGTGAAGAAGTAATTTCGACAAACACAGTAGAAATACCAAGCAGCTCAATACAAGCAGAACATTCTACTGAAGAAACATAAAAACATAAAAACAGGCATCAGCAATAGTCGAGACTAAAAAAGAATCAGAACAACAATTAGCGGCTCCAACATCTAAAGAAAAATCCAAGAAAAAGGAAAAAAACAAAAAATGACGCCAAAAGAAAAATCTTCAGCAACAGCAACAACATCTGTAGCACATATCTCAATTGAGTCGCTTGTCTGTACATCTCAACCAATTTGGGCCGATCTTGACATACCATCCACAACAGGCACCACAGGAAGAGCTCGACTTACTGGCTGATGCAATCAATCGAGAACAATGACATAGACGACTGGAAGCAGAAGACCAGATTTACAAGGTGGAACAAGACCAAACTCTATTTTTGACAAAGTGTCAAGACTTAGCGAAACAGGTCATACCAATTCCAGTTACCTCTGACATGACAAGCACACTTGATAAAGCATTTCAGTTGTTCGAATCTATCGTGTCGGCATTGTCTGAACAACTCACCAAGGACCGAGAAGAACAAGCCACAGTAACAACGTCATTGATGTCGCAGCAGTTTGAAGCATTCAACTCAACACACAGTCAACTGATACAGTATAATGACGAAGCAGAGACATCAAACAACGTCCTCCGCAATTGGTACAAACATTATGGCAACGTGTTTAGAGAAATGCGGGAGACAAGAGAGACAATTGACAATCTTCAAACAGAACACCGAGTAGCTGATGAAACCATGTCCACAAGTATTGAGGGATAACTGATAATGGAAAATAGAAAACTGGAGAAATTGGAAAAAAGTGAAGCACAGTGGTTGAGCCAGGCTCGTCATAACCTTGACAAAGTAGAGCAACTTTGACCATGTCTTCAAACACTGCTTTCAGCTGCAAATGATAAAATAGAGCTCTTTGGTTCCGACCTAATTCATCTACAGGGAAAAAATACCAAAGAACAGATAGCCCACTTGTCAGCCCTTACAACACTTACTATCGACATCTAGAACACACTGCATCATTGGGAAAGCTTCCAACACCAAATGTCAGTTTCATCTGAGGCAATTGTAAAGGTCTATTTGCAACAACCAACAACGCCCAGTTCCACTCCAGACAACTCATAACAGCTATTTTGAATAGTTTAGACATTTTTGTTTAGTAATTTTGCATTTTGCAATATAAGTGGAGAAGACTCGTCGACCAGTTTAAATATGTTGATCAGTTGCACCAACAATACAATTGTATAATTGAATGTAAACATCTATATATATGCTATTAAGCCAATATAGTAATTAACTAAGATCTGTTCATGTATATCCCTTGATGTTCAACTCAACATCTTATATGCTCAAATTTTTGCAGCATTGTTGGGTTTAGATTCTCTTATCTTGCACATTTCCTAGTATAAATTTATTGTTTTTATTAGTTAAAAGATTTTTTATCTGGAATTTTTTGTCTCATTACGGTTATAAGGTATTGAAGAAAAATCTTCGAGTTATTCGATTCCTTTGATTATAGGAGTATTCTGCAATGTGAATAAATTACAGTACTAGGAAAGGTTTTCTTATATTTTTATGGTAGGTCTTAAATATCAAGTGATGACATTGTATAAACATTAAGCGTTCATTCATCCTTATTCGTTTTTAAACTCACCACGTTGGAAATATTAAAAATTGACATAATTGCAAAAGTTCATCAACTTTATAAGGTTTCCGGAGAAGTAAAAAAAAATTGTGTTTAATGAAAATTAGGTTAGATGACACCCGAGAGGTTGAACGAGATCGAGGAGGCCGGAGGAGGCACAAGAAATGCGAACAGGTTGAACTAGTCGAACAGGTCGGAGGTTGAAAGAGGTCACACGAGGTCGAAGGAGGTATTTGTTTTCTAAAGAGTGGTTAAAACTTCAAAATGGTTGGTCTCTCCGATGGATAGTAATATGGTTGACTCTTTTAATGAAGTCTAGAGTCAATTTTATATTTATACAATTGTTTTCTTAATTGAATATATAATTTACAAACGAAAAAACGTATGCTTTTAATAGTTACACCCACTTAAATTACAATTTCCTTATCATTAAATATATAATGTCTTTGTGTTTATTTATTCATTGTAAAATATTCTCTTACATTGTTACAAAATTCACTCTTTTACTAACGGCGTACACTTTTGCGCCTCCTGGGGAAAATGCTAGTATATTTTCTTTTTGATAAGGGTATTTGTCTATATTGTGGAGGAACAAGGTGTTCTCCAAGATAGAGAATTGGGCTTTCCCATTTCATACAATAGATTGTGTTTTGGGTATTTTAATGAGGATAAAGGCGACATTTGAGGATAGAGAGTTGGCTTCTCTCACCCATGAAATAGATTTCTATAATGACATTTTCTGTTATTGAGGAAGAAGGCCATGTAACCCTTGAGCGAATGGATTCCACGCATGAAATCTCCGAGTATCAATCCCAAGCCAATAAACTCTATCACTGTTATCCCTTTGGTTGTTGGTTTCCAATGGATTTGGGTGATTCTCTCCATTGATAACCAGGGTGTCCAGAATAAACAAGTTATACAACTTGATCAGAACTTGTCATTGTTCTCGTTTTTTGAGGGGTCAATTTTAGTAGTTGTTTTTATCTTCATTTCAAAAAGTGTGTATAGTGCTAGTACCATTTTTCATTTTGAGCCATTTTTTGCTATTTTGAAACTTTTTGGTCAAACAAAAATAATTTTTATTTACAATTGTGTTTTTTGACTTTTACAAAAAAAAATGCATTTAGTAGCTAGTTATAATGAAAAAATATGTACATTTTCAAAAATTTTAAAATTTTAGAAGCTAGATAGAATGAAAAACATATATATTTTAGAAGTTTTTTCTTTGAACTTTTATATTAAAGAAATAATTTATATGGGAAAATTTGTAAAAAAAAAAAAGAAAATAAAGACATTTTAATGTATTTTCAACTAGTATTTTGGTTATGTAATTTAAGATTTTAAAGATTAAAAAAAAATTAAAAAAAAAACAAAAAAAACACCCCAAAACAAAATTAAACTTAAAAACAAAATTAAAAAAACAACAACAAAATTTTAATAAAATTAAAAAAAAAAAATTATAACAAAATTTAAAATCCAAAATTTTTAAAAAATTAAACATTTATAAAAAAAAAAAAAAAATTACAATGAATTAAGATTTAAAATTAAATTTTGAATAAAAAAAAACAAAATGAAATACAAAATAGAATTAAAATAAAATCTTTTAATTAAAAATAAACAAATCCTAACCTAACCTACCCCTCATCCCTCCCTTCCTCCCTCCCTTGCCTCCCCTCCTCCCCACGGCCCCCTCCCTGCGGGTCTCCCCTCCCCGCGGGTCTCCCCTCCCCCTCCCTACGTGTATCTAGCAGGGTGCAAGGAGAGTGAGAGTAGGGAGAGGGGGAAGGGGGGAGAGGGAGGTTAGGTTTTGTTTTTTGTTTTTGTTTTTAAATTAATACATTTTTTTAAAATTGAATTTTTTTATATTTTTTGAATTGCTTTAATTTTTTTAAGTTTGGTTTTAATTTTTTTAAATTTATATTTTTATCATAGTTTTATAAGTTATTTTGTCAATTTTTTTTAAAAATAATTTTCTTTATTTCGAGCTATTTTTCCGATTTTTTTTTATAAAATTTGTTCAAAGTGTTATTATTTCTTTTTAAATGTTATATTTTTTTGTTAAATTTGATTTTTTTTGAAATTTTTGTTTCATTTTAATTTTATTTTTTACGTTTTAATTTAATTTAATTTTTTGTTTATAATTTTTTTTAAAGTTGTAAATAATTTTTGAAATTATTTTTAATTGGTTTTTTAATTTTTTTAATAATTTTTACATTTTTTAATTCACTTTTTTGAATTTTTGTACTGAGTGAAACGAGGTGCTCTACAACTCAGTATGGAGGAGATGTTGTAACATGTGTGAGTGTGTCATGTAACGTTACTAACAAAATAATTAAAAAAATTCATGTCGGCTCATAAAATAAAAAAAAATAAATTATGGAAAGTATTTAAAAAAATCCATGTTTGTTCAGAAAATAAAATATTATGAAAAGTAAGTAAAAATAGATGTTCATTTATAAAATAAAAATTTAAAACTTAAACCCTGATCTATCAATTATGAGAGATCAAATTTCTTGGGTTTAAATTTTAAAAAAGAAATACACCTCAAGAAATTGGATCCCTTTCAGTGCTTGATAGATACGGATTTAAGATGGATCTATGTTGGTTTATTTAATTCTAGGAGGTCCAACTTTCAATCTTGGGGTTGATTTAGGGTTTTGATTGCAATGATGCCACCCATGGCTCGTTTTGGGGTTGTTTTCTAGTGTTTTTGATTAAAAAATATGAATTTTTGATTGCTTGAGTTCTCGTTCTTTGTATTTTTCTTTTTATAGTATATTGTGTTTCTTCCATTGTGTGACCAAATATCATAACTTCTACCTTTTATGGTTTAATATATGGTTTTATTATGAATAATATCATAAATTTGTTGATTTTATGTAAAAAGAGAGGTGATATAATTTCTTGAATAATTTGTGTTTAACTCAATGCTAGTTTTATATAGTGTTACTAAGAGAATTAATAAATACAATTTTAAATTATGATACAATGATATAATAATGTCATTTTATGAAAAAGTGTGCTATTGGTAACGTTAGTTTTCAATTTAGGGCTTGATTTTAAGGTTTTTGTAAACAACAATAATGATTGTTTTCGTCCATGTCTATATTTTTAACAAAAAAAAAAAGTGGTGCTACCGGTATCACCACTTTTTGATTCGGGGTTGTTTTTTGATGTTTTTTTATGCAAAACTATGAGTTTTTATGGCTAGAGTTCTCGTTTTGAGTATACAGTTCTCGTCAAGTTGTATAACTTGTTAATAAGGTTGTTTATGAAATTCAGTCATTATTTGATGTCTGAAATTTGTTGTTTTAGTTATATACAACCTTCCTTTTGAACAAAGGAGACCCTTTTCATTAATGTTATAATTTTGTTGTTGTTGTCCTAAGCCATTTTTCTGTATTTTTTCTTTTATTTCTGCATAGAGTATGTCATTTTTCAAGGCTATCCTAATTTCCTCTTTCAGGTTTCCTTATGTTTTACTCAAGGAATTTCATAAATAGATGTGTCCATCTACTCAAGGTATATGCTACTTTATTTTCTTTACCCTTAATATGCTTTACCTCAAATTCATATTCACTGATAAAGGCCAACCAACGGGCTTTCCTAGCATTCAAGTTAGGCTATTCAAAAATGTATTTTAGACTCATATTGTCAGTTTTTACCAGAAATTTCTTCCCCATTAGATAATGCCTCCACATTCTTAAGGCATGTATGATTGCAGCTAGTTCAAGGTCATGCGTGGCATAGTTTCATTCACAATCTTTGAGTTTCTGTGATTCATAAGCAATCACATCATCATCTTGAAGTAAAATGCCTCCTAGGCCTTCCTTGCACGCATTTGCGCAAACTACAAAGTCTTTATCCGAATCCGCAATTTTCAATACTGGTGCCTTTGTTAACAATTCTTTAAGCCTTTAAAAGCTTGCTTCACATTTATCACTCTAGATAATTTTGGCTTCTTTCTTTTGTAAAGAAGTGATAGGATATGCTATTTTGGAAAATATTCCTACGAATTTTCTGTAATATCCCGCTAGTCCATAAAGGACTGCACATCAGAAACATTTTGCGGAGTAGGCCAATCCATGATTGCCTTAATTTTCTCCAGATCTACAACTATTCCTTCTTCAGAAATGATGTGTCCAAGGTATTGAATTTCCTTTTTGAAAAATTCACACTTGGAAAACTTAGCATACAACTTGTGTTCCCATAGTGCTTGCAACACTACTTACAAGCTCCTCATGTTCTTGTTCATTCTTTGAATAAATCAGAATGTCATCAATGAACACAAGAAAAAAATTATCTAAATATTGGCTGAAAACATTGTTCATCATGCACATAAAAGTTGTAGGTGCATTTGTTAATCCAAATTGCATCACAACAAGCTCATAATGACCATACGTGGTTCTAAAAGCAGTTTTAAAAGTGTCCCACTCTCTAGTCCTCACTTGGTGGTATCTAGATCTTAGGTCAATTTTGGAGAAGACCTTAGCTCCTCCGACTTGATCAAACAAGTCATCAATTCTAGGAAATGGATATTTATTCTCAACAGTCAATTTATTAAGTTGACGATAATCAATGCACATCTGCATAGTTCCATATTTTTTTTCACAAAAAGAATAGGTGCTCCTCAGGGTGATACACTTGGTCTAATGGACCCCTTTTCAAGCAAATATTGTAATTGAATTTTAGACTCTACCAACTCTGGGGTGCTCATTCGATATGGTTCCTTTGAAACACATACTGCTCACATAACTAAGTTTATAAATCTCTTTAATTAGGTGGCAACCCCAGTATTTCATCCGGAAATACATCCTTGAACTCCATCAAGATATGAAAGTACTTTATTTTCTGTTTTGTTTCATCTACACAAATTTGAATGCTCAATGCATATAGTTTACAACCCTTTCAAACATTTATTTTAAGTTGTAAAGTAGAAACTTGTCATACAATATTATTTCTAAGCTTCCTCTTACTAAGATAGAGTTTCCTACATAATCATTACATGTGATAGTCTTTTCTAGATAGTGTAGGATTGCATGATGTTTCTCTAGCCAATCCATCCCAATTAAAACATCATATGAACCAAGAGGTAAAACATTCAAATATGTAGTAGTTTTCAGACCATTTAAGTCTAACAAACAATCTTTGATTAACTCATAAACTCTTCTCTTAGTGTCTCTAGCTAATTGTACCAACCATGGTTTAGGATGTTTAATTTTCTGTAAAACATACTTTTCTACTATTTTTGGAGAGATGTAACTACAACATGCACCCGTGTCAATCAAAAGAGAAACATAATGCATAGATATTTTATCTTCTATCTCTATCATAGTTGGGTGAAACTCAACTTGATGATCCTCTAATGCTACACAAATTCGAGGAGTCCTTTCCATATCATTAATAATAGGTTCTTCTTGCAAATTGTTCAAAACCTTTCCCTTCCGATTAGGACAATCTTTAAGGAAATGAGGTCCCTGACATTCCCAACACTGTATCGTTCCTGGTACTGTTTTGTTTGATGGTTTAGCAGTGCTTTGGGTTGTAATATTTGACTGATACTCACTTTTGGTAACAGTTTTTGTATTCTGAAAATTTTTGTTCATTGGAAACTTGCTACTCTCATTTAGATAAGGTGTTGGTTTATTTCCCTTTTTAATTCGTTCAAAAAATTGTCTTTCTAACATTTCGATTTCTTTCGTTTTGTTCTACTATGTTTTGACTATGCTCATAGCACAGTCAAACCTTGTATAAGGCTTCATCCAAATTCTCAGGGGCATCAAATTCTATACTGTTTGCATAGTATGCTGGAAAACAACTTTAAAATATCTGAATTTTAATTTTCTCTTCTTTAATGTAGGGAACATATTGCAACAATTCCAAAAATTTGGTAATCATCCCATCCATATTCACGGATCCTATTTTTCAGCTCGTGAAATTCTTTAATATTTTTATCATAAAACCTCTCCAAAAGGTACTTTTCTTTAAACATTCTTTTAAATTAAGACCAGTTAATATTACTTTATTTGATTCATTTGATGATTTTATGTTAGAACATTATTACACCAAGTAGGACCTTAGTCATATATCATTTTATTGATTAATTGGTCCAAAACAGGTTAATAATTAAAATCCAAGGTTGTTAGAAGGTTGTTGGCGCCCTATTTATGGACACCTACAACATTTATTACCACTATTTGAGCTAAGGTGCCTTATTTCCCTATTTTGAGGAAACAATCTTTGACTTAGGTGCCCATGCCTTGAATCTAGTCATTTTGACCCTTTGTTAGTTGTTTTAACCACTCCTTTGTTATTTTTGACCCTTTGTTAGTTGTTTTAGATAATTTGTTTCTCTAGTTTTTTATCATTTATATTACTGGTTTTTGATCATTTGTGACTGGTTTTTGATCATTTGTTTTCCAGAATTCTTCTTGCACATTTTTCTTGCATAGTAAGCTAAATATTTCAACTGTGAGGTAATCTATAGTAGCTATATCCTATTGTGATAGAGATTTTACATGGTATCAGAGCTCTTGTAGCTTCTATTAGAACCAAGAATGTTTTAGAAGTGCACCAGAAACAATGGAGAAACCACAGAAGTCCCCGAGGCCATTTCCTTGAATCCATTGGAGAAATCCTTTGGAGTCTACCGAGGGTGTGATTATCTCCTGAATGTGCCTTCTATCAAGAAGGGTTTGAATTAGTTAGTGTAGATCCCCTCCTGAGTTATTGCAGGTACAACAACTTCTACATGGATTCGAAAGTTCCTCTTCTTACTCCATTTAGTTATGTTGAGTGGAAGCCTAAAATATGTGCATATCTCAGTAAACAAGGTCTATATGGTGTGTCCATTGGTGCTGAGAGTGAACTAGATTCTTATGAAGAGAAAAATAATTGGCTAAATGATTGTGACAAATCATTCAGAGTTATGTGTCTAGCCATGTCTCCAAGCATGTGCTACTTGATTGATTCTACAGACTATCCATTTGAGCTATGGTCCAACTTTGACAAGGCTCTTGATAAGCAGAAGAATGGTGCATTGAGTGAGCGTATGGACACCTCAACATGTGCTCTCCCTCCCAATGTTTCAACCTCTACTTTCTTTGATGAAGTTGTTCAAGAAGATCAAATGGAAAAATATTCAGCACAAGTTGTTGTTGGTATAGATCTCTTTGATTCAAATGTTTCCTCTACATGTTATGAAGTAGAATGTAAAGAGACATGATCTATTTCACAAGATGTTGTTAATGATGAAGATACAACAAATGGAATAACCATTGTTGAAGAAGAACTATCTCTACATTCATTGTTCTCCCATATTCATACTTCTTCTATTGAGGATTCTCTATCAGTTATTGCTCTAGAAGATAAGCATTCTTCATATGAGTTTGCTGATGTGAAAATTTGTGGTTCCTTGGATATTTTGGAGTCTATGTCAGATTATGAAGTTCATTCATTTGCACTCCTTGGTCCCATGCCCCCTTTCACTTCCTACATGGTCACATGCACACTTCCTTAAGCTACCGTTGAAGATGGAGACATCATGCATTCACTTGGGTTTATGCCTCAAGCACATCAAGCTTCATATGGTTTGAAGTTCAAGCATTTGGACCATCTACAAGCATTTGGAGTTGATCTCCACACCCCTTTGTTCTCTCATGATTTTTCACATTCAAATTCTGAGGATCATCAGTTAGTTGTTGCAGCTCACTTTCAGTATGGAGTTGATGCATTTGGCATTTGTTTTCAGAGTTACACAGAAGATGGAGGAAATTATCATTCACTTGGGATTGATTCTCAAGCTCATCAAGTTTCATTTGGATTTTTTTTTTCCACTTTTGGTATGATGATCAAGTCTAAAGAGTATCTACTTACGCTTGCTTCCACAGTTGCAGAGATCAAGCATTTGATCCAAGCATGGGAGCAACATCCACTTCTTCCAAAGAAGAAGCTTCCTCCAAACATATGATCAAGTTCACACCTACTTGAGTTTTGGGGAAGTTTATTTTGGTGTATTTCATGTCCACCTTAGAGGGGAGGTTTTATTTCCCATGTGTTTTTCCTCCTTACCTTGGTTACATGGACAAATAAAAATTGATGTTGTAAAAGGTGACTTGAGCCTTACTTTCCAAGGCATTAATTTTGTTTTATCTACCAAAGTCTAGCTTATGGGGGGGCATTAGAACATTATTACATCTTAGGACCTTAGTCATATATCATTTTATTGATTAATTGGTCCAAAATAGGTTAATAATTACAATCCAAGGTTGTTAGAAGTTAGTTAGGGAAAATGATGGCTTATCCACCAAAGTATGGGCCAAAATTGGTCAAATATAGCTGTTGGTGCTCTATTTATGGCCACCTCCAGCATTTATTACCACTATCTGAGCCAAGGCGCCCTATTTACCTGTTTTGAGGAAACAGTCTTTGACTTAGGCGCCCATGCCTTGAATCTAGTCCTTTTAACCCTTTCTTAGTTTTTTTAGCCACTTCTTGGATACCTAAATTCCACCCAATCCTCTCCTTCACATGTGTGAGCCTCATTGATGTGTTTCCATGCTCACCCAACATTCACATGGACAATTTGTACCAGTTTGGGATAACTTGGGACCCTTTTGGTCAACCTAGGGGGGATTGAGGTCCAATGTAAGCTAGCCACTTGTAGTGCTTCCAGAGGAAAATACTTCCAAATGTTATATAAGGAGGATCACAACTCATTGTTACATAATGGACAGTTAATAAACTCGGATATTTGATCATTTGTTTCTCTGGTTTTTTATCATTTATATTACTGGTTTTTTATCATTTGTGACTGGTTTTTGATCATTTGTTTTCCAGAATTCTTGTTGCACATTTTTCTTGCATAGTAAGCTAAATATTTTAAATGTGAGGTAATCTATAGTAGCTAGATCCTACTATGATATAGATTTTACAGTTTCAAATCCATCCACCAACGATCAACTTTCCTTTTAAGATTGTAAATGGTTAATCGAGCTGTCATCTCACTTGGATAGGAATATACATGAAAATATTTTGACATTCCAAGCAACAATTCTTCTACTTTCTCACTTGATTCCTATTCACCATCAAAAGTAGGTGCTTAAATATTTTTGAATTCACCCTTCAATTCTGAGTGATGTTTATGTTTAGATCTTTTGTAATGTCAAGGTGGATATAAGGATTCCGAAAATCTAGTACTTTAACTACTTTTCTTAGATTTATAGGAGGTACTTAATTCATATTTTTACTCCTTTCCTCTTTCTTGCTTAAAAGATCCTCCCATAGTATTACTAGAGGTATGAGCTCGATTATGCTTCATTTCAGTCAAATTTTGCAGTAAGACTACATTTAGTTCCTGTTGTGCTTGTCTATCTTTAAAATGATCTTCTTTAAAACTTTGCAACTCAGGTTTTAAACTCTGCATAGTTTTTAGTAATTCTGAAGGTGTAATAGTTTGTTATTCATTATTCAAGCTAACCCAAATTTCCCCTTCCTGTTGAGGTGGGTAGCTATACTTATTGGCTATAATCCATTTATGCACTCATTGTTCTTAATACTCTTATTTATCTCTATTGTATTTGATTGTGAATCCAATCTGCGAACTCCTTTTGCCTTGCTATGGCTTCCCAATCCCTTTCCAATTTAGTTCTGTTTCTAGCTGTGCTTAGTATTAAATTGTCCAACTATCCAAAAATTGAATTTGATTTCCGAGTTGAACTGGTAGATTTGGTTGCATTGCTTCAGACAGTGTCATGAAACTACCTTATGTGCTCAAAATAAAATTTATTAGTTTTTTCATCAACACACTTAAATAATTCTACAAAAATGTGGCTAAGCTCATAGGTCACACACTGATGCAACCTAATCTCTAATACTAATTGTAACATCTCAAATGTTTTAGTCCCATTTACGCACAAAAAATATTTTATTTATTTATTTAGAAAGTAGTGAAAGTATCGACCCGCATTCAATACTCTCTTGTTTATTTCTTCATCCATTTGCAAGGTCGAATTTTCCTTATTTAGATTATGTGTGTGACATGATCGTAGATTTTCATTTGTTTTCTATTCATTTTTCAATAATCATAGACTATTTGTTTCAGTCAAGAATTAATATTTTTGTAATCATATATTTGAACAATAGACTTGACCATGATTTTACAAGTCTTCTTGAAAGGTTTTCGTCCTTGTCTAGCTTAATTAGCCATCAATGTCAGGTTATTTAATTGGTCATTATAGCACTATGCTTATTTATCTCAGTATTCATATATTTATTTATTTGCCCGTAAAAGGGGATGCACATCATTGTATTCAGTTCTACATGTATTTATAATTGTTTTCACATGCTATTTGCTCGTCTTGTGCTCACACAAGTTTTATTATAATAGCATATGTTAACACCCAAAAAGTGCTCACTAGCTTATTTCTTTATTCACATGACCCATTTGTCCACTTTTTCACCATTTGAGCCCCTAAAGCCATTAAAAGGTCACCAAAAGATCTTAATACACCCATTTTTCCACTCAAAATGAATATTTTTCCTCAAAAGCATAAAAAACCCTCAAAAAGGGTCTAGAATTCCAAAAAATATTAAAAAGGAAATAAAAATTTTCAAAATTTTCAAAAAAGAAAAAAGGAGGGAAAAGGTACCTAAACCATGTTGGTCAATACCATTGGTTTTCTCAAAACCATAATGGTCTTCTCCACCACCAAAAACTATAAAAAGGTGGTAGGGGCTCCTCACTTTCCATCCATCCATCATCCTATCCTCATGCTGTCAAAATCTCTCATGAGTTTTTGACCATTGTAGCTATCTTGGAGAAGAGACCTTTGGAGCTTGGAGCTACTCACCTTGGAAGTTGCTCAACACAAATCCTCACCAATTGAGGTATCTTAATACAAAATACTGAGGTATCTTAATACAAAATACTGAGGTATCTTAATACAAAATACTCATTCTTTTTATTTCTTGTTCTTGAATCATTTTCAGAAAATTTTATTTGTTAAATGCACATGCTAGTTTAGTTTAGATTCAAATTTATAAATTGTTTTTGCTTTCAATCTTTGAAACTGCTATTACTTGTTGATAGGTGCCCATAGCACTCAAGCTTGGTTGCAAAACCAAGCCAACAGCATAGAAATTTGTATTAGATTTATCATTCGGTCATCATTTACTCAAGGTGATTTTACATAGTTTTCCATAACCATTAATCTGCATGCTTGCTTAAGAATATGTTTTTTAAAATACATTGTAGCTAGCATAGGAATTAATTATGGTTTAGACTTGAAACGTCCATTTTCAAATTTTATTTACTATACTAGCTCGATCCACAATGGAGATCGATCTCACCCATCGAGCTTGTATTATGTGTTCTTTATAAATATAGCTTTTAATTTAAGCATTGGTATTTCCATTGTGAATGCACCACGATGGGAGCTTACTTAGCATAAAGCTAATACATTGTATTTAATGCGGGTTCTCTAAGGTTAACCCATGCGATCATGGTAAATATGTGTTTAACCATAAGTCATGCAACCATAATGATTAGCAAAAAATTGTTCCATTGAAACATCCAACGCACAAAAGCATATTCGCGATTGCTATTAAGTATTCCAATTAACTGGGTATTCATCTTAGAGCGTAGGTTAACATGAGAGTTGAAAGTCTCATCCTTTTTAATAACTTGTACTTCCTCCTCGGGGAATGGCATGGAGGGTTTTCTTCCTCACGAAGCCTCTTGAACTTGTTATTTTCTTGTTGAATGTTTGAGGGTTTCGATCTTTAATTGATTTGGAGATAACGCACAGGGTTTAAGCCTTCTTCAGGCTAACCATCGCTTCGAGAGTTGTTTAGTGTGTCAAATTATACACGAGTCTATCTTGCTCTTAATGGAAGGTGTTATCAGTTCGTTATTCGACGGTGAGCTCTCATCGAGCTATGGAAATTCTCTGTCAATGTTGTGCAAGGTAATGTGTTACATATATTTCTTGCCACAGTATTTATTCATGGTATATTTTAGTTCTTTTATTTTGTATTGACTCATTCTTTCCTCTATGTGTTGCAGGTGATGACTAGTGCGTGGGCTCTAGCAGAACTTAGGGGTTATGAAGGGAGTTGTTATGGTAAGCCTCCCTTCCTTGGTCCAAAACAATGGAAGACCAACCATATTCGATTCAATGGAGTCTTGTTTCACAGCTTTGAAAGAGCATGGTCTCTTGGGCCTTCTAATATTTTTATCATTGTTAACACGTGATGGGTTTTCATATCCCATTTTGGCTTCCAGAGTTATTATGCGTTTATATCGTGGTCTATGGATTTGCATAGGGTTCTCTGTGTTTAAGCATTTATACACATATGCATTATTACTTCTTTGTTTTCAGAATGGGGATCCACCAATCATCCCATTGTGCTTGGGATTTATATTAGGAGCTTTCCCCACTAAGTATTTATAATTATATAATATTATGTTATTCGTTTATTAATCTATAAGGGCAATTCAATTCCTCTGTTTAATTTGTAAAAGCGTTATGTTCTAAATTTATAATGTAGATCATCCATAGGCTTCCATTAAAAACATAGATGATATACCTAGAATTACTCCATCTATTACTAAGTTATTCATTTAGTAATTCCAAACCTTTCCATGAACAAACATTAATGTATCAGCACATAAAAAGGTTTATAAAAAATATATATTAAAACGAGATGAATTAGTGAGATATATTTTAAGTTTTTCAATACAGCTTGATCTTAAAGATCCATTAGAAGCATATCTTATATACAGAGAAATATCCTAGATAATAACTAGATTGTTCAATCACTGCTAGGTTAGTTGTTAGTATTCTAAGCATTTCTCTGTAAATACCACCACTGTAAATTCGTATAAACAAACTTAAAAATTCAAGGAAAAACAAACATAATACTTTTCTTAAGTATAATAAACCCTAAACAATTTCAGTAAAAACATTTACCCACTTAGAACAAAAAATAGAGAAATATCCTAGATAATAACTAGATTGTTCAATCACTGCTAGGTTAGCTGTTAGTATTCTAAGCATTTCTCTGTAAATACCACCACTGTAAATTCGTATAAACAAACTTAAAAATTCAAGGAAAAACAAACATAATACTTTTCTTAAGTATAATAAACCCTAAACAATTTCAGTAAAAACATTTACCCACTTAGAACAAAAAATATGAGTCATTTTCTTAAACCCTTGGCTCAACTAGTCATTTATTAAATAACACAGAAGTAAATAAACATAAACATAAAACTTTTAAACACCTTATCTGAAAACCCTTGCTTTTGCCAACTTTCTATGGAACTACCATGTTCCACCCTAGCATAGATATACAAATATTTTTCAGAATCTGAATAGAGAGTGCCTCTTTTAAATTTTTGTTCAGTTAAGGTACTCTCTCACAAAAGCAAGCTTCTTTAGAAATAAAATCCACTTTTTAAGTTAAAATATTGATAAGTATTATGAAAAGTAATAACTTGAAAAATGTTTTCTAACGTCTTGGACTTGGGTCATAATAAGTAACAATCTTAGATTTTCAATGTTGTAGTGTTGATTGGTCTAATACACTAATAATTGTGAATCTCCAAACACTTGAAGATTGTTTATCCCTCTCCAATATATTATTTTCAACAACAATCAAAGAACAAAAATATGGTAGAATGATAGATAGATAGATAGATAGATAGATAATCTCCCATACAGGTTGAAATTTGACATCCTACCTAGTAGATTAAGAAAATTTTATGTGACATTTTAATGTTAACATTTCCTTTCAATTGGTGTTTAAATCTTAATGCTACCTATCATAATGATAGTTGCAATTTTTTCCGAATGACATTTGTAATAACTCCATGGAACATTGAATTCTCATATCTCGACCCATATGAGAGTTCAGTTACTAATGAAAAGTTGTTTTGTGAAAATCTTCTTATTTGTATGATATGATAGGCTATGTAATGAAAATATTTTACACTTCATAAGAGTTTAGAAAATTTAAACTTTCATTTTTCATATAATATAAAAGATAACTACATAAAAATTTATCTTTTTGAAACTTTAACCTTTTTTTTCTAGGAAATTTTCTCAAGGTAAACCCCCAGGCATTTCCCCTCATTTCGAGCATGGTGTCCAAGGTAAACCCTATATTCTTCAGGGCACAAGTCCAAGTTAACAATAGGGATCAAATCCATTACAATAACATACTGATTATGAGCTCAGCATGTCACATACAAGAACATAAACTAACTGGGGAGGATAACACTCCATCCGATGACCACTTGAGCTAGACTAAATTGAATTTTTTAATCTTTAACCTATTTTATATTGGTGGGTAATTCAAAATTATATTTCCAAGAAAATAATGTTAAGGTATGATCTAAATGATTATTCATGTTCTTTAAAAACAAAAATCTTGTTATGGTTGGCTTTAAAAAACAAACTCTTAACATGGGATAGCAGGCATAAGAGGAATTGGGAAAGGTCAAATAGATGCATCCTCTGCAAGATAAGTGCTAAGTCAATAGACCATCTATTCTTGAATTGTCTGTTTTCCAATGTGGATGGAAGTAGCTAAATATTTTGTAGGGTTAAACAAATGGAACAATCCTACTTTGGTTGATGGTCTTCTCCACTAGATGATAAATAATGTAGTCTCGAACTACAAGGATCTTCAATATCTCTTCATTTATGTCATTTGGTGGAAAATGAATCATATGAATTTTCAAGATATGATGTTCTTTCCTACATTGGTTTTGTTGATGTATTTGTAACTTCAGAAGATATTCACTTGTATATTGTATGTATTACATTTGTACTTTATTGTATCCCCAACGGAGATGTATCATTCCTCTGATTGGAAGTGTCATCATCTGTATTTGCAAGTGTCGTAAGTATTATTTGATGGGTTATTAGACCACCTTGGTGGGGTCGTCCCTCTATGAGTTGTGTGGGTCAAAGGGTTATTAGACCACCCTAGTGGGGTCAGCCCAGTGACAAGTGGTAATAGGTTATTAGACTCTCCTAAGGGAAGTCGGCCCAGTTAGAGTAAAAGGTAAGTCAAAGTAAAGTATAAATAGAGAGTGTGACTCTCTCATTTGTTCATTCACACACTCACTCACTTCACATTAGTGAGAGAGAGGAGGAGTGGGCACACGTGGAGGAGGAGCAGCTGCTAGGAGACTATCTATTGTTGTGGGGTTTGATCTTTGTGATCTTTGTATTGATGCTCATTCTATCTGTGAGGAAGTTGCGGGGTTTTTCATCTTCTTGGTTTTCCCCGGTGAAATGCTTTGTGTCTCTTGTCTCTTGTGTTTGATATGGTGTACATGTTGTTCTCTTAATTAAGATCCTAGATCAGATTGAATTAAATGCTGAAAAAATATCATGGTATCAGAGCTAGGTTGAAGGAAGGCATGGTATGGCATTTATGACACTTGTTGCACTTGCGGCAAATTGGAAGCTAGGCCTTGGTATAGTAAAAATGAGTCATCGTGGAACTTTCGCTATAACTTAGTTTTGGCGAAGGTTCAGGATCTGAAACTTTTATAGGTCGAAGATGAAATGTCCATGTACCTTTTGTCCGAAAATAGGTGACCTAGGAAAAAAGGTCATATCTCGGGCTAGGAAGATCCAAATGGAATTCCGTAAAAAGTCAAAGTTAGGGAATGTACTTTAGTTTCACAGGTCCAAATTTCAGAGGTCGAAGTTGAAACAATGACATGTGGCACTCCGTACAAGTTTGCTATACTGTTTAATCCTATAAACAGGCCACGTTACAATGCTTGGCATATCTCTCATTCAAAGAATTCATTTGAGCTCAGATCTGTGGGGTTGGAAAGATGACAGGTCAATATACCATAGGCCGAAGTTTCAAACCTTGAGGATCCAAAATTTTAGAGATACATCAGAAAAAATATGGCATATATTTATATCCAAACAGAATTGGATTCTGAGCACTTTCATTTTTGGTTTGCCACTGCGGCGGGAAATTAGGGTTTCGGAGAAAGTTGAAATTTATTGAATGTGAGACCATGGCTAGATGCTCCTCAGAAAAATCAAAATCTAGAGACCAAGATCGAAGTTTTTGGTTGGGTAGGACCCCGGGCTATATCAAACCCTAATTCGGGATTTTGACCAAAAAACCAGAAAACCAGAATTTGACAGAAGCTGTAGATCCAAAAATTTCAAAGCCAATTTTGAGGGTTCAAATTTTGGATATTTCAAAATTGAAGTATGCCAACTTGATCAGCTCAGCAAGGGGAATTGTTTCATCCAATCAGAAGTTTGAAATTCAAAGTTTCGATTTTTAGGGTTTCTTTGTCAAACCCTAGTGAGCTCTAGATCTAGATTCATCAAAACAAAGTGTATTGGGTTAATCCTAGAAGAGAATGATTTGGACACCTACATAAGTGAAGAAGTTCCAATTCCAGAGGGAGATGAAGCTAAGGCCTTACATAAGAAGACTACAAGCAATCCCCATAGGTATGATTGAGGAGATTCATGTATGTTTTGAAATATGTTCATGATTAAGTTTATGATATGTTTGTCTTCATATTATTGAGGTTAGTACAATCTTGATTAGTTTTAGACTTGTCTTATCACCCTAGTAAAATTATGAATGCATGTGAATGATAGAAGACATTCATTGATTAGGTGTATGACACTTATGATTGTACTAATACAGTGTGGTGTTGTATGAGGATGATGTTGTCCACTAACATGAAGGGTACATCAAGAAAGAAAAATCAAGTTCTAGATCAAGAACATATGACCATGGTGACATGAAGACAAAGACTCATCCATAGTCATGGATCACATAGAAGCTCTACTTACGAGGTATGTATAACTTGGTTCTACAATTATTAACTTATGAGATATGCAGGTTGCTAGCACAAGGTCTCTAAGAGAACAAAGAAGACATTGTTTGGGTATGTTAGACAAGCATGATAATCTAAGTATGTTTTCCTATATCAAGTTAGAATCCTACTTTGTGTTAGGATCTTAGATAAGTATACTTTTGTATGATTGATAATGATTATTAATGAAGTTATAAGTTTGAGTAATCATGGGTTTATGCATATTATGATTCTTACTTTGATTGATGATATAACAAACTAGAAGAGTCCTATGGTCAAATAAGAATATGCATGAGTAAAAGAAGTACTCCATGAAACCTTGAATATTAACACTTGTGACAAATTACATGTGTATGAAATGACCATGACCATAGATGTTTAAGATTATTTAGAATCATAATATCTTGATAGTATTGAGATTATACTAATGCATGTATGATTATGTATGAGATCTTTAGAAAGACACTAGTGCACACTTAAGCATGCATAGTGTTCGAGGATAGATATAAGTTCAAAGACAGATAATCCAGGAAGTAAAGATCAAGAGGGAGCTCACTGCAGTAGTTCCTGCAAGGAAGCAAATACTGAGAGGGAGCCCAATCCAGTAGTTCCTACAAGGAAGCAAAGATTGAGAGGGAGTCCACCCTACAAGCAAACAAGGATAAGTATTTAAATTGTCATTTCTTGTATATATGATTTTTTTCAGTCATGTACATACTTATGTTCCTAGATTTAGGATGTATTATATGCATTTTAGAAAATTTTGCATTAATGAACAAGATATTACTAATATAGTAATGGGTAAGTGGCCTATGGTACTGTACAACATTCCATTACTACTTATCTAGAATGAAACCTCTTTGCTAACATGTTGGGAGTTGTGCACACTCTTAATAATGCTCTGGTAGAGATGGAAGGCATCTAGAAAGTTACGGAATATGGATAAATGTTGTATTGAAGCGTTGGCTAAGATAATTGCATGACTGTATGACATATGTATTTATGTGTAAGAATTTATTCTGAAATCTATGACATGTTTCTAATCATGCAATTGAACTTGTTTTTGTAGGAAAGACCGTGTACCATCACCTACAAGAGAGACTTGTTTCGAAGAACAAACGACGAAGACTCAACTACAACATTTGTTCCGGCAATGAAGTTCAAGAAAACTATATATTAAAGAATCTGAAGTTCCCAGGATCTGAGATGCAGTAATGGAAGGATGACATGATCAAGGAGTACCAGTCGATCATGAAGAATGATGTTTAGGATGTGGTCCCAAGACCAGAAGGGAAGTCTATTGTGACTTCCAAGTGGATCTACAAGATCAAGCATGTTGTAGATGGTAGCATAGAGAAATACAAGGCAAGGTTTGTGGCTCGTGGATTCTCCCAGAAAGAAGGGATAGATTATGAAGAGACTTTTGCACCTGTAGCCAGATACACTTCCATCAGAACAGTACTTGCTCTGGCTACAGTAATGAAGTGGAAGATACACCAGATGGATGTCAAGACAACTTTCTTGAATGGTGTAGTCGAAGAGGAAGTGTATGTGGAGCAGCCACTCGATTTTGAGACACATGACAGGGAGTCATATGTGTGCAAGTTAAAGAAAGCTTTGTATGGCTTAAAGCAAGCACCTAGGACATGGTACGGCAGGATATACAGCTTCTTGTCTAGTTTGGGATTTACCAAGAGTAAAGCAGATTCCAACCTTTACTACAAGGTTGAGGAAGGAAATCCATTGATACTCCTATTCTATGTGGATGATCTGTTTGTGACAGGTGATGATAGGTTGATTTCCGGCACAAAGAGGAAGATTGCTGCCAAGTTCGAGATGAAGGACTTGGGTATGATGCATTACTTTCTAGGTATGGAGGTGTGGCAGAGTACAGATGGAATCTTCCTTGGACAAGGGAAGTATGCAGTAGAGATCCTAAAGCGGTTCGAGATGATGGACTACAAGGCCATGGCCACACCTATGGCATCGAACTTGAAGCTATTGAGTGATGCTTCATTAGATTCGGTTGATGTCACGATGTATCATCAGATGATTGGATCGTTGATGTACCTGATGAACAAAAGACCAGATATTTTCTTTGTGGTGAACACCTTGAGCTAGTTTCTGACAGATCCTAGACATGTTCACCTAATTGCTATAAAGCATATTCTGAGATACCTAAAGGGTATGGTTGATTATGGGCTCAAGTATGATGCAAATCAAAAGTTTAACATGGAAGGTTATGTTCATTCAGATTGGGCAGGAAGTGCTGCAGAAATGAAGAGCACTTCGGGGTGCTGCTTCAGTATGGGATCAGGTGTGATCTCTTGGTTTAGCAGGAAGCAGTCTTGCATAGCACTGAGTACAGTCGAAGGAGAGTATGTCACAGCTTGTTCGGCTAGTTGTGAGTCAGTATGGATAAGGAAGCTACTGTTTAATTTATTTGATCGTCAGTTGGATTCTACTTGTATCTATTGAGACAACCAAAGTTGTGTGAAGTTGTCAGAGAACCTGGTATTCCATGACAAGTTGAAGCATATCGAGATCAAATATCACTATATCATGGATATGGTGTAGAGAGGAGAAGTGAAGCTCCTGTATGTTGCGACGGATGAGCAGATTGCGGAAGTGTTGACTAAACCACTAGCCGAAGTGAAGTTCGAGTCCTTCAGAAAGAGACTTGGTGTACTTCAGATTGAGGTTCCTTCCAAGGGGAAGTGATGAGTACGGAAGACGCAAATGCACATGGGATTTTCTGACATGGTTGTAGATGTGTTCTCCCATGGTTGTAGATTTGTTCTCCCATGGCCGTGATGTAACTGCTGAGCCATTCTCACATGGTGGTAGATGTGTTCTCCCATGGTGTAGATGTGAGGGATGGAGCCATTCTCACATGGTGGTAGATGTGTTCTCCCGTGGTGTAGATGTAAGGGATGAAGCCATTTTTCACATGGTGGTAGATGTGTTCTCCCATGGTGAAAACGTAAGGATTGGAGCCTTCCCCAAATGGTGGTAGATGTGTTCTCCCATGTCGGTGGTGTAAGTGATGTATGATGTGCATCTGGGTTGTGCTCCGTGGACGATGAGATGATCTGAAGAGGATGATCATGTGTGATGAGAATTAGGATGATGCTCCAGATAATAGGCATCAGTACGATGTTATGATGATGATCAGGATGATCATGTGTGATGAGCATAAAGATGATGCTCTGGATTATATGCATTAGGATGATGTTGTGTACATGATCAGGGTAATCATGTGATGATGATGTGCATCAGCATGATGTACTATATGATGATGATTAGTATGATCATGAGTATCAGGATGATACTCCGTGGCTATGGCTAGATTGTGCAAGTAGCATAGAAAATATCTTGGGAGATCCGATAGTTTGAGCTCGGATACTCTTTCGAGGTTTTGCTATAGGTATCATAGAAAAGATCCTGGGAGATCCGATAGTTTGAGCTCGGATGCTCTTTCAAGGTTTTTCTATAGGAGGCATGTAATCAGCCCTGGAGATTCGATAGGTTGAGCTATGTGCTCGTAAAATTCCTGGGATGCTCTTTAGAGATCTTGCAATTTGCAAGACACTCTTTTAAGGTTTTGCCTGACCACATGTAAAATATCCTGGGAGATCCGATAGTTTGAGCTCATATGCTCTTTCGAGGTTTTGTGGTGGTAACATGTAAAATATCCTGGGAGATCCGATAGTTTGAGCTCGGATGCTCTTTCGAGGTTTTGTTGACGCACATTCCATGGGATGGCCAGAGATGTTGAAGACCTATAGGAGGATAGGCCTACAACCAGCATGAAAAAGGGCTGGCTTTGTAGAACTTCCTATGACAAGAAGAATTGAGAGATAGCCCAGTGATCGAGATGACGAATACATCAACAATGACAATGATGCTCGAGTGATCCAGTGACAATGATACAACTCCAGTATTGAAGACTTGTGCCTATATGTATTGATGACTTGTGTCAAGAGAATACCTTCCTAGTTAAGAGGGACTGTTGATGTATTTGTAACTTCAGAAGATATTCACTTGTAGATTGTATGTATTACATTTGTACTTTATTGTATCCCCAACGGAGATGTATCATTCCTCTGATTGGAAGTGTCATCATATGTATTTGCAAGTTTCGCAACTTATATTTGATGGGTTATTAGATCACCTTGGTGGGGTCAGCCCTATATGAGTTGTGTGGGTCAAAGGGTTATTAGACCACCCTAGTGGGGTTGGCCTAGTGACAAGTGTTAATGGTTTATTAGACGCTCCTAAGGGAGGTCGTCCTAGTTAGATTAAAAGGAAAGTCAAAGTAAAGTATAAATGGAGAGTGTGACTCTCTCATTTGTTCATTCACACACTCACTCACTTCCCTTTAGTGAGAGAGAGGAGGAATGCACACAAGTGGAGGAGGGTAAATTGCTAGGAGACTATCTCTTATTGTGGGGTTTGATCTCTATGATCTTTGTATTGATGCTCATTCTATCTCTGAGGAAGTTGCGGGGTTTTTCACATTCTTGGTTTTCCCCAGTGAAATGCTTTGTGTCTCTTGTCTCTTGTGTTTGATATGTTATACATGTTGTTCTCTCAGTTAAGATCCTAGATTAGATTGAATTAAATGCTGAAAAACTAACAGGTTTCACATATGATTAGATTGGAAATGGTTACCAACATGAACTCTCTTATAAATAAATCTATTAGAGCCCTACTAATGCGAAGTATAAATCATGAAATCTCAAGACAATTCTTTGATAATGCTAGCCAAGGAAATCCAAGTTTATGTGGTGGAAGGGTTGTGCTCTTCTTAGACTCTAATAATATTATTATTTTAAAATTATGCTATTGGGAAAGGATACAACAACATGAATGAATATCTAACACTTTGGGTTTTGCTAAAAGAGGAAAACGAGAGAGGCATGAAACATTTCTAAGTTTTGGTGACTCAAAACTATTGATTGATTGGGAAAATCATCATTCCAGCATTCAAAACTTGGCCCTAGCTGCTATCATGAATTGAGTGAAGGAGGTAATATATACCTTTAATTCCATTTATTTCTTCACATATATCATGAATTCAATACCCATGTAAAATTATTATCTAAAAAGACCTCGGTCATGTAGGAGGGCTCTCTGCTTACTTGAGTATAGAGGAGGAGATCTCATTTAAGATTAGACAAAATCATTGTATTAATTCATATGATGATATGATTTTAAAATAAAAACTATGGTATGTACACAAGAGTTTGGAAGTCAATGTATTTGCACATGTTAATGTGTAACGCTTCATTTTCTATCAAAGGAGAAAGATGGTATTAAGTCATAGAGGTTATATTTTTCTTTTTTCTTTTCAAACAAGTAGAGATGGGAAGAATCTTGAGTCCTTCGAGTACATTCCAATGTACTTTTTATTCCATCTCCCAAATGTTAATGTAAAGTTTTTTAGGTGGGAAAAAGAAGTTAAGGTATTGAAATAAAATGAAAATATTAGTGATCATATAGTAAATTGGCTTGTTTGTATTGCTTTACATCTATACAATATTTTTACCTAAAATTAATTTAAAATTTTAATTTCGTATACTCTTTTTTTTAAATTTTTTAAATAAGTTCTCCTTTCTAGATTATCTAGAAAAATTATGTGAGTAAATAATACATTCAAACATTTTTTTTTATGTTGTGAGCGTACAAAAAAAGGATACATATTTTTTTTAAAAGTTATGGCATGTATCCGTGGTTGGGGCCATGCCCTATTGTTTGAAATCATGTTCAATTCCTTTGTCTTTTGGGTTCTTAACTTTCAAAGAAATTGAAAAATTGTTGAAATTTATATCTTCAAATGATAAAATGCTGCCATTTTTATGAAAAGAACTAAGTTAAGATGTAGAAGATGGGGTATCATGCTTGAGTCATCATATTATGAAATATCAACACAAAAATTACAAGAGAGTGATCTTTCAAAAGTTAACATGTCAAAACTTGCATGACCGAGAGATGGGAATACTTTGCTTTATAGCAATGTAATTCTAGACATGAGAAATGGAGGAGATGATAGAAAATAATTGGGATCATGGGAGATTTTGGAACATGTTCCACTATGACCAAATTTCTTAACATGTCAACATTAAGGACAATCAAACCATGTTTGCTCAACATACATTTTGCTAAGTTGCATTCTCAAATTTCAATAATCCAAATCAGTAATTTCACGAATAGTAAACACACTGCCCATCAAATCATGATTGTTCAACCAAGATTTTGCTAAGTTCCATTCTCAAATTTTAGTAACCAAATATGTAACTTCATAGTAGTAAGCAAGCTTTTCTCTTCTTAAAGTCCCTTCAATTTTAAAATTGAAATACTTAATAATTGTACTATTAAAATATATTGTTATGTTTGTTTATGATAATGATGATGTCAAACCAACTTTGGTATATCAAACCTTAAAAATTTAAGGAATATGTTGGTTTTCTTTGAAATTTTATTCATGTGTTTGAAAAGCTTTAAGAAAGCATTCTTAGATCAACATACTTGTGATGAGTTGAAATGTTAAGAAGGTCAATATTGTAGCAAATATTTGGCATAGCTTTTTTTGTTATTTATATTATTTAATACTACGATTTGCTTGGGATTTTTTTTCATAGTGGTAGTTTATATTTATTATCAAAAAAATTATTGATTTCTCCATTCAAATTCACCTTTTTCTCTGTTTCAAGCTAAATGGAATTCTTGAACAATTTCTCTTATGGGAGGGTTATTTTGATATTTGTAATACATATCCAAAACAATAAACAGTAAATGGTGCATAATTAAGGTTTATTTTTTGTAAGCTAGGTATCACTTTATATTACTAAGGAATCACAAAAAACATTACATAGTTTGGAGTGGCTGGCCTATCACAAGGGAAAATAGACCATCCAGAGAACTAGAGTTTGTCCACAAAGTCTCCCCAAAATTTAAAGCAACTGTGTAAATATCTAAGGCTAAAAAAGCTATTGGCATTTTTCCTGAAAGAGATGGTAAATTCTTGAACTATACATAGAAGTTCTAATAATCCCCCAAAAATGTAAGTAGTCAAGTATGGAATTAGGATTCACCTGAGATAATAAGAGTGGGCACCTCAGGCTGCATTAGTGCAGTGTTTACTTGTTCCACAACATTCCGCTCCTTGAAAACCTTGCCGATGGTGGCTTTAGCAAAAACATCGATCTTGGCTCCTATCTCGACTTAGGATCCTGCAATTAGTTTGATAATGGCCCCGACCATGTTGAGCTGCATCTTATTGTACGCAATATGAAGAAGAATATCTTGTTTGTCTACTACATAATCCGTAATGGCTTTGCCTAATAAGGTCTTCCTTTGCCAATAGAGGGTGATCGTTTTCATGAATTTTGTAACCCTTGTTTGAGAAGTTCCTGCATCCTCTGTTATTTTTCCATAATCAATTTGAATTTCTGCCAACCTGATTCTGTCCCTTACATGCTTCACCCATGTCTCCATTTTGTCAATAGTGCACTGTGTCGGGGTTGAGACCACTTTGCCGAATATTTCTCTAGAAACCTTAGTCTCTTGTATAATCCTTGAAATATGTGTTTTGCCTGAGTTCCTTTCCCCCCTCCTCGAATATTACCCTTTTACCATTGTCAAGTTGTTGAAACACTAGACCGTGATGCAATTCTCGTGCCGAGAGTAGCCAAGGGGGACATAGTGGTTAAAGCCCTAATTTGGGGTATCTCTCCTAATGAGAGTTGCACAATTCCTTGTAGTAAACCACATGTTATAATGGCTAGCTTTTAGGGGATTAACAAAATTAGGAAAATGGAGAACAAGAAGAAGGATTCTTACCGTTGCCAAGAAATGAAATAATAGAGCTTTGGTTCTAAACAAGTTTCTGAAGCTTCTCATTTTAACTATAATCCAGAGCTCAAGTCTTTTAGGGTGCAAAGCCATGATTATGGCATGCGGGTAGGGAGTCTCCATAATGGCGAACCAAATTTACATTAACCACAAATTCCTCTACCTGGTTGTTTCCTCCTCGACACCTTGTCTCACAGTCTTACCTCAATATAGACGATGATGTGTTTGCTTGGGTAGGGCCTCCTTCGTCTCCTTTTTTCTAATCAAGCATGCTAGGTGTTTGAGTGCTTGGAGCATCATGAGTGAGCCCTATGGTAGCGTCTTGTCGCCCCTCTACCACCCATCATGGATGGTTGCACAATTCAAGTTCATTTATAAGTTTCAATAAAATATATATAAGAATATGTAACAATTATTTATCAAATCTATGATCATGTGATTTTTAATTAGTTTCGTTGGTACATATAAGAATATGTAACAATTATTTATCAAACCTATGATCATGTGATTTTTTTTAATAAGCTAGTAGTAGTTCCTTCTATTTCCAAAAAAAAGATGACAGTTCACAGCCCTCCCAACAAAGGGAAAACAGGCCAAAAAACAAGAATTTGGACCCTCGCGGGGAAAATTATATCCAATTTTTTACCGAGAAGTACAAATCAGCTTGCCTCTAAAAGAAATAAGGATGAACCATTTACAAATAGAGTTCTTATGTATAGGTCTACTACTATTTATCATAAACAAAAAAACATAAAGAGCTAAAACCAGAGATTATTCAGATTCCTGTTTGATACCCGGCCCTGAAGGAGCTTCAGTGTCGGTGTCCAAACTGATGCCGAGATGTGAGGCAATCTTACGTTCCTGGTTATCTCATCCAATTGGAGTAGGATTTCCTGATGAGCTTCACCGTGTTCGATTAGAGCATTTCCCATGAGATACTTTTGCTGCCAGGCAAGATCAAGGGTTTTCATATAAAGAGCTACTTGGCCATGGGGGTATCCAGGATCAGGGAGTAGAGCTTCGAATTCCTTTCGAACCTCCTCATCCGCAGTGCAAATGTGAGCTACTCGTGCGTCTTCTTCCGCCCCTTCAATTTCTTGTTGAATTGCAGTAGGAATTTGGTCTTTATACTTCTAAGTGGTGTGGACAATGTTCCGCATTACTCTAGACAGAGTGGCAGGAGGTATGGCTGAGGATCTTGCCTCCTTGGCTTTCCTGTGTCTGTAGCATTGCGGCTAAGGAGGCATATCGACAATGGGAATATATAGAGCTAGTGCACAGGAATGCGGGGAGGGATTTCAGAAACAAGAAGGGACAGAGCTAATGTGTAGGAACGAGGGTGTGGGAAAGGGGTGCCGACACACCAGGATGCAAGCGCACGGAGGGAGAGCAGACATACACAGGGGAATTGAGTGCTGAAAGTAAAACTCAATTCACAAGGGATAGGAAATGAGGGAGGTGAGTGGCTCGAGAGAGATCGCATCCTGCAGTCAGGAGAGCAACTCCCAGGGAAGAATAGTGAGGGTAAAGCAGGAGGCTTTAAACACCTCAATAACTAGACAAGAAAACTCGAAAAAAACTAGGAATTCGAAATGCAACGAGTTGGGAGAAAGACGCATAAATAAGTAGGGTCTTACCATCATGTCATAGGTTTGGAAGGGTGGTCGAATGTACTGCACCATTGCTTCCATTTTTATCCAAGTTGGGCATACCAGCTCGCACACTTGCATTCACTGCCTCTTTGCCATAAGCTTCCGTCATCCTAGCTGCATCATGATTGTCTTCAGTACTCGAGCCATCACCTCCCAGCGAGGAAGATACCCGGTTATAACGAGGCATGGGCTATGAGGTGGCAGCGTGAGACAAGGCCAAGTGCCCCTCATGTGTCCCTCTATCTACTCCATTAAACACCCGCCGTGGGGAATGATCATGTGATTTAATTAGTTTAGTTGTTGTATCATTAAAATTCGTTTATAAGTTACAAAATAATATATAAGAATATGTAGTAATTATTTATCAAATCTATGATCACATTATTTAATTGGTTTCATTTTTCAACCACTTTTTTCATGGATGCAATTTGCTCCAATTTAGAGATTCGTTGTAGCATGTAGGTAAATATTTGTGCTCACTACAAAGAAATCATGAATCCAATGAAGAGTTTAAGTGAGTTGGCTAAAACTCTATGAATTAGAGTTGGACATTAAAAAGATCTACACTTTATAAAATTTTAACATTAAAACTTCAAAATTTAATTTTCTGTAATATTAAAAAAAAGAAATAAGTTGTTAACTAGTACTTTATATTAATTAATGAAAATTTACTTTAAAAACAAAATTCCTATAGTGATAAAATAATTAAATATAAATAAAATAATAAAAACTATAAATGAAAAGAAAATAATTAAAATATTAATAAAAAACAAAATATACCATATAAAAAACATACACACATATTCCATGGACTTTATTATAAAGTTTAATTTTAAATTTCATGGACTTTATTATAAAGCCTAATCTTAAAAAAAAATTAACTAACATAAATCCATCTTAAACTCAAGTTTATTAAGGATCTAATTTTTTGAGGTGTAATTTTTTTTAATCTTAATTTTTTACACATTAAGAAAATATTTACAGGTTAATAAATTGAATTACTATGTTTAATAGATTTGGGTTTAAAATTGACCTATGTTAATTTTAAATTTTTTATTTATAAACATGAATTTTTTAATTACTTTTTATTTTTGATAATAAACCGACATAAAAAAAGTTAAATTACTTGACAAAAGTGACCATATCTCCAGCTCCCTACTCTATATACAATAACTTATCTCTTATATATATATATATATACTTAACTTTTATATATATTTATTCTATGTGTTTATAGATATAAGTTTTCGGCTCTCCGACTAATCAATTTACAGTTACATAACTACCTTTGATGAACTAACTCTTCCCGGGTACAAGAGCAGGGAGCTACTGTGGCAAACCGAATGTCCTGTTATCTTTCCCGTGGAATGAAAGAACACTGATCAGATTTGGTTCCACGCAGAGCTTAATTGCAGGACAAGTCTATATATACAGTTGCATTTTCCTGTTGCAGTCACAAAACATCTTATCTGTACGTCGAATTTTGCCAAACAGGTGCATTTAAAACCTCCGCTTTTGCTACAATTTTTTCCTTTTTTTAGGTCGTTGAAAATGTTGATCAGAGTACGAAGTAGGGATGGATTGGAGCGAGTGAAGGTAGACCAGCCAAATGCCACAGTGGGGGATTTGAAATCTCTCATTCAATCCCAACTCCAAGTCCCATTTCCCAGCCAAATCCTATCGACCAATCAGAACTTATTGCTGGCCAAGGGCAATGATACCCAACAATTTAAGGACATGGAGGACCCCAACATGCCCCTTTCTTCAATGGGTATAGGGCACGGTTACATAGTTTACCTCTCATACGAGGGCGAGAGGTCCGTAGCTGGACCTCGGATAAACGTAAACCCTGCTGGGAGCTTTGGCAAAAAGATGACCATGACTGACCTGATTGCCAGGCAGGTGAGAATTGAGCGCCAGGACAAACCCCACTGTGGCTCTGTCTCATTCGACAGAGATGCTGGCAATGCCTTCCAGCAGTACGTGAATGAAAATCTTGCATTTGCTATCAAGAGGGGAGGGTTTATGTATGGGACAGTAAGCGAGGGTGGTGATGTTGCTGTTGATTTCATTTATGAGCCACCCCAGGAGGGGACTGAGGACAGCTTGTTGCTGTCCAGAGATCCAGATGAGGAGAAGCGGGTGGAGGCCATTGCAATTGGGCTGGGGATGAGGAGAGTTGGGTTCATTTTCACTCAGACTATTTCTCAGGGAAAGTCGAAGGATTATACGCTCTCCAATGCGGAGATTCGGCAGGCTGTAGAGCTCCATGCTGAGAGCGAATTGAAGGAATGGGTTACTGCTTTGGTGAAGCTGGAGGTGAACGAGGAAGGTGGTGCTGCTGTCCATTTCGAGGCCTTTCAGTTGAGTGATCAGTGCGTTAAGCTTTTTAAAGAAGGGTGGTTCGTTGACGATTACACAGATTTGGATCTGAAGATTACAAGGTTGAAGAAGGATGCGGTCATCCTCGGGAAAGATGCGAGGGATGTTGACAATGATTTCTTTCTGGTGGTGGTCAGGATTCTTGATCATCAGGTATTGGTTACCTTTCATTTCAATGCTGCCTCTTGCTTATTGTTCTTGGTATGTTATAATGTTTATCATTTCATGTATGTAACGTAGGTTCTATCTTCTGCAGGGTCCTCTATCAATAACATTTCCCATCGAGAACAGGGTTTTTCCTGTTACCTTAAGGGCATTAAAGAATCACCTTGACAGGACAAAATATTTTGCTCTTGTGAAACGCATCTCTGATTTTCACTTATTGCTTCGTCTGGCAAAATATTTTGATGTTAATTCAGATGTTACTCAGTTAGCAGCATGTGTGCAAGGGCAAGCCTCTGTACCAGAAGGATATCAAATCCTAGAACGATATCGAATCCGTATAGATTCTCTAGCAACAAACTCTGGAGATTGAAGCTGTGTGGATAAACAATGGTTTCATTGTAATTAAATTTCTGATGAATCAGAACCTTTAATTTGTTCTGTGTCTACGTTGTGATGGTGATATGTTAATTCTTTTCAGTTTGCACTCATTATAAAATATTAATATATTATCTATTTATAGGATGCTTATCTCAACGGTTCTGATTGATGAATGTTACAGGCAGCATACTTCTAGTTGAGTAAGAATTATATTATTTACATGTTATGTGCATCTACGAATATAGAGTACTTTTATCAGATATGTTACTGTTAATTTTATGTGGTAGGTGGTAAAAAAGTTTATAAATATGGAGAAGGGTGCTTAAGCTTCATTCACAAGCTTGAGCTATGAATTCCTTGTTCTCCCCTGGTAACTCGATGACCATGTTGTCATTTTTCTTTGCAAGCTTAGAGAATAAATTCGTGGCACATTTGGCAACTTCTAAGGAGTAACGTTATGGTCATTATATGCGTGAACTGATACTTGGTCGTTCCGCCACAAATTGAGTTAAAAAAGAGTGGGAGCACACTCTGCCTAATTTAATATGCCCTTCAACACCTCAGAAGATAATCTAGATTGATAGTCGAATTATTGGAGTAGAAGTGAAATGCAATGTTGTGGATGTATGTACAAATTACATGTGATCTTCATTATTCCATTTATTTTATCTGAGAGTGCATGCTCTGAGTGCATGCTCTGAATGGGTGGTCGAGAAGAATCATTGTATAAATTTCTACATCCCACAGAGCACTAAAGCTAAAGCTGAGAACAAATCTTTTTTACTTTATTTATGGGTTACAGGTTCAACTGTGGTTAAATAGGATATGGTATTATAGTAAGCTGTCAATGACCTAACAATGATAGAAAGTCTAATTTAATTTCATGAAATGTTGTTGGGGACATTTCCATCACTGTATAATCATGTTTATACATTGTATATATATTATAAGTCTTTTTTTTGTTTTGGTACTATGTGACGAAAGGTAATTGATTTCTTGGAGTTGGTTTCTTTTGATTATGAAAAAAACTAAAAACCTAAACATTTCCATCTATATATTTAGTATTGTCTTTTTATTTCTATATATTTAATATTGCCTTTTCTTTTCCATTTTATTTTACTGTCTTTTGTTAATACTGTGAGAGAGTATTTGATTTCTTGGAGTAAGTTTCCTTTCATAGTGAAAAACACTAAACATTCCCATCATATATTTACTATTTAGTAATGTCTTTTCTTTTCCATTTTTTACTATATTTTACTGTCTTTTGTTAATACTGTGAGAGAGTATTTGATTTCTTGGAGTAAGTTTCCTTTCATAGTGAAAAACACTAAACATTCCCATCATATATTTACTATTTAGTAATGTCTTTTCTTTTCCATTTTTTACTATATTTTACTGTCTTTTGTTAATACTGTGAGAGAGTATTTGATTTCTTGGAGTAAGTTTCCTTTCATAGTGAAAAACACTAAACATTCCCATCATATATTTACTATTTAGTAATGTCTTTTCTTTTCCATTTTTTACTATATGTGGAATGTATTTGATCTCCTTGGTTTCTTTTCATCTTTAAAGTGACTATATGTAGAATGTATTTGATCTCCCAGAATTGGTTTCTTTTAAAGTGACTATATGTAGAATGTATTTGATCTCCCAGAATTGGTTTATTTTCATCTTCAAAGTGACTATTTAAAAGAACCTTAATAGGACACTTCATCCTTTATCTTGTATTGATTGTTTTCTTTTTGTTTCTCCTGTTGATGAAAATTCGCAATTCGCACCTCTCCCGTAGTGGCTAGTGGGTGAAGTGCAATCCATTTCAGGTTATTTGCGAGAGATATTTAGCACACATCCTCAGCTTAAATTGAATTATATTGAAATTTTAGAATAATTATAAAAACTGATTCAGTTTCATGATATTCTTGACATATAAAGACGTATATTATAATTTTTCATTTAAGGATTGTCTGGATCGAGACCACTGTTTTTCTTTGGTTTACAGTCGTGTAGTTCCCAGGCCAGTTCGTAGTTGGCTTCTATGGTTTGCTGGTCAACCTCTCAGTAGTGAAGTAGAGGCTTTATTTACTTCATTGCTATAAGATAAATTATATTTGTCCGGTCATGCTGTACATAGATTGTTTGAACTAAAACTGTGAACACCTGGAGTTGAGCCGGTGTTTCTTGTAGCAAATGAATTTCATTAACAATAAGAATACTACTTTGTGTTTCATTTTTACAACTAGGTGTTTATATCTTAGAATTTGGGATGGACTATCATCTATCTATGTTTTTAGTAGATTAAAGAGGATGAAACAAGTGTAACGTGTCATTCAAAATTCAAAATAAACAATTATAATATGTATATATAATAAAATTGGTAGTTGATGTATCTATAACTGGTACTTGATGCATGGATAATAGCTACAACTCATTTAAAGAAGATAATAGGTAGTTGAGGCATAGACAAAAACATGTGATTACAACTAAGAATGAAAAACAATTAACATATAAGTTTTTCATATCACTTAACTTGTGACACCCTCTATTTTAATTTTATAACATTCATAATTGTTTCAAATCTAGATAACCATAAACAGGACAGACGAAAATACCAAGGCTAGCTACAAAAGAGAAGAGTCGACTCCGGAGCTAGATGAAACAAGCCAAAGCAACAAACCCAAGCAGGAACTGGGCACCGAAGGATTGAAACTATACAGACGGACCAGCTTCATCCTCAATAATCATCCTCCTCCTTTACGCAGAGATTGATCTTTCTTGGGATCTCCACTTTTTTGGGACGGGTAAGGAACGAGATCCCCATATCTGCTGCCATCGTGTCCAATTTCATATGAATCCACTTTGATTCTTCAGCATGATCCTTGCAAAGGTCCTCCCGTTGAGTCATCTGTAGAGAGCCAGACAAAATATCAACATGAGTTTCCATAACCTAGGCAATTAGAGTTTTCATCACCCACAATATAACTACAACCCTAGATTATAAAGAGCCATATGACCCCTAGTGTTTCCAGGGTCATGGATCCAATCGGACATAGAAACAGCCTCCTGTGGCAGTTCTTGCTCGCCCACCCTATGCCACAGAGTAGCTTCAACATTCTCTACCACCCTCTGCACATCCTGAGGAAAATAACGGCGAAAGAACAGTGCAATCGCAGTAGCGCTCCATTGATCTCGATTGGGAACGGCCTGGGAACCGTTCCCCCTATCCCCATTGCTTGGCTCACCATGAGCCCGTCTACCCCTCCTGGTAGGTCTCCCTCTCGACGACATAATCTCGATACCCTTACTATCACCCATCACCCCACTATTGGAAATAACGAAACTCCACCAGGTACCAGCAGAACAAAGACTATAGCCACTGATACTATTGTCGTCCTTGAACGTAGAATATAACGGAAGGCATCCATCTCTGTCCATCAAGTCCATCATAATTAACCAAGCTTTATAATAATTCCTCATGTCCTGCTCTCTTGTCACCTTAGCAGAATCCATCTCCATAGGACCCATCCGAATCGTGAGAGGCCGAGCAACCATTACCTTCTCACGCACCATATCTTTTAACATGATTATTTTAGACAAAGGGAAGTATATGGAAGGCCAAGCAGTGGCACAGTTAATAAGGTTAGCTAAAAACCACCTGTCCATACCACCCTGCGAAGTGTACCAGTTGTTACAATCCATCGGGAATTGATATTCTTCTACCGCCAGCTAAGGGCTCCACTCCACCCTAGTCAGTTTCAACAATCATTTTACATTGCTGACGACATATCTCCGATGGTATTTCCAAGGCTTCCCCTTCCCATCCATCATTAAGGATGCTAGCGCCATGATTTACCAATGCCAGACAGTTGGCACTCCTTCTAACGTGCTAAAAGGTGACGAAGTTGAATGAGGGATGAGTTCACCAAGACACATCAATCTCCACGCCAAACGCCATGACTGTGCCAGCTTAGAAGCCCAGGTCCCGTTGTTAAGCTTAATGGCAGTCTATATCATCATGTTCGAATCCCCTTCAACAATCAAGCAGCTAAAGCCACGTCGGGCAGCCATGCACAAGCCTTGCAACATGGCTTCACATTCTGCAACGTTGTTGGTTTCACGACCCAGGTGCCCGAAATAGCTAAACATAACCCTGCCCCGATCATCTTGAAGAACACCACCATACCTGACTAGCCCTGGGTTACCCTTAGAAGCACCGTCGAAGTTCTGCTTAATCCATCCCTGTAATGGTAGAGACCAAACCGCCGGAGTGTCAGGAGAGTGGCGACCAAAATGGATACGACCAGCATGATGGGGGATCGTGGTAATACCGTAGGTATGAAGAATTTTTAACTCAATTTACGGAATATTCATATCCTGTTCGGTCCACATAGTTAATTGCATAGTCTTAGTGATTCCACACTATATATTCCCCCAGACTGTCTTTCAAGTGTTGAGCTTGCTAGTGGATATTCGTTTATTACGCTCCTTCCATAATTCCCAAAGGATAAAACGAAGAAAGAGTTTCCAAACATGATTTAGAAGTCTCCCTTGAAAGGGGTCTTCCCTCCACTGTTTCATAGTTTCACCAAGAGAATTCCTGACTCTGCCAGACATGCGAAATTGCATTGCTCCTTCATCCCATAGAAGTGACACGAAACTGCAACCATCCAACAGGTATGCAATGGTTTTGTCATTTCTCCCACAAAGGACACAGAGGGATGGTCCCTCGAAACCCCGCTTCACAATATTATCCCAAGTTAATATTTTGCCTTTCAATACGAGCCAAAGGAAGAGGGTGATTTTGGGCTAGAGTTTAGCTCCCCACAGATGTTTCCAGGTATTCTCCACCAATTGATTCATCGGGTAAGTCTGCAGACTATATGCTTCCTTTATAGTGAAAATTCCATTAGGGCGATAACCCCATCGAAGAATATCCTTACCCCTCTAAGTTTTAATAAGGTGGGTCATCAAAATGTCATAGATTTTCCTTCCAATTTCATCCCCATAAGTGTCCATCCACCATTTTAGCAGGAACCAGACACGAAAAACTCTAGCATTAGAATCCTCCTACCAATATTGATTCACCACCTTCCAATTATGGTGCATAATAGGGGAATCAACGGGGATATCAGTCACCAGAGAGGAAAGAGAGGGCTCTTGTTGCCATGCTTCTAGCCATAGATTCGTTGAAGCACCTTCACAAATCTCCCAGAAACTATGTTTCCGAATTAGCTCACTACCAGCCCGCACCATATTCCAGATGTTAGATCCCTTCTCCGGTCCATCTTCCCAATCCCATTCCCGTTGATTAGTCGTCGGAGCATACTTATTTCCCTAGAAACTTGCCCATTGCTCATTGGAATGAGTAAGCCATCTCCACCAAATTTTGGCTCCACACACCGTACTGAGTTTTTTCGGATCACAAAGACCTAACCCACCATCCTTCTTGGGTTTATACAGTGTTCCCAATCAACTAGTGGCCACTTCCTGTGGTCCACTATGCCACCCCACAAAATGTTACATTGGGTTTTCTTGATCGCCTTCATGACTGACTTAGGAGCAGCCAGAACAGAGAATAGGTACACGGGCATAGCTTGTAGCACAGATTTCACAAGAACCACTCTGCCCGGTAAGTTCAAGGATCAAAGCGTCCAATTAGAGAGTCTTTCCTTCATTCTATTTAAGAGATCTTCCCAAGAAGCCTTTCTTAAAATTCCCTCAGATAATGGAGCCCCGATATATTTGGTTGGAAGGGAGCTCTTCTTGAACCCTAAAATTCTTATAATATTCCTCTGACTAATGGGAGGTGTGTTAAGGAAAAAACCCAGAGACTTATCCATATTAATATTAAGTCCCGAGGCTCGTAAAAAAGTGTTCAAGGCTTTGTTGATTTGTCTTGCTTCATGGACAGATGAATGACCCATAAGTAGGGTATCATCAACAAACTGTTGGTGGGTTATAGCCTTCTCATAGGGTGGAAACTGAAGACCTTTAATGTTTCTCTGTTCAACTAAATGAGAGATGAGTTTTCCAAGGCCTTCTGTCATAATCACAAAGAGGAAAGGAGAGAGAGGGTCACCTTGTCGAATACCTCAAGAGGGTTTAAAAACAGCAGAAGGGTGCCCATTGATCAGAATGGAGAAAAACGCCGAGGATGTAAGGTTGGAAATCCATTGTATCCAAACATCGCAGAAGCCAAAAGAGCTCATAATTTCTTTCATATACACCCAATTAAGGTTATCATAGGCTTTGGAGAAATCCAATTTGAGTAGCATCCCAACTTTTTTGGCATTCTTCAAGGAGCGAATAAATTCTTGTGCCAAGATAATACCATCCATAATTTTTTGGCCTTCCACAAATCCAGATTGTTCCACAGAGATTAGAGAGGGAAGAGGGGTTTAAGCCGAATGGAAAGGACTTTGGTTATGAGTTTGTAAATGATATTACAGAGGGAAATCGGTCTAAAAAGATCAGATTTCTCAGCCATCAGGGTTTTAGGGATCAAGGTTAGAAAGGTAGATTTTAAAGCCAGGAGAACCCCTCTCACTCTTCGGGATTCTTCCACCACCTCCCACACTTCCTTTTTGATTAAATCCTATAAAACATGGAAAACGTTAGCAGTAAAACCATCCGGCCTAGGGGATTTTCCTTCCTCCATTTGATTGATGGCAATCTCAACTTCTAGGAATTCAATAGGTCGGGTAAGCATCTAATTCTGCTCCTCCGTGTTGAGCCTGGGAATGACAGCTTTGATTTCCCTACAAGCCTCGGTCACCACCTCTTTAAAGTGATTAACCAATTCCTATTCAATTTCCACATGAGACTCCATGACCACCCATCACGCATCTGTAGGTTACAGATATGGTTATGCTGTCTATGTTGAATAGTAGCTCTATAAAAAAACTTTGTATTCTGATCACCCTCTTTCAACCAGAGATTACAGGATTTTTGCTTCCACAGGATCTCCTCTTGCCTCTGTCGTTGAGAGAGTTACTTTTCCTCCAAGGTAATCTCAGGGGTCATACCTTTATGCATAATACATTCCTAGACATGCTCCATCTCCGACTCCAGCTTGGATTTCCCACCCTGAATGTTCCCAAAGACATCAGTATTCCAGTGCTTGATTTTCTATTTGAGTGCCTGCAGTTTTTGTTGAAAGCAATACATCTTCGTTCCTATGGGTGGGATAATAGAATTCCACCATTATTCCACACGGGCTGAAAAATCTTCATGAGTTAACCAAAACTTCTCGAACCTAAAGGGCTTGGTCATTTTCATTCCTATATTTCTCCACATCAGGGATACCGGCCAATGGTCATATCTCGAAGATGGAAGTGGGCGAGAGGTTAGAGTACCTCCTAGGAGCATGATGCTTTTAGACAGAAGAAACCTATCAAGCCTAGCTTCCACCAAATGCTCTCCTCCACATCTATTGTTCCAGGTGAAAACCGTACTTTCAAGATCAACATCAATCAATTTACTAGCCTCATGAATTCATCAAACATAGTATTATCCAGAGTAAGGACTCTTCTGCCTCCTTTTTTCTCAGACAGAGACTTGATCATATTGAAGTCCCCACCTACTATCCAATGGGTTCTATCAAACATCCTCCTCAAGTTGGTCAAAATGTTAATGAAATTTTGTTTTTCAGGGTAGCTACTGGGCCCATAAACATTAGTAAGAATACCTCTCACATTAGACCCAATAACATGGAATTCAGCAGAAAGAAATTTGGAAAGATAAACTTTCCTAGGATCCCACAATACTGCCAACCCTCCCGAGTGACCAGTAGAATCCAGTGCCATAATTTTACAATGTTTCCAAATATTCTGAGCCTTGGCTTTGAATTGGGAACCAGAGCACTTTGTTTCTTGTAACATGACTACATTTGGTTGTTCCTTCATGATATTATTCTTAAGGGTTTTACTTTTGTGAGGCCCATTAGTGCCTCGAATTTTCCACGATAAGAATTTCATCAGGCATTGTATCTTGTTGATAAGAGAGCTTCCTGGATCATTGGGTATTGACCAGAGTCGACTAGTCTAGCCCCAATCTCCCTGATCATGTCCCTATTCGACCTTCTCCCCCACTTCGAACTTCTTTCTTTAAACTTCCTTTTATTTTCCTTTAGTTTCAAGGGGCCAATCCCCAGACTAGGAGTAGGTTTAGCTTTTAGAATAGCTTCCTTCAATAGTTGCAGTTGTTTATCAAGAATAGAATGGACCTCGATGTTTTTACAAGCCTCTTCAATGTTATCTAGATCCAGGTCCTTGAGTTCCATTTATTCCACATCCTCCACCATGCACTCAGATTCAATACATATTTTTCAAGCATATATTTTTGTTTGACCTATCTCTTTAGCCACCTCAGTAGGAACAACTTCAAGCTTAGTGGAATCCTGTACAATCAAAGGAGAGTATTTTTCTACTAGATCAGTATCTAGAGCAGCAAATCTATTAGGGTTCGCATCCTTCTTCCCTACCTAGGGGAATTGTGTCTTCTCCCCGTTCTTCTACGAGTAGTGACTTTAACAAAACCATCCTTATCATGCTACTCCTGAGTGCTACTACTAGGGATAACCTCCGGGATATTAAGGTGACAATCACAGGTCAGATGGCCATGGGTGTGACACCACCAATAGCAGAAAGGGATATGTTCATAGTCAAGAGTTTGAAACCATTCAGAATATTCCCAATTTAAAGTGATCCCCTTCGGGAGGGTTTCGTAAATATTCATATAGACACAGATGCGAGCATATGAAACATGCCTTCCCTGCTGGGTTTGATCAGAGATCTTGATAAAGTGCCCCAGAGTTCCTCCAATAGCTTTTAAAATGTCCAGATCCCAGTATTCCGATGGAAGTGAGTAGAGTCTAATCCAAACCGGGGCGATTGAGAGATCCTCTTTGTCCAGATTGAAATGGTCCTTCCAAATACGTAAGAATAGACAAGCAGAGTAGTAAAAATAGGGGCCACCCTCAAATATCCGATCCTTGTCCTCCACATTCAAGAAAACCATAGTAAAGAAACCCTTGGAGCCAAACAGTAGGTCAAAAAGTCCTTTCGGTTTCCAGGTCCAGTGTATCCACCAAGTAAAGGCTTTCTCCATAGGCCATATACCCATAAATTTCCCTATCAAGGCATGGTCCATCATATGCTGAATTTTTTCCTTAACCTGTATAGGGTTTACTAAAATGGCTGGGATGTTGTTATATTTGGGTATACAGATCCGTTTTCCTGCTTCCCCTCTGGTCACCTCAGAAGTCTCCATCCGAGGATTTCGACCCTCTACTCCGATTCCTTCTTCCTGCAATACTACTGGCATAACCTCATTCAGCTACGGTTTTCCTTCATCTGAGGAGGGGAGAGGCCCCTCCCCTATGATCGCACCATCCCACCGACGATTGATCCCATAACCCAGTGCCAAGCGCGTCCCTCATAGAGAAAAACAGAGCCACAACTCAACCGTTGAAATAAATCACTTCTTGGAGCCCCAAATTCATCATTCCATCATCCGAGGGATATTAAAAAAATCAAAATACATTAATATTGGAAAGAAATATAATTTTAAAAATTACTATAATGATAGTTAAATTATATATATATATATATATGAAAGATTGAAATTTATTTATTTTTTATTTAATATTATTATTAATATAGTTATATATTTTTATTATAATATTTCTGAAATTTATAATATTAATTATGGTAGAATTTTAATATATTTCAAATTTATATTAATGTTTAAAGGATGAGAGTTATGAGGTGGTAATGGTTCATCATTTTGATAAAGTAAGATTTTGAAAATAAACATATTAATCTCGAAGAAATGTGAATTTATAGGAATTCAAATATATGCATTGTGAAAATTTGTTAATATTTCTAAATGCATATGCATTGTGCAAATTTGTAGGAATTCAAATATATGCATTGTGAACATATGTTAATATAAATTATTCCATAAAATAATGATATTGTTTTATTTCTTTTAAAATGAAAAATTATTTATAATTTAAGTCTAAAAAATTATTATTATTATAGAGATACATAAAATTTAATCATTTAAAATTTATTATAAATAAATAAATAAAAATATCAATATATAATATGTCAATATTAATTGCATTTGATATAATGGCATATATGTATTTTTTTTAAATGTTATGTTCCTACCTAGTACTTAGGAGGGATATATTTGAATCACACAACAATATTACATTATTCTATATGAGCTTAATTTTTTGTTTTCCCATGGTTCAACTTAGGAGGATTATTTTTCTATTTAATATACTTATCATGAAATTATCTCTATATGATTTGACTGCGAAGGCATGACATTTCCCTTGGGGATCATCATCTCGGTTCAATAGATGGAACATTTTAACTAAAATGTCTTTGGCCAAGAAGTGTCCTGACATGAGCTAAATAATCCTCACTCCTTTCAAAAAAGAGAGGATCCAAAGAAATCAACTCTCTCACAATTTTCATTTAACCTGATTTTCGTCAACTTCATCAAATATCTTCTTTAGTTTCTTCCATACCTTATTAGGAAAATTGATCATCTCTCTTGTATGAAATCAAATATCCCTATAAATGAAGGTGGTAATTACGCACATGACCTCATCCTTCTATCCATTAAGGATAAACTTATGTTGATCATCCTTTGGATTTGGGATCATGGACTTTGTAAACTGCCACAGGCCTTATTTTTTAGCAAGGTATCCATATATTATCACCATATATTATAGTTGTTCACCATTCAATATTAGCAGTTCTTGCTTGGAATCCATAACACTAATATCTGAATTTAAACCTTGATTCAGTGTGTAAGTCAAAACTAAAGTTAATTATATATAGTTCTTGTTAGGATAATTTTTGACACTTAGGAGTTAGTTAATTTCAACTTGGTCTAATATATCAGACATTTTCACCAAGTCTCTTACAGAAGCGAAGTTTTCCAAACTTCAAACTATGCTAGGAGTATAGGAAGTTGTCAGTAAGGGGGGATAGGCTTTAATGCCTCCTTCCTTCTCCTAATTTTGTGTCACCTTTGTAAATCCTTCAATCCTATCCCAAGTTGTTCTTAAGGGGGTATGTTAGGATATTTTTTGACACTTAGGAGTTAGTTAAGTTCAACTTGGTCTAATATATCTATTATGTATGCATTTGTATATATGTAATCCAATGGTCACGATATAAAGTGATCCTACAGTTCAACTTCTCTCAATCTTAACGACACTTGATAGGTGGCTTAGCACCTGATTGGTCCATGATCTCTATTTAAAGAGCATGGAGGGTCACTTTCCGTATGATCCAATATTTAGAGAAGCTCATGTAATATTTTTCCTTCTGCATAATAAATTGCTCCGTAGAAGCTATTTGGCTGGGGTCGTGAACTGTTTCCCTCTAGGGGTTTTAAGCAGGTCAAAACATTGGTGTACTAATCTATGATCTTTATGTGTGAGCGGTGTCCTTGGTGTTCGGTCTCTATGGATGTACCTATTGTTTAGACATGGTATCAGAGCATTGTTGAGGGTCATCTTCGTTTTATTGTGATCTAGATCTGAAGCCAGTGCGAGTGCATGTGGGATCTGTTGCTGAGATATGCTATTTCTGGTCGTTTTTGTACTGGATTAAGTTCTCCATTGTGTTTAGAGCATTGGTTACATTAAGGATCGCCCTTCATTTTGTACGAAAAGGCTTCCATTTTCCCTAACTACGGCCTTTTTCACAGATATGAGGTATATTGTTTTGTTTTCCGCATTTTTATTTCTCTGTCTCTGTTTCATTTCGATTTGTTCCTTTTATTTATTTATTTTTCTAAAAGTGATAGCCTCCTCTATGTGCATGTTGGCGGTCTTGGCCGTCCACAAACAACAGGAAAGGTATGCCACTTACTAGGAGGGACTAACATAGAGAGGGAAACCCTCAAGTTTCTTTTGTCTTGTTTTTCCGTTTTTGGTGTGTAAAGTTGTTCTGTAGGGTAAGCATGCACTAAAAGGCATGAAGAGTAAAAACAAAAAAAACCCTCCACAATATTTTTTATATTTTTAATATAGCTCACTTGGTTTAAAGTTACTTATTAAGAGGTCTTAAGTTCAAATCCTGTGATTATTTGTTGCATTGATTTCATATATTAAAAAAAGAATTTACTTCAAAGCTCACATAAGTTACTTTCTTTCCTTTTAAATTGCTTTTTCCTTTTTATTTTCTAAAGCAACTTTATAAAATAAAAATAAAAACAAAAACAAAAGTTTCTTTTTATTTTTAAGTTGTTTTTTCTTCTTTTTTTTTAAGCAACTTTATTTAAAAGTGACCTTCACTTATGTATAGAAGTAAGGCACATAAAGGTTTTTTTTTGTAAAAGTGAGCTTAGCAGTTAAGTTAGGACTAAGGGGGATTTTTTTTGCTCTGCACTTAGCTCCACACACCATGTGGTTCCTTGGTTGCTCTTTCAATTTGTTTTCAACAGGGCATAACTTTTTCATCCGGAAGCTAATTGCAGTGCTGTTTTTTTAAACCGTTTATTTTTTCGAGCTCTATTATTTTTTCCAGCTAGTTTTTATCTTTGAAGACATATTTATTTCAGAATGGAAATTTCAAATGATATGCTTCTTACCAGTACTAACTATTTTGTATGGAAGTCTCGTATGGAAGATATTCTTAGAAGCAAAGGGTTATATAGACTTACCCTTGACATGGAAACTCGAGTCCCTCTGATACTGATAAACTAACAAAATGGGAAAATAGAAATGATTCAGCTCGTGGTTTAATTGGTTTGTCAGTTTCTCCTGATCTGCAGTTTCATCTTCAAGGCATTCATGCACTAGATGATGCTTGGCAAAAGCTAAATATTGATTTTGGTATTAAAAATGAGATTAAAGCTCATCAACTTGAGAATGAGTTGCTTACATTAGATCCCAATAATTTTTCTTGCATGGAAAATTTTATAACAGAATTTAAGACTCTTATAGTCTTGTTGGCTGCATGTAAAGTCATAAAGGCGGATGATGGCCTTATTCACGCCATTCTTTCCATGTTGGGGTATGCATATCCTATGTTTGTCTCAAACTTTCATTCCACTAGAGAAGCTCTTCTTTCCTTAGGAGATCAATACAAAGACCCCTCTTTTGATGTTTTTTGTGATTCTTTGATAAGAGAACATGAAAAACTCTTACATCTTGGACTAACTAATACTGCCAGTACTTCAAAAAACAACTTTCGTAGCTCAGCAACTACCTGGTCTGAAGAATTCCAAGAATCCAAAGAATCCAAAGAAACAATATCAAAAGAAGCATAATCAAAATAACAAGGGTCCTAAATCTTCTTAACCTCGAAATTATCCTCAACAAGATAAAGCTACCAAATTTCAAGGAAAGAAGACACAAAGACATTGCAACTTTTGTAATCGCGATGGGCATGAAGAGTCAAGGTGTTTTAAGAGGATGGAAGCTCTAGACGCAACAATGAAGAAGCATCACATTCATATTGATTCTTCTTCAAATTAATCTTCAGGACAAGCACTTTCAGCCTCTATTTTTGCACTTACAACATCTTCTTGTTCTTCTTCAAATGAATGGCTTATAGATTCTGGAGAATCTTATCATATGGCTAAGGATAAAGCCATATTTTCTTATTTAACTAATTGTAACACCAAACAAATATTTGTTGGTGATGATAGATCACTTAGTGTTGAAGGGTCTGGTACTATTCATCTAGACAATGGACAGTTTAATGATGTATTATGTGTTCCTACTCTTTTATGTAATCTTTTATTCATATACTAGTTCACTCATTCTGGTGAAGGTAAAACCGCAGAGTTTTGACGTCACCAAGTTGTAATCATAAATCTAAAGTATCCACGACATGTATTAGCTACTGGAACAGTTGATGATATTACCAAGTTGTACAAGTTTGACAACTTTGGGTCATCTTCACTTCCATCAGTTTTTGTTGCTCATAGTGATGAACTGAGCAAACTTTGGCATGAGCAATTTGGTCACTTAAGTTATCGCTCATTGCAACAACTATGTAAAGAAAATATGGTGACAGGTCTTCCTATGGTCTCTTGCAAGGATGGTGTTTGTTCCGGTTATGTACTCGGAAAACATCGTCGGGATAGTTTTGACAAACGTGCCTCTTGGCACGCCTCAACTCCTTTGCAGCTTGTGCACAGTGACTTCTGTGGTCCTCTACCTTCTGCTTCCTTCTCTGGTTTCAAATACTTCTTGACTATCATTGATGCTTATTCCAGACGCACTTGGGTTTATTTCTTAATACTTAAAAGCGATTTTTTTGGCATGTTCTTGGCCTACAAGGCCCTTGTTGAGAAACAATCTGGTCATCAAATTCTTAATTTAAGATATGATAATCGGGGAGAATATGTTAACAACAAGTTCACTACTTTCTGCATTGAACAAGGAATCCAACAACAACATACTGTTCCATATACAAAACAACAAAATGGTGTAGCTGAAAGGAAAAACCACACTCTAAAAGAAATGTCTAATTGTATGCTCCATGCTAAAGGACTAAGTCTCCAATACTAGGCCGAAGCTATAAATTGTGCAAATTACATAATTATTCACACCCCAACTAAAGATTTACAAGGAATTACACTGGAAGAAGCATGGAGTAAAATTAAACCAGATGTTAGTCATTTCCATGTGTTTGGTAGTGAAGCATGGGCTCATATTCTAGATGAAAAACAGAAAGCATTACAGCCTAAAAGTCAAAAGTCCATATTTGTTGGTTATTCTGAAGATTTCAAAGGTTATAGGCTTCTTTTGCCACATTATCATGATATACTTATAAGAAGAGATGTCAAATTTGATGAATATATATTGGCCTGCGAGCCTAATTCAACACTTGTGCCATCATCTTCTTCTTCTTCCTCACCTCTTGATATTTCTCCTACTCCAGTTACTTCTTCAAATGATTATGATAGCGAGGATGAAAATCCTCCTCTGCCTACTCAACCTCCTCTAGCACCAGCTTCACAGATTCCTAAATGGGTTCGTTCTACTAGAGAAGCTGTAGGTGATCTTGCTGGTGATCCTACAGATCAACGTTCTACTCGCTCTCAGTTTTAGTGAGCCTCATTACTTATGGCTCAAGTCCCAGAAAACTGTGATCCAGAGACATTTAAAGAATCTTTTGGCCATCCAGATTGGGATGCAGCAATGGATGAATAATACAACTCCTCAATGACAAATAACACATGGGATCTTATTCCTCTTCCCAAAGGAAGAAAAATTGTCAGATGTAAGTGGGTTTACAGAACCAAATATGGACCAGATGGAAGTATTGACAAACATAAGGCAAGAATAGTTGCTAAAGGATTCTCTCAAGTTGAAGGCATAGACTACACCAAAACCTTTGCACCGGTAGCCAAAATGAATTCCATACACCTTGTTCTTTCCCTTGCCGCATATTTTCATTGGGAAGTTCATCAGATGGATGTTAAATCTACCTTCTTGCATGGGAATTTGCAAGAAGAAATCTACATGGAACAACCTCCTGGTTACATTCAGTCCGACTCAAGTCTTGTTTTCCGCCTCAAGAAATCTCTCTATGGCCTTAAGCAAGCCCCTCGATCCTGGTATGATAAAATGGACACGTTTCTTCTAGATACTGGTTTTTCTAGATGCCATTCTGAATCTAATGTCTATACCAAGAAAGTCAATGACCATCTCATAATCCTAGTCCTTTGTGTTGATGACCTAATCCTTATTGGTAATGAATCCAAACTTATCCACCATGTGAAGACAAGTCTTAAGTAGCACTTTGAAATGACAAACCTTGGACACTTGCACTATTTTCTTAGTCTCCAAGTCTTGCAAACCCAAAAAGGTATCTCCCTTTTCCAGTCTAAGTATGCATGTGATCTTCTCCACCTCTCTCACATGGAATAATGTAAACCAATTCCCTCTCCTTTCTAGTTCGGATTCAAACTTTCTACCGCTTGTTCAACACCTGAAGTAGATGCTACTTTGTACTGTCGGCTTGTTGGTATCCTCTTGTGCTTAACTCACACCCGTCTTGACCTTTCCTTTGTTGTTGGTCTTGTTTCCCGATATATGCAATGCCCTCATGAAAGTCATTGGAAAGCAACAAAAAGGATCCTTCGGTATGTTCGAGGTGCAGTTCAGTTTGGGATACATTAAAATTCGGAGGGGACTCCTTCTTTAGTTGGTTAGACTGATTCTGATTGGGTTGGTGACCCTGATGATCGGATTTCCACTGAAGGATGTGTATTCAGTCTGGGTTCAAGACCTATTTCTTGGGATTCTAAGAAACAAAGTGCACTTTCTCTTTCTTCAACCGAAGCCAAGTACCGCGCAGCTGTTCAGGCTAGTTCAGAAGCCATGTGGCTTCGACAAATCCTTTCATAGTTTGGGTTCCAACAATCGCATCCGAACACACTATGGTGTGACAATCTGAGTGCCATTCAGTTAGCCAAGGATCCAATCCAACATCAACACAACAAACACATTGATATTCACATGCAATTCATTAGAAAGATCCTCCAGGATCATGTTCTTGAAGTGTGATATTGTCAAACAAATGATCAAGTTGCAGACATTTTCACCAAGTATCTTATAGAAGCGAAGTTTTCCAAACTTCAAACTATGCTGGGAGTACAGGAAGTTGTCAGCAAGGGGGGATAGGCTTTAATGCCTCCTTCCTTCTCCTAATTTTGTGTCATCTTTGTAAATCCTTCAATCCTATCCCAAGTTGTTCTTAAGGGGGGATGTTAGGATATTTTTTGACACTTAGGAGTTAGTTAAGTTCAAATTGGTCTAATATATCCGTTAGGTATGCATTTGTATATATGTAATCCAATGGTCACGATATAAAGTGATCTTACGGTTCAACTTCTCTTGATCTTAACGACACTTGATCTGTGGCTTAGCACCCAATTGGTCCATGATCTATATTTAAAGAGCATGGAGGTTCACTTTCCGTATGATCCATTATTGAGAGAATCTCATATAATATTTTTCCTTCTGCATAATAAATTGCTCCGTAGAATCTATTTGGCCGGGGCCATGGACTGTTTCCCTCTAGGGGGTTTTAACCACGTCAAAACACTGGTGTACTGATCTATGATCTTTCTGTGTGAGCGGTGTCCTTGGTGTTCGGTCTCTGTGGATGTACCTGTTATTCAGACAGTTCTAATTCTATAGAGCGTGCTCAATCAACATCTCAAAATTCTTGTAGACAATAGGCTATGATTCAAACCAACAATTATCTTATACCATGTTGAAGAAAATATAAAATTGGAAATCTGATCAAGCTAATTATTCTAAGAGCAGTTGTTTTTGATAAACGTTGTTTTAGTGCAAAGGCATAGCATATCATGATTGAAAATATATAAAAATATTGGTACAATTAAATTCACTATATTATCAACCCACATGGTCATCATTTTATAGAACCAATATATAACTAAATCGCTCAAGAAGTGAGGAGGAACATATCCACATTCTTTGGTCATAGCACATAAAAACATTCTTTATTTTTCCCCACATGTACCATAGTCAATATTTCTATTCTAATTTCTCAAGCAATTGAATAGGAAATTGACTCCTTTCTCGGCTAGTTTGTCTGACTAGTCAAGATCCTAGTCAACCTATCAATCGATGAACCAATAGAACACATAGTCAACTCTTCTTGTTGACTATCGACTACCAATTAACCATCTCTAGAAGATTCAGAGATGTTCAAACTCGCAAAGCTTGTTGTTCCAACAAGTAGAAATATCTCATCCTAGCTCAATATTCAAATATATCAAGTAATTGGTAATCGACATGGGTATTGAAACCAATGATGGTGTCAAGTGGAGTAGACAATGAAATACAATATGTTTCTATTATGTTCCTAATCTCACCAATTAAGTTTCCACGATCATTTAAATATTGATTTATTTTAGTGTATGAGTCTTGTGGGGGATTAGGGTTTGTGTTTGGGTTTGCATCAAGGTTTTCTTCCATTTTTTATGAATAATGAGAAATATGAGAATTTCTAAAAGTTAAGAATACAAAAATTATATGATAAATAAAACTTATGAGCAAAATCTCCTTGGAAATGGTTAATTGATGGTTTTGTTGGTGGGCCTAAAACATGCTTTTGTTTAGCGGACTAAGAAAATCCATCATGGGTTGTGGGAGGGACAAAGATAAGAGAATATGCTATTTTATCTATTTGTTTTTTTTACAAAGGAATGCACAAACGTTCTTAAAATGAACACACTTAGGAATGCAAATATGTGCTTTTTCATTTTTTAGCATGATGTGGGATTTCTTATATACATACAATAGGTTACATGGAGGTTCGGTGGGACGTCAAATTTATTTCAAAAGGAATGTCGAAAAAATGCACATGAACTCCTCAAATAGCTATGGGAACACTTTCCTATTGCACTGAAAAGGAAAACCAACTTTTTTTCTGAGCACCCTCTCATTCAATCCATGTATTTGGATATATTAGATAATTGGGAATAAACATGGCCAATGGAATTAACAATGTTGTAGAGTGAAGTGGTCAATTAAATCCAATATGTTTTTCTAGTGTTATTGATCTCACTAATTAAGATTTTAGGTTCATTTAAACACATTAATTTCCATGTATGGGTCTAGATGAGATTTAGGGTTTGGTTTTGACCTATGGTTTTTCTGAATAATGGTTGAATAACAACTCCAATTAAGCATTACCAAAATATTAATAATTTTTTTTTAAATATTGACAATTTAACAAATATATAATCACATTTCAACTATAATTTACCTAGAAATGTGAGCTTCTCTCTAGAAAATATTGAGTATCAATGACGCCAAAACCCCTCCTTTTCCTCATGGGAATTGACAAAATTATGCTCTTGTTGCAAGAAAAACAATAGTGGAAATTAGCACAAGATGGTGAAGAATGAACAAATGCCAGCCTTATGCACTTGACAGGATCCCCTAGGTGAGTGAGGGGAGTGTCATTGGAGCCGTTGGATGAGAAATCCAATGGTGCTCCCCTCACTCAGCTCAGAGAGAATGGTGAGTCTTTCAATTGCATAAGGCCTACCAATATGCACAAATATTTAACATGCACACTTTAACAACATGCACGTCTTTATAATGCATGCACATTTTTTTAAAATTTCTAGATGATGTAAAAATTTCCTTTCCACACATCAATGGTATACATCAAAAATCTATTTAAATAGGAAAGCATGTGTGTTCCTAAAGCGCACATGATTCTAAAATGAATGGATGCATGTTTTCATTGAAATGAAAAAGGGAAGGAACTTTTGTAGGAACTTGAAGTCTAGTTTTAGTGGACATAGTTTCTAAAATGAAACACTTTATATCATGCACAAAGGTTCTACTCACATGGAAACATTTCTTTTGAAGAAATTTGTGAGGCTACATGAAACGCCCATATCTTTTCCTTTTGATAGAGATCATACTAGAATCCTCATACATCTTTGGAAAACCCTTAGGAATAAAATGGGTTGTACATTACAATTTAGCTCAAAATATCATTTGGAGATGAATGGTAAAGCCTAGGTCATTAGCTAAAATCTAACCTATTAAGAGTTTTAGATGGAGATAAATATGGAAAATATGATTTGGATTTGGCTCAAATGAATACAATAGGTCTATACACTAGTGTGTATACCCGTATATATGCTAATGTATACACTAAGTCTACACACTAGTGTATATACTAGGTCTATATATACATACACTACTATGCCTATATACACAACTAGTTTTTATAGTGTATATACGAGTATATACACTAACTTGTATACACTAGTTCTACAAGGTCTATACCAATATATACACTAGTGTATATACTAGGTCTAGTGTATATGAAAGTTACTATTGTATACACTCTCTATACACTAGTGTATACACTAGGTCCATTGTATATGCATATACACTCTCTAAACACTTTGTATACAATAGATACTCCATATACATACACTACTAAGATATATAGTGTACACTACTAGTATTCCAGGTGTATATTTTAGTATATACACTAACTTGTATACACTAGGTATATACACTAGTGTATTATTGATGATCAAAATGTTGTAAAAAAGTATTGAAATTTTAATTTAAAACTACACAAATTTATGTAAAGAAGAGTGTTGAAAATGTTGAATCAAGACAGCTACCAAAAATAATGACTAATTAGATTTGAATTCTTCATTAGTGAAATTGTTATCTCGACTATCTTTCAAATGTTAACTTAAGGTCACCCATATTTATGTAAGGAAGAGTGTTTAAAATGTTGTGTCAAGGTGTCTACTTGAAATTCCATGTATAGTTTGTATGACTACTTGAAATTTCTCTCTAAATGTTAAATACCTAAATTATTGAACTTGATTTTTTGTTTTTTCAAAAGGACTAGGTGTGGGTGAATCAAGGGATTGAAATTAACAAGAACTGTTATATTATTATAAATGCCTTGAATGATTAGTGTATTGATTCTTGGTAAGGAATGGATACATTATCAATGTAGGACAATTTTGACTTTCTTTCAATAATGGTATTTCCCACATCATTTTCTAATAAGGAAAAATTTCAATGTAACTTAATTTTAGTAGATATTAATTATTTTGTAATAAAGGAAAATAAAGTATTATGGGTGCTCACATGAAGTTGAGGGACCTTTTAGATTCACTTGCAGCTCTGTGAAACATGATTCCACTTTGCAAAAAAAAAAACATGTGAATGTTCCTTAACGCTAGCACTAAAGGAGATTGAGCCTAACAGGTCAATTGACAAACAAGCTGCATAGATAGAAACACACACGCATTTTGTAATTACAAAATGTGCATGAATTTTGTAGTTTCAAAATGGGCACACACTTTGTAGTTGCAAAAAACTCACAAAATGTGCACAAGTTTTGTAAGACAAGTTATAAAACCCTACAATTTCATCCCTCCCTTCCTACATCCCCATCGCCTCCCTCTCTCTCTCTCAATAAATCTCTCTCCCTATCCCCTTTCCTCCCTCCCTATATCTATCCCACAATAACTCTATCTCCCTATCCCTCCCTCCCTAACCATTGTTATCCCCTTCTAACTCTCTCTCTCTCCCCTACTCCACCTACACCTAACCCCCATCTCTCTCTCTCTCTCTCTCTCTCAATCCCCTAACACCCACCTATCCCTCTCACACTCTCACTACCCCTAACCTCCCACCATATCTTTCTCTTCTACTTCCCCTACCCCTAACATTGTCTCTCTCTCTCTCTCTCTCCCTCTCTCCCTCGCAATCCCCTAACACCCACCTATCCCTGTCACACACTCACTACCCCTAACCTCCCACCATATCTTTCTCTTCTACTCCCCCTACCCCTCTCTCTCTACTAGCACCCTATACCCCCTTTATCTCTAACTTCCGTAAGCCTCCCTAAAGCCCTCCCCCCCACTCCAATCTCTATCTCTTTCTCTCCCCCAACCCCACTCCTCCCCATACCCATAATCACCCACACCAAGCACCCCATTTCAACCCTTAAAGCAAATCATAAAGAGTGACCTTTCTCAAGCCAAAACCAGGCATTAGGCCACATACGTTGCAAATCATTAGAGAATTTTTGAGGTAAAAATGGGCCTCAAAATAAAGAAAATGTAGTTTAAAAATCAACGAAACACATTTTAGAGGATGACATCACTCCCCCATAGTTGAGGTGGCATTGCTTGCTTACTTGTCGCATATTCAATGGTGGATGAAAACCCATAATTATCCATGGTAGTGCTTTGAAGTCATAAAGTAAAGTACTCATAATGAAGGTCCTTTTACACTTTTTCATAAAACAATATTATTTTCATTTTCATGCTTTTTGAAAAAAACAATACACCTAACTATTATATTTGTGCATTTTCATATCTTTAATTTCAAATATTATATTTATTTCATTGTATTTAATATCTCAATGTAAAACTATATGTGTGTGGGTGTGTGTAATCATTTCATTATATGTATGAGACAAATACTAAATTAAAAAACATAGCTCATAAAAGGTGTTTAAATTTCATTATATTGTATTTTTTATTATTTCATTTCATTTCCAAGTTGAGTGCATATACATGCTAAAGGAAAATATATTTTGGGGAATTTACACTTGAATCTTAACACATCAATCTAGCTTTTTTTATTAATTTATTTTGAATCAGTTTTGAAATGTAACTCAACCATGGTTATTTAGATTGTGCATAGAATGTAGTGTAGGTGGTGAGTTATCAAATATACCTACCCCATAAAATCTCCAACTCATATTTTTGTAATATATCTCATAATTTTTTAATATATCTCTTAGGAGGCTCATTTTTTAACACAAAATTTCTCTAATGGGGGCTAAATCAAGTTTCCCACACCATATTCTACATGGGATCCATTATATAGAGAACCCAAGGTCAATACAAAATGATTCACCAATAGAGAAGTACACCTACTATTAGAACCCATAAACAGACACCGAGTGAAGACCCAAAGCCACCTTTTCTCCACTCAACCTCTAACTACTAGTGTCAAAACTATAGATCTAGCTAAATTAGCTTACCTATTTTAGCAATCAATAACATATCAAAGTAAATAAGAACAGAAAGAGAACAAGAAAATAATACGCTAGATATACGTGGTTCACCCAATTGGGTTACGTCCAGGGGAAGGTTGTCTTCTATTATCTCCAAAAATATCCTTCAATCTTACAAAAGAGCAACTACAAATAGCCCCAATACAATATAGCATAGCTTGTGATCAAAATACCATGTGTTGATACTATCTATGAGTGTATACCACTATACCATCATGTTGTTATGATGTGACTCCCTTGACCCTATTATATACCAAGAGATGTGGAGGAATTACTATCACATATTGCATGTGGGATAATATAATTCTCCATAATAACATCTCTTTATATAATGATGGATATCAAAAGCATACTTTACCATAATGAATATGGGATATAATGTATTACTCTTGTACATAAGATTCTGGATAACTTCCGACATAATACAAAGACATTATTACCTTCCAAGGAATATAATAAATATATTCCAACAACTAGTGTCCCTTGGATGTTGTGCCTTCCACGTGCCTCTTGCTATATTTGAAAGGAACTCTATTATGCTTTGGGGTGGGTAGTGGAACAAAGAGAGGGGGATAAGAGGTGCCTCTCCTCTTTCCCTTTACTCCATCTTTCAAAAGGAAAGGCAATTCTCTTGGGTGAGGGATATCTGCCATGCATAGTTTGAGCTAATGGTGAGCTAATGTCAATGCCTTAGAGGTTGTACCATTGCACATTGTGGGATATTAGACTGATATAATGTAAGAAAACAACCTATATATTCTATATTTCAAAGATTGAAATCAAAATATACATATAATTGTCTTAGATATACTCAAGAATTGATGTTTGTATTTTTTTGCACTATCTAATAATGAACACAAGAGACTAAGTCTACTTATTACAATCCCCCTTTAGTATCTTGAAGATACTAATATCATCATCAAATAAAAATAACAAAACATAACTCTAACAACCTATTCAGGATTGGACCCAAAATGTCTTAAAATATCTATTCAACATAATCAGATGAAAGGATACTTAATACAAAGATTTTTCAGAATATGAATAGAGAGTGCCTCCTTTAATTTTTTGTTCAGTTTAGGTACTCTCTCGCAAAAGCAAGCTTCTTTAGAAAGACAATCCACTGTTGAGTTAAAATGTCAATAAATATGATGAAAAGTAATAACTTGAAAAGCATTTTATAACCTCTTGGAATTGGGTCATAATAAGAAACAAGATTATATTTTCAATGTTGTAACGGTGTTGATTGGTCTAATCCACTAATAATTTTGAATATCCAAACACTTGAAGATGGTTTATCCCTCTCCCTTCTATTGTTTCCAACAACAACCAAAGAGAAAAAATATGGGAGAATGATATATAGATAGATAGATAGATAGATATTATCCCATCCATGGTTGAAATTTGACATCCTACTTAGCAGATTAAGAAAATTTTATATGACATTTTAATGTTAACATTGCATTTCAATTGGCATTTAAATATTAATGCTACATGTCATAATGATAGTTGAAGTTTTTTTAATCACATTTATAATAACTACATGGAACATTGAGTTCTCATATCTGGCCCCATATGAGAGTTCAATTACTAATGAAAAATTGTTTCGTGAAAAGCTTGTTATTTATATGATCAGTGTGTGCAAGCTAATGAGGGTATCTTTTGACACGTTAGATGCAAAAAAAAAAAAAAAAAAAAAAAAAAACCATCCATCAACTTACATGGATATTTTAAGGCACATACACAATGAATCTTGTGATGAGTAAAAACTATGAAACATAGAAAATTGAATGAATTTTCGGAATATATAATTTTTTTCTATTGAAAATGTTCTTAACTATCTAAAGTTTGATCTTTTTTAACATACACTTTTTATTTTTTGGACAAATTATAAGGTATATGTTTTTGTGGGTGAAGTCTTTTAGTGCCTAAATGATGGAATCAAGTTATAGAAACATGTATACATACATAGAACATCTAGTACTAGTGCACCATATAAGGTATATGTTTTTTTTTTAATTATCTAAGTGATTGAACCTCAAAAACAGTATGCCAAGTGTGGGTGCTGCCTTTGAAGGTATTAATGAAATTATTTCTAAACAGTTTTTTTATAGCATGTAGAGGTCGGTGTCCTTTAGTACACCATACAATTTTTTTTCTCAAAATGGTTGAGAAACATAAGAGTTATGGACGAAACACTAACAATGTGTTTTTTTAGTTAAGGAGTCACAACAGAAGAAAAATAAGAAAAATATATATATTCTTTTTAAAAATTACATACTTGGAATCTGCAGAAAAAATGTTATTTGTCTCTAAAATTTCATAAAAAATGATGGTGTGCAGCATACTGTAACCAGTGACGAAACATGGGCATATTGAAAAAAATGGTGAGATGTCTAATTAGCTATGGTTTACCATATTCCATACCACAGGTTTGGTTAACCCGAAGCTATGTCTGAAGCAGATGCATAGGAAGAGTAATGACATCAATACAGGTGATAAGGATCGATTTTAGTGTTAAGAAACACGAGCACGTTTCTTTTAAATTCAAATGTTCCTTTCCCACCTATCTAGGTTCCATGAAAACAAAAATGAGTGTGCATTTTAGCTCTACAAAACATGTACAAATGCACAAATGTTTTGGTAAAAAGCAAATTTACCATAGGGGTAAGGGGGAGAGGGGGGTTGGGGGGTATGGGATTAGGGAGAATTAGGGTATTTAGAGGGAATAAGGTGCATGGGTTTGGGGTAGAGAGAGATATGGGGGGTTGGTAAGTGGTAGGGGGAGGGAGATTAGGAGATATAGAGCGTGAGAGGGGTAGGGGTAGGGGGAGTAGGAGAGATAGAGAGAGAGAGTGAGACGGGTAGGGGTAGGGGGAGTAGAAGAGATAGAGAGATAGAGAGAGAGTGGTAGGGTTAGGGGAAGTAGGAGAGATAAATATAGGGAAAAAGGGTGTGGTTATGGGTAGGGAGAGTAGGAGGTTGTTTGAGAGAGATATGGCGGGTGTTAACACTTAAAACTAGCACACATGTGACATTTCAACGATTCATCTAGTAAGGCGTCATAAAAATAAAGAATGCATATCACCACAGACATCCTCAATACATCCAAAACATAACATAAGTCCATAAGTTCCAAAGAATAATCAAAACAAAGGGTATCACGGGTAATCTGAACAATGCATGCACTACACTCGCGTGATTTTTCCTTAGATATTCATGCTACTGTCAAAATGACAGGAACGCTCACTCCCAACAGCACATTGAAGACTCAGTCCTCCCTAAAGATCCGAATTAGGCTCCTCACACACTTGGTGGCATTAATCAGACCCCCATGTGGACCTTGGAGCTAGTTCATGAAGGAGGAGAGTTCACATTTGGATCTAGTTGTTTATTGGCCACCTCTTGGCCTATAAAATAAATCCATTGACTGGCACTTTGTAGAGATAAATCAGAGTAAGGTTATGCTTCTAGATTTGAGTTGGAGATTCATCATAGCCCACCATTTCCTAACATTGTAAGCATTCACAATATCTCTTTCCACCTTCCATCTAGGGGCAAGTGTTTCTCTCCATTGTTCTTCCATTTACTTAGCATTCAGTTTGGACAAGAAATGGCTCCCTAAGGGATATTGTTGGATTCCCTTGAATCCCACACCTCCTAGGTGTTGTACAATTATTCCATTGGGAAATACAAGAGTGGTTTAGCATATATTTGGTTGTTGTTGAAGTTTGCATTCTCCCCCCATCTCTTTCATTTTTTTATCAATATTTCTATATGTCAATGTGAACTACACTAACAATCTCTTGCAGGATCACTTGGAGGATTACCAACCACACACAAAAGGGGCTCCAAGGACTCAAGCCTTGCTACAACCTACAATTCTTGGCCCCTTACCAAGTGGAAGAGTGCACTTGTGCAATTTTTTCCACAACAGTTCTAATGGCGACCATACTTATTTTTTTCGTTTATATTTCAACTAGGTTTTTTTATGCTAAGTATCTAATTATGGGTATTTATTACTTGCGGGAGAGCAGGTGTTCCACCTTTTGCTTCTAGAAATTGGATCGATTATGGCCACAATTTATTTTTTTACACAGTCACGCAGTTCTTGGTGTCGTTGTCGTGTTGAAAGTGCATAAAGGACTCATACAGTCGCACACACACCGTAGGTTACCAGTGTTATACTTGCGCTATACCACTCATCACATCAACGCGGAAGGTCAGTTTATTACTTGCGCTACCAACATGTCTGTTTTGAATTAACCCACGCATTCTGTGTGGAAGAGTGTGTTTTAACTATGCTATTGTCATTTATTTGCTTTTTATCTGCATAGCTTAGCTTGAAAGTCCAAATACTGCTCACCAGTGATCTTAAATTAAGGCTAATTCACATAATTACTTATTTTTTTAGGGGTGGAAACGCGAAGGTGGGTAACACTTTGGTGAGAATCGGCCGCCGAAGAACTATAGCAGAGGTTATTCGGCCGAATAAGTTTAATCATTCGGCTGAATAAATAAATTATTCGGCCGAATAATTAAACTTATTCGGCCGAATAACTTAGTATTTATTCGGTCGAATAATAATTAACGGGCCACCATTAGACCTAACGGTGGCCTCGATGTGTGTGCGAAGTTTTAGCCGAACGGAGAAAACGCACGGTGCTGTGTCCAATTATTCGACCGAATAATTATTCTGCATAAAAGCTCGACCGCGACCATTCTTGGTCACTTTCGCTCGATTCTGTGGACCCCTTTGGCGCTGATGGTGGCCCTGCCTTTGCGTCAACGGTCTGCTCTGTCACCTGTCCACCCATTCTGCTGTCTAGGTTATCGTCGTCAAACTCCGCCACCCGATTCCTCGCTGCTGTGTGTCACTTATCTGCCACCCTACGCATGAGGATATGCTCGGCGGTTCGTCGTTGCTGGAATGTTAGGCCGCCATACCCCGCCTCTGCCATTCTTTTGTCCGCCACCCTCTGTTCCCACCATCTGCACGTATGTGAGGTTCTGCCTTTCCTGCGGGGTCGTATTTTTGTTTCGGCGGTTGAACGCCATATGGTGGAGTCTGCGTATGGACAGTTAATGTTTATCATGCAATTACACATCTTTTGGTGGAGCTTTCTTGTCGGAGTGTTCTCCTATGGACGTTCTAACATCAGTGAGGTGCTGTAGCTGGGGACTTATCGACCCGGCGGTGTGCAGAGGTAAAAGTTTTCCTATCTTTCGTTTGTAATTGTTTTTTTTTGTCTTTAAGTTTCTTATTTAAGTTGTTATTGTTATTGCAGGTTTTCCTTTTCATCTTCTTCGCTCATTTTGTTTCGGTTGTTTCAAATTCCTCTTGGGGCTCTCTTCGGCCAGATCTCAATTCGCCTGCTTTTGTTTCGGCTGCGTCTAAAGAGGTAAGTAGAATTTGTTTTTCTAATTCGCCTATTTTTCGTTTTTCCTGCAATCGTTTCGTCTGCTTTCGTGTCGGCTGTGTCCAATTGGACAGAGTCCATGAAATCTGCCCAAATGGGCAGAGTCCATGAATTCTGCCTAAAATTGGGTTGTTTATGGACTCTGTCCAATTGGGCAGAGTTCATGGACTCTGTCCAATTGGGATGCTTTCGGTTCGGCTGTGTCCAATTGGACAGAGTCCATGAACTCTGCCCAAATGGGCAGAGTTCAAGGATTCTGTCCAATTCCACAGAGTTCTTGGACTTTGGTCAAATTGTATGTCGAAAATGATTTAAATTTAAATATAAAAGAGGAATATATTGAGTGTTTAGTTAGTTACTTTGTTTTAAATTGTTGGTTTTGCCTGTGTTTAGAAATGAAAATAAAAGTATGACAGTAATTTTATTTGCAAATGATATATCCCATTTATACATAGGCTTGTTTTATTAGCTGAACTCTGTCAACATGGACATGGACAGAGTTCATGAACTCTGTCGAAATGGACAAGGACAGAGTTCATGAACTCTGTCAACATGGACATGGACTGAGTTCATGAACTCTGTCTATGTTGACAGAGTGCAGAGATCAATATATTAGTTCTATTACAAACTGTGTTGATAGATAGCTATAGATACTTGACGAAACTTTAGACAATTAAACTCTACTTTTGATATAACAAAACTTTAAATCAACTTTAGGTACAACGAAACTATAGACATGAATAGACTTTAATTTAGATGTACTATAGTAAGTTTTATACATTCGAACAATAATAGTCATAGTCATTTTATAAACTATTAGGTGATATTAGGCCACAATGGTCTTGAGTTTAATTTTTGTAAAGGTGGCGATTCTTGTTATTATGTTTTTCTTTGTTTGTAACATGGCAAACTTGGAGAACATAATACCAAGAATCGTTACCGTTATCAGATTGAAATTGAAGACCATTGTCGAACATGGCCAATTTGAGAAACATGTCATTTAACTCCAAACATAATACTATGAACGGTCATTTTTATTTTATTTTATGGAATAATGAGAATATTTGTAGATATAATTTATGTTTAGAGTATTAAAATATCTTGATTAAATTATTAATTTAAGAAACTGAAAACCATTATCGAACATGGCAAATTTGCAAAACATGTCAAACTCAAAACATAATACCATGAATTGTCAATTTTTATTTTATTTTATGCAATAATGAAAATATTTGAAGATGTAATTTATGTTTGAAGTATTAAAATATCAATTAAGTTTTTAATTTAAGATTTAGGTTAGAAGTTAAAACAGTTTCATGAACTCATTCTTTGACATAAAGAAATGAACCCTTCACTTAGTACTTAACTATATTGGTTCCATTCATTTTAAACATCAAAAACACTTAGAAAATTGGTACATTAATTCTTCACACATCTAACAATATTAGCTATACTCTTTTTAAGAACTATTAGATGATATTAGGTAAATCTAGGTCCTTGTTAAATAACTTAGTCTCTTTAGTAGTTAGGTTTTAGAATTTGTAGAATTAACATGTAGGATTTGAATATGTAATTAGTTGATATTTGTGCAAGTGTAGGCATTATATATCAAATGGAAAGAGAGGATTCTTTGAGGCGAAAGCATAGGAGGTCTTCACAAACTTCTGGGGTTGGTGTTACAAGTGATAATCGGAGGTTGTCAACCTCCCCTCGGGATTCTAGTTTATTGTATAGTTCACATCGACGAGGTGAAGGGGGTACAAATGATTCCCCTATATCTTCTGTGGGAGAATGTCGATCTCGACCCTCTATTGGTATATGAATATCGATCTTTTAACATGTATATGCAAATTATTTTTTTGTGTGCGCAAAATTTGTATTTGTGTTTAAACAAAACTTTATTTTCATTTGAAGCAGAGCATAGTTCGGAAGATGCTTGTAATTCTATAGGGAGGGAGATAGAGCATGCAAGGGAGACGGATGAGGATGCAGAGCAAGGTTCTCAAGAGGCTCACCATTCTACACGAGGTGATGATGGTCGAGCTAGGATGCAATATGTTGAATTAACTGAGGGTTGTACACCCATTACAACATATCCATCTAATCTACCTCGGGAGCTTCCATGGGAAAGTGGTGATCATCAAATGACTCTTGAAAGATGTAGATCCCACTACGACAAGTTGGAAAATGATTTGTCTACTATGGATCTCCCTCAAGAGAGTAAACAAAGTTTGGAGATTGTTTTGGGATCATTGCAAAACTTCATTCAGGCATATGAGAATCTCGGACCAACTACAGATGGTTTTGCAGATTTGATGCGAAGACGAAGGGAATAAGTGATGGGTCCAGACAAATGGGATGTTGCGAAGGAGAGAGTGACGAAAGAACAGGCCAAATCAATGTTTAACTTCAAAGAAAGTCTGAAGCAAGAAATGTTGAAAGTGCAATATTTCAAGCATCCTGATCTTGCACATTTACTCTATGATCGGTTTATTGCAACCTATGGTCGATTTCCATGGAACGATGAGGTTTCTCAATATTTTGCTAGATTTTTTTATGCTGAGTTTTTTTTAAATATGAAGCCAGACTATATCGATGTTCATTCAAAATTTTATGGAGTTGGAAAGGGTCGAATATATAATCGAGAAGGTGCTCTTAGAGATCCTACAACTCTTCGACGTCCACCCCAGATATCTTGTCCACCTAGGTTGGTGGCATTAAGATCAGAGATAGAGCCCACATCTCAACTTGGGACAACTGCAAGGAATTTTGTTGGCGATGGTTTATCGTCAGCATTAGTTGGAGTAGATGTGGGATTGGTTCGAGAAAGGGCTCATTCTGCTATTCGTCAAAAGTTTGTTTACAAAACTAATGATGATATAGATGGAATGAGCATTGAAAATCTTAGGGAATATGCTAAGGTTTGTCGTGACCTAGCGGCAAATGTTATATCCAATGACACATCGAGTTTGGGAGAGGTTTGTTGATTATGATATGACTTGATCTTAATTAAATATTTTATTCATTTTGAATTGATTTCTTTTGTTACATTATATGAATGATAAATTATATTTTTTGATGTAAAGTAATAGGTATATTATGTAAATGTTTAAATTGGTTGCAATTTTCAAGAATGATGAATGAACATTCTTTCCACATTTCAACTAGCGAAAATCTAGAGAGAGAGGTACATATTTATTATTTACATATTTGTAATTATGTTTGAATTTGAGATATATATATATATATATTATTTTTTTTTGAATTTTAATTTAACTATGCATCTTATTGTTAATTTGACTTATCCATGCAGGTTTCTTTAGATACGAACTTTATAAATGATTTACCATCTATTGTGAGCTAATGTTTTTTTAATCTTTTTGTTTTAGTTTTAAGTTAATTGGCATAGTAATTTTTTTGGTTTGCATTATGTTTTATTTATTAATACAATTTAAATTTTAGGGGGGAGATATAGGTTCTCTGCTTAATGCAGCAAATATTGGGAAAGATGTAATTTTGTTTAGTGCTTTAATTTTGTTCACTGCTTTAATATTTTAATTTTTATGGATTTAGATAAAATTTGTTCAAGTAATTTATGAGATTCATAAATTGATTTTATATATGTTGCAGCTTGGGCCTCTTAAATCTTTTGGAGGCAAAGGAAAAATTCCTTTGGAGGATGGTGGTGGACAAGTATTTGGAGAATTTGATGTAATATTGTTAATAGTTGAATTGTTTTTTGATATATAAGTTTAATATTTTAATTTTCTGAATATAGTTTAAATAATTTAAATGATATTCATAATCTTTTTTTATACATGTTGCAGGGTGGGTTGAGTCCAGGGGGAGGCCCGAGTGGAGGATAGCATGGTGGACATTTTTTTTTATAGCATGGTGGACAATTTTTTTTTGTTGATATGCATCTAGATTGCAAAGATTTGTTTTAGACATGTTGAGGAGATTTATTTTTGGACTAGATATACATATATGGGTACATTGAAATTGCATGTTCATGAGTATTTTTTTGAGGATTATATACATGTTCTTTGAACTTACATATTTTATGAATTTTGGTTTAAAATATCTAGTTTTTTTTTGCTTATTTAACATATTTGGTGTGATTTAAAGGTTTAGAATATGCATTTGCATATTTAAATGAATGAATGAATATGTAAGAATGAATATTAAGAACATAATATTCTTGAATATTATGAAGTTTAGGAAATGTTATTTAGGAAGTTTAAAAATGGATAAACATAGGTTTAAAGTTCATGAATGATGAAGTTTTGATTGAAACATGAATGAATGTTAAGATTGAATATATTAAGAACAAGAATGTTATCTTTGAATGTTAGGAAATTTAAGAATTTGTTAGAAGTTTTGATGGAAATATGGATGAACCAGGAAGTTTAAAAATGAATGTTAAGAACATGAATGTTATCTTTGAATGTTAGGACGTTTAGGAATGTTAGAAGTTTTGATAGAAATACATGGATGAACCAGAAAGTTTAAAAGTGAACACATGTTGAGTTCAAATTTTAGGAAGGAAGTTTAAAAGTGAACACATGTTGAGTTCAAATTTTAGGAATGTTAGGAAGCTTATGAATGTTTGAAGTTTTGATAGAAATATGGATGAACTAGGAAGTTTAAAAATGAAATTTAAGAACATGAATGTTATCTTTGAATGTTAGAAAGTTTAAGAATCTTAGAAGTTTTGATAGAAATATGGATGAAATAGGAAGCCTAGGAATGTTATGAAGCTTAGGAATGTTAGGAAGATTATGAATGTTATATAAGTTTTGATGGAAATATGGATGAACTAGGAAGTTTAAAATGAATGTTATCTTTGAATGTTATAGAAGCTTTGATAGAGATACAGGGATGAACTAGGAACTTTAAAAGTGAACACATGTTGAGTTCAAATTTTAGGAAGTTTAGGAATGCTTGAAATTTTGATGGAAATATGGATGAATTAGGAAGTTTAAAAATGGAATTTAAGAACATGAATGTTATCTTTGAATGTTATGAAGTTTTAGGAATGTTAGAAGTTTTGATAGAAATATGGATGAAATAGAAAGTTTAGGAATGTTATGAAACTTAGGAATGTTAGGAAGATTATGAATGTTATATAAGTTTTGATAGAAATATGGATGAACTAGAAAGTTTAAAATGAATGTTAAGAACACATGAATGTTATCTTTGAATGTTAAGAAGTTTATGAATGTTAGAAGTTTTGATAGAAATATGGATGAACTAGGAAGTTTAAAAGGGAACACATGTTAAGTTCAAATTTTAGGAATGTTAGGAAGTTTAGGAATGTTAGAAGTTTTGATGGAATTATGGATGAAGTAAGAAGTCTAAAAATGAATGTTAAAAATATGAAAGTTATCTTTGAATGTTAGAAAGTTTAGGAATGTTAGAAGTTTTGATAGAAATATGGGTGAACTGGAAGCTTAAAAATGAATATGTTAAAAGTTCAAATTTTAACAATTTGTTAGGAAGTTTTGATTGAAATCTGAATGTAGGTTTAAATTTTGATAGGAATGTTAAAAATGAATGTGATGGTAAGAATGGATGTTAAGGAATTTATGATAAGGTGCAACGAATAAATGAATTTGTTAAGAAGTTTTGATAGAAATATAAATGATAGGAAGTTTAAAAATGAATGAGCTACCTGAGATTAAAGTTTCAGAATTTGTTAGGAAGTTTTGATTGAAATATGAATGTTAGGAAGTTGAAAAATGAATATTATATGTTCAAATTTTGACATATGGATTTTTAATTAATAATTCTTACTTTCAATGTTCAGGTACATTTGATGCGGCTGAAATTATGGCAAATGGGGATAACAATTTTTTGTTTTTTAATCATAAGCGAAGATTACAGGATTGCGAAGTTTGTGCTAAATTAGAGCAATGATTTTAAACAACAATTTGATGAATTTTTATCGATTTGTTGTAAATAATCATTTCTCTAATTTAGCATAAGCTTCACAATCCTGGAATATTTTCTTGTGATTAAAAATCAAATGATCGTTGTCTCCATTTTCCATGATTTCAGTTATGTGAACTTACACAAGCGATATTTTAAATTAAAGATTCGGGGCAGAGAGTGGCGACAACCACAGATCCACTATCTCGTCCCTTAAGTGGTCTAATAGACATATGGGGACGTGAATAAAGTATTTTAGACAGAATTAAGAAAAAAAATTTACACATTGAGGTTTTCATTATCAAATAATTTTTGAATTCAAATTTCAGCATACTAGAATACGATTATTTAAACTTTTATACTCCAGTTCCTTTCAAGATCATAAACATAAAAGGAAAAAAAATATATTGTACACATTTGACAATGACATCGACAAAACCATTGATTTATTAATTTTAAATATATAGTTTTAAAAACATCGCAATGGAATGCCGTCTTCAATTATCCATTCATGGTCATATTTGGACAGTTTCCATTTTTTATTTTTTAATTACTTTTTCGATGGAACTTGAACCAATTTTATTCGAGATGCACATACTAAATGGCTATATTGACAACATATAACATCAGGTTCATAATCTTGAAAGTAGACATAATTTTGAGTCATATGGGTTTGCTAAAAAAATAGCCCTTTAAAATGATGGATCCTCTCTCGTATGTATATCCGTTGTCATTGTAGTCTTCCAATAACTTCATTTTTCCTTCATTGCATTGCATCAAATAATACTTCACATTTTCATTCTTGTCGACAGGTGCAATCACAGCGAAAACATCTCCTATGCAAATTACAATTGATGTCAGGATTTTTAATTCAATTAAATTGACTAATATACATGTGTATAAGGTGAATGACAAGAATGAATAATCGACAAAACAGTGGTATTTGATTATTACCTTCTCTAACGAGATCTGAAATTTTGTCGCCATCAGATGATATTGCTATATTTTCTGATTCTAATTCTTCTATGCTTGCTAGTGGCATTTTTCCTTTAGGATTAATTTCTATGTGTTTCCAATGTTTCACGTAGTTGTTCGTTATGTTTTCACAAACTTCTGTAGATTCAATATTTTCAGTGCAAATATGACAAAAGCATGATTGCTTTCTACTGTCAAATGCATAAATGTTTTGGAAGGCTTTTGTTTGAATAGAGTGAAAATCTCTAGTCCCTTGTATGGTGCTAGCATCGTATGGTATTGATCTATTTATATCTTGGATCCCACCATGCCAAAAAAACCTAGTACACAAATGACAAATTTTGATGTTAGGTACGCATACTTTTTTTTAAATTGACAATAAAATAAGAATTTTAACATTTGTGTGTACATACCTGCGTACATTTTTTGATTGTTGATTATAATCATGGTTTAGATGTGATTTACACCATTGGACAACCTCTGCAGCTGAATGGAATTGTGCAGAACTATGGTTCATTTGCCATCTTCGAAGTGCTCTTTTTACGCATGCTCCTGCACCATCATGTTCACCTTTTCCATGACCAGTTTCAAAGAAATTCCAGTGATGCTTAATGTTCAATGCTTTATGAAGTCGACATAACCAATAAAATGATCGTGAAGATTTAAATTGTCCGGCACATCCATCTGACCATATCCAATGCTCATTGAATTCAATGTTACGTTCCTTTAATGAATTGTAGAAAATACTTTCAATACAATGCTGAACAAAATGTGTATTGTGTGTACGATCGTCGCTGATATAAAAGTGATATTCTTTAATCACATCTCCATTGTCACACGTGCTTTCAATGCCATCAACATCCTGTTGAGAATGTCTATATAAAACATGGACGAATATTGAAACTTGGTCAGAATGATAATATTCACTCTGTATCTCTTTTTGTGCAGCAAATGTATAATTTTCTACAAAGTCAACCACTGACAAAATTGTTCCTGGTGGAAAAATTTCACGAGATTGTTTGAATTGAAGGTCTTGCCATCGTGCTCTATGTGAATGCTTGGTGTATTTATAAATTTCACTTTCGAATTTCTTGAGAAAATATGCCACACCTATTTTATCTTCTCGCAAATCAATTCTTTTGGAATGTACATCACTAGTACTTGTAATGTATTCATATCTTCTCCAATCAACAGTGACATTTGACAATGAGTGATCAATATCGATAGGATATTTATTGTGGTATAAAACCAAATTTCCACAACGATTACAATGTTTGCCATTGACACATTTCTTATTATAAAATACTTCATCGTGATTTCTCTCACATAGGGTTTGAGATATGAATTCACGTATTGTGGGCGGAGGTGGTGAATTTGTCCAAAACATTTTACCAAATTCAAGAAATGTGTCATAATATAATTGGAATTGCACATGATAACGACAACAACATGTGTCACGGATAGTAATAGGTCTAACATACCATGGTTTTAGTTACACAAATGTAGTGATTGACACATTAATTCCACGATGATCTTCCTTGAATTTATTGAACAATTGTACTTGTGTCATATCCATTATATGTTTTGGACTGCTTACATATACTCCTCGTGATACTCTTTGTCGTATTACATCTCTTGAATTTGGTGAAACTCGAGCATGTGTCAACCAATATTCTCATACAATATCTTTAACCCCTGCTCCCATTCTATCTTTGTAAGGCTGTCTACAAATAATTGCCCAGCAAGCAAGTTCATCATTTTTATCTATTTGCATTCTGAATTTGCTATGTCTGTATAATGTCTTTCTTGAGGTTCCAACTGCTTTTGCTAGCTATGTTGTCAAACATTTTTGTTTAGTACTAGTCGAAATAATTGCTGTATGAATTGCTCTTCGTGTAGCACTAATGTCTTTCTTCCTAGACTTTCCAAACTTTTTTATTGCATCACCTATATTTTCTATCACATTATGTTTTAATTTCGACTCTTTGGTCGCCTTGTGAATACCCAATAATGATGTAGCATCTTCTAACTTCTTGGTCACTAATAAACATCTCAAAATTTGTGCTTGTCATGTTGCTGAATAATTCTTCAGAACATCATCATAAATTTTTTGAGCCCGATATCATGCAGCGTGTATGGGTATTTTTTTCCATATTTATTGCAATCAACGTTTTCTAACGTTTCATCATCAATGGTGAAAGTACCTATACATCAAGTTAAATTTAATTTAAAACATGTATCCAAAAATACAATTCATTATAAAAAATAAATTTGGAAAATATATTCAATATATACATACCTGGTCCAATTTTTGGTTCTTGAACTTGATCTTCAATATTGACTTCATCGACATTAGTATGTAAATCACTATTTACATCATCAACAATGATTTCTTCAACTTCAATTTGTTCCTCTTGTACTCTATTTTCAATTTCCATTTCATCAACATTATCATGTAAAACTGTATTTGTATATTCAATAATCGTTGCTTGCGTTTCTGCAAGGCTTGCTTTGTTGGCATGATATTTAAGTTTTTTCTTTTCTCTATTATCATCATCATCAGCACGTTTACGATCATATTTTCTTTGACAGTTTCTCTTACTGCCCATGATTGTTTAATCTATAAATGATAAATTAAAGAATCATTATTTTATTGTAAATAAGCAAAATGAAGGGGAGGCAGGAGGGGGAGGGGTGATTTTAAACCCCGATGGAGAACGAATTATTACTTATTCATGGAATCTCGGAGTTGAAACCAATAATGTGGCGGAAGCTTTAGCTTTGTGGCAAGGACTAAACCAAGCCATTAAGAACGGAATTCAGACCCTCACGGTGATCGGGGACTCGAGGATGATCATCCACAGTTTAAACTCTCAGAACCTGCCCCCCTCCATACATCTAAGGCAAATTCTTAGAAGAATCCTTCTCCTTATCCCTCTATTCAATGACATCAAGTTCTATCATGTCCTGCGTAAAAACAATGCACAAGCTGATGAAGCCACAAACAAAGCTATTCCCCTCGGTAAAGGGATACTTAAAATCAACAATGAACATGTCCTGGTTCCAATCCCGTAAAATTATGGGCTCGACCTTTATTTGGGAGCCATCCGCTAGCAGGGGCTTCATGACAAGTGGGACGTCCGATTGGCGACGGCTGGGATTCCTAAATTTTTGTGGGAAGGCTTTATCTGTCCGGGTCACTCCTTCACCTTCGCAGCTGAATGTACACTCACCTCCCTTCAGTATGATGGCGTCCTTGTCCTTGCAGATGACGTTTGGTACCAATCACAGTACGCCGGTACTGAAGCAGTTATGCAGTAAGATCTTCCATGCTAAGGAAATCTCGCAACCTCCTCCCGGCAGGCGTGTGAAGTCTTTTCCTTATCAGCACTGCGATTTAGGTTCCTTAACCTCCAAAGAACTTGGGCTCACAGGACCAGCGTTCTGTGATATGGATAGTCGGAGCATTGATTACCTTACGGATCCCTCTCTCTGCAATGAACGAAGGAATTTATGGAAGGGTACGGGAACTGGGAGCGCGAGTGTGAACATGTGGTTAAAAGGGAGCCCTCCCTGCTCCATTTTAAAAGCTCTTTATGACCAGAGTAATGAACCCAGTATCCCTCAGTCTGCTCTTTTCTGGTCTGCTCTGATCGCGAGAGACGACTCCTCGCTGAAGGTGGTAGACACTGGCTTCTGGAATTTTTCCGCCCCCTGCAGTCTGTTTTTTGGTTATTGGGAGTTCCCTCAGGGACGCAAGTGGAGCGCAATTGAAACTATGGCTCATTCAGAGGACTCGGCGGCGTCATCCCCAGACCCGCTCTTGGAACTTGAAGCTAATATTAGGATCCTTCGCAGGCGTGTTCATAGACAGGGGGATTTCATTCGAGAATTGGACGTGCAGGGAGGGCTCCGGATGGACAGGATGGAGGACGCGATTGGCAATTCGAGAGCAGATTTTGCTGAAGCTCTGGAAATGCTGGAGACGAGGGTTACCGCGGCCATTGAAAGCATGAATCACAGGCTAGACAAGATGGAAAAAGGTTTAGCGAAGCTGCGGGAAGATGCTAGCAAGGCCTGCGACGAAGGCAACCCATCTTCAAGGGATAAACACCGACACCATAAGTCTACCTCCTAACTCTGCTGTCCATGTGTTTTTTTGGCCTGAAAGTCCTGTTTTTGTTAATACACAGGCATTTATTTCTTGATAGCACTGGTCTGAAAAAACTCAAGCTTCTGCTGTTTAAGACAGATTCTATCTGTTCCATAAATCAGATACTATGGTAGATAGGCTCTGAAAGACTGTTTACAGGCTTTGATGTTGTAATTTTGCTCGTGGCTCTGCCACCTTTTTTAATATAAAAACTAACCGTTTGTGTCAAAAAAAAAAAATAAGCAAAATGAAGATTTAAAAACAGTTACGAAATTTATGAACACATGAACTGAAATTTACTTCACCTTATCAAAATCTTGTAAGAGTCTTTTGAAGAAAAAGTCTTTGGAAACAAGTTTCCTTTGAAAAGAACCTTCTTTGAATGAAATAAGAACTCTTTGACAATAAATCACTTTTGAAAAAACCCCATTGGAAAAGAATAAGAACACTTTCAAAATAAATCTTCTTTGTAAACCCACTGAAAAAAAAAAAAAAAAAAAAAAAAAAAAAAAAAAAAAAAAAAAAAAAAAAAAAAAAAAAAAAAAAAAAAAAAAAAAAAAAAAAAAAAAAAAAAAAAAAAAACAAAACCTGGGAAAAATATTTTTTTGTAAAAACCTTTGCAACGAAATAACTTTTTTGTAAAAATAACTTGTCATACTTTAAAAAAATCCCTTTTCAAATAAATAAGAAGGAAAAATATATCTCCTTTGTAAAAATAACTTGAAATAAAATCTTATTTGCAAAAATGCCTTGGAATAAAAACTCTGCAAATGCACACTTTGGAAATAAACATTTGCTGAAAAACCTATTGGAAAATAATAAGAACACTTTCTAAATAAATCTTCTTTGTAAATCCACTGGAAAAAAAAAAAAAAACTTCTTTGAAAAAATACCCGGGAAAAAGATTTATTTGTAAAAACCTTTGCAACGAAATAACTTTTTTGCAAAAATAACTTGGGAGAGTTTGAAAAAACCCATTTTCAAATAAATAAGAAGGAAAGAAACATTTTTTGCAAAAATACCTAGAAAAAAAAAACTTTGAAAAAATTCATTTGAAAAAATCATTTTCAAATAAATAAGAAGGAAAAAGACATCTCCTTTGAAAAAATAACTTGGAATAAAAACCTATTGCAAAGAACTAAGAAGTGTAAAAACTTGGAATAAAAACTTATTTTGCAAAAATGACTTAGAAAAACAATGTTTCAATGTATTAATTGGAAGGAAGTAACAAAAAATTACTTCATAAAAAAAATTCTCTTTACAAAAAAGCTCTTTAGAAAATTCTTGGAAAAAAAACTCATTGCAAAGAAATGAAAAGTGCAAAAAGCTTGAAAAAAATATTTTATAAAAAAAATTTCTTTGCAAAAAAAAGCTCCTTAAAAAATCCTTGGAAAAAAACCCATTGCAAAGAAATAAGAAGTACAAAAAGCTTAGAATAAAAACTCCTTTTGCAAAAAAATTATTTCAATGTATTATTTAGAAAGAAGTAAGAAAAAAAATACCTCATAAAAAAAACTCTTTTTGCAAAAAAAGCTCTTTAGAAAATCCCTTCAAAAATATTCTGACAAAAAAGTATGAGAAATTGAAATGTGCGAAATTAATCGAAGTATTTAGTTTTATTTATATAAGTGTAGAAAATATTATTTTATTTTTTTTTATTTTTTTTTTCCGGCCGACGAGTTTTTTTTTACGTTTGGTTATTCAACCGAATAACCTTTGATTAAACTGACGTCGCCGTTACAGAAAACAGTTATTCGGCCGAATAATTATTCAGCCGAATAATTATTGAGTTGAATAACCTCTGAAACCTGAAAATCTGATTGCCACTCACAGTTTTCAGGTTTCTCCATTTTCGGAAGGTAAAAATGATCTCTTACACTATAAGGCGACTGTTGGACTTGATACCATTAGTTTCGTTATTGAATATACTTTCCAAATATATAGATTTCTTTATGTAAATGTAAGATCTGATATTTGTAATTGTTTGTTTTCTTAATAGGTGTCGAGTCTAGTTTCATCTCTTTCAAAATGCGGTGAAATGAAAAATCCATAACTTTAAAAATACACCACGAAAAAAATTGAGGAAACTATGGTGCAGTTAATTTGCGTGTCTACTTAAAAAGGGTATTCATAGAATTTTTAGTTTTATATTCAGTTGAGAGAAAAGTTTTGCGAGAAAAAATATGTTGAAAATCGACAAGGTTTTCCCATTGATTAAATTCAAATAAATATAATAATTAGTATATAGATCCATTTGCTACAAACGTATAGTCATGCAGTAGCATATTGTGTGTAGATTGTTGTAGCATTTTTTTTTTGCAAAAAACAAGTTTAACAATGATTTTATGTGTGCGACCAAACATGGCTATTTTATAGTCCTTTCGTTTTATAAGAACACACTGTCAAACATTTGTCGAATCGACATATCAAATCTCAATATAAAAAATTGAAAAAAATATGGATAGCAAGCTAACATAATTCTCTAAAAATTTGATTTTTAGTGAAAAGTGAAATTCCAAACAAAAATATCACTTTTATTCGCCCAAAGATGGAAAACATGAAAAATTCAGAATTATTTTATCACGGAACCCCCCAAAATAGACACCCATCTTCATGGATTCACCCTTAGTAATTAGTTCACCTAGATCAAGTTTATGAAGTATAGAGTGCATCTCTCTTGAAACTTACCTAGGTAACCAAATTTTAGGCTTCCAACAGGCCCCGTTGTTTTCACTAATATTCAAGACCATTTCTTATTTATGCACAAATTGACATGTTTTTAGTAGTATTGATAAGGTAGAATACACTTTTTGCACACAAGGAAGGACCTAAAGACCCTTGTATCCCGAAGTATGCTCTTCACCTCGCACTTCATGTGATCTTGGTGAAATAAAAAAGGGTGAGAAGTGTGAAATACCTCCATTACACACTTAGTTAGCATCTTTTGATTTGGAAAGCACCATTAGCTTATTTTAGATTTAAAAGTACGTATTACTTGATATGCTCTTCTAGTTAATTTGTCGATATCAATTTGATTTCATCATATCTGTTTGCACCACTAGCACACACTAAGAGACCTAAATAATCTTATGATCCAAGTATTCTCTTAACCTCACACTTCATGTTAGCTTGGTGAATCAGAGAGGTAGGGATTGTGAAATACCACCTCTCTTACACTACATAAGTAAACATTCAGCCCCCTTAAAATAAAAATTGTAATTGTCTTAACCAACTAAAATCCTCCATAGAAGGTCACAAAATAATATTTTAGTTAGGTAGGATTGATTGGGATAGGCATGCATTAATTCCCACCAATCTATTTTCATTAGAAATATTTTGAAACATATAATTGTTGTCTCATAGGGTACTTAAAAAATCCTGCTATAAGCAAGTGTTAAAAGAAAACCCAGATCAGAAGTGCACCATAACCAAGGAAGTGAACGTTGAGGTATAGATGCCCTGATCTCCCCTACAATCCATTCAACTTTTTGTAGGGAGATGACACTATACCATGTAGACCGAACCACTAATCCACACTTGACACAAGGTATCTTAGTGTCCCAACTTAGGACATCACCAAGCAGCAATTGTAAGTGCAATTGACTCATGAAGTTAGCTATATCCATTGGGAGGTGTTTCCAAGTCTTTTTGATTGGAACATTGGCCCCGTCGCCAGTAGAACTAGCTCTTTGTTACCTCCAGTGGTCAATTGGTGAGTGGATACCATTATCACCATCAATTGTATTTTTGGGAGGCCATGTTACATTTGAGAGGAAGGACGTTAGGTCTTCTAGGGAATTTACATTTTTTTTTTCAAATACATGTTCATTAAACTTGTAATAAAAAGAACCTACATGTGGGAGCTCATGCACTAAAACCAACATTGCACATATCACTCACTTATCGCACCATTTTTCATCTATTGTGGTTGGATTATTTTTGCATTTGTTCAATTGTGTTTAAATTACACTATCAATCTCATTTGACACAAACCCTTCATCATTGTGGTACAAAAAAACATCCTAAGATAATCTCATAGAATACAAGGTCTATCCCCTCTCTCGAGGGCTTTTATTACACCTTCTTCCCATATTTCACAAGGAAGGTACCCTAGCCGAGGCCAGTCCTAGGATACATTGATAGGATCATATGGTCGAGGCAAATCCTTTCAAGGTGCATTTTCTCCTCTCAGAGAAACTATTAATTACACCACTTCTTTCCCCATCAAAAGAGGTACCCTGTTGGCTTCTCCCCTTGGAGATCCATTGCTTCCATTCGACCCATCCTCTCTCATAGGAGGAAAACCATTGCTTACAACACCACCTGGGTCTCCCGATCATGGAAATCACATCCCATATACAATGGAAAGACCAGTCGTCCCTACTTTACCATTTATGGCTAGTTTAAATCTACTTGATTTGGCCAAACTGATTAATGATTCCATTTAGCATGATGCGACATGGTCGGCTATTCCAAACAAACTTCCTTTTGACATTACCGAATTCAACGGAAAATAGAGAGACAATCCTGCTAACCACGTTATGTCTTTCCACTTATGGTGTTCATCTAACAGCATAGTGGATGACCCTATGAGGCTCTGCCTCTTCCAACGTACCTTCACCGGAACGAAAGCAAAATGGTATGTAAACATAGCAAGTGGAACCCATTCCACATTTGCGAAATTGGCCACAGCATTTATTATGTACTTCCAACTGCTAATACGACATGATATAGGCGTCAAAAGTCTCACCAAGTTTCAACAAAATAATTCCACCCACATCGCAGACCACATCCATGAGTGGCGTAGATGCTGCACACTATGCAAGATCAAAATACAACCTCCCTTTTTGTTGGATTGGTTTCTCAAATCTCTCCAACCCGCCATAGTTAAATATGTCGCGACCTCCATGCTGCAAAGCGAGGAAGAGGCTATTTTGAAAGCACAACATTTCGATCTCACATATGCACAATCGAGATACCTTTACTTTATCCTCCCTGATGTCCCTCTTCATCGATCGTTGGATCCTACAACTTAGATCTTGTCTCATTTGGTGGATGGGATTATTGGGTCCATTTCCCATTTAGGAAAGGCTTATCCTACCACATTGAAACCATTCAACATCGCTCCGTACACTAGTAAATGTGGATATTTTTCCCATGGAAAATCGTTGCTATTGCAACACTTTTGCGTTGCTATAGCGACGAGCATGACCCCTTGTTTTCATGGGAAAACTTTCGTCGTTGTAGCAACACTTGCCAACGTTCGTCACTATAGTGACAAAAATGACATGGACCATGCTTTGTTTAAAAAAGCAAATTGTGTCGCTATAGCAACACTTTTTTCGTCACTATAGCGATGAAAAGACCTAACAAGTGTCGATGAAGGGCCGTCATGATAGTGTCGGAGTCGCATATTTAAAAAAAATTAAGTCAAACAAAAGTCGTCGTTGTAGCAACGAAGGTCCGTCGCTAGGGCAACGCAAAGGCCTAACAACTTCATACATAGAGTCGTCGCTATAGCGACAGAGTCTCATATTTAAAAAAAATTAAGTCAAGCAATCTCCGTCACTGTAGCAACGAAGGTCTGTAACTATAGTGATGACAAGACCTAGCAAGTTCTGACGAACTTGCTATACTAGCGACAGAAATTTTTGCCGCTAGTATAGCAAGTTCATCGGAACTTGCTAGGTCTTGTCATCGCTACAGTGACGGACATGTCTATTTTGAAAAAGAAAATAAATAAATAAATGAATGTATTGAAAGAGGGTAAAACAAATATTCTTATGCTAAGATCTGAAGGTTGTACACTAGAACAAAAAGGTCATTGGTGAGGGTCAAAAAAGGTCACCATTCCCTATGATATGAGGGCACGATGGAATCAAACCACCAAACTCCTGCTTGGAAAGCAGATGCTCTTCCATTGAGCTAGCACCCTTCAAAGAATTAGACCTTAAAACTTTGTAAATTCTAAATTCTAAAAATTTGATTAAATTCTAACAATTTGCAAAGTCTTGAGGTAGAGAGAGAGATGGGGGTTTGGTAAGTGGTAGGGGGAGGGCGATGAGGAGATATACAGAGTGAGAGGGGTAGGGGTAGGGGGAGTATGAGAGATAGAGAGAGAGAGAGAGAGAGGTTCGGTTAGGGGAAGTAGGAGAGATAAATAGAGGGGAAAAGGGTGTGGTTATGGCCGGTAGGGAGAGTAGGAGGTTTCTTAGGAGAGATATGGCGGGTGTTAACACCTAAAAATAGCACACATACGACATTTAAGTGATTAATCTAGTAAGGCATCATAAAAATAAAGAATGAATATCACCACAGGAATCCTCAATAGATACAAAACATAGCATAAGTCCATAAGTTCCAAAGAACAATCAAAACAAAGGGTAGCATGGTTAATACGCAGTTGATCCGTGCTATAGCGCAGGTTATCTAAATAACGCATGCACTACACTCGCACAACTTTCCCTTAGATATTCGTGCTACTATCAAAACTACGGGAACACTCACTCCCAATGGCACATTGAAGACTCAGTCCTCCCTAAAGATCCGAATTAGGCTCCTCACACACTTGGTGGCATTAATCATCCCCCCTTGTGTACCTTGGATCTAGTTCATGAAGGAGGAGAGTTCACATTTGGATCTAGTTGTTTATTGGCCACCTCTTGGCATATAAAATAGATCCATTGACTCGCACTTTATAGAGATAAAACAGAGTAAGGTTATGCTTCTAGATTTGAATTGGAGATTCATCATAGCCCACCATTTCCTAACATTGTAAGCATTCCCAAGATCCCTTTCCACCTTCCATCTAGGGGCAAGTGTTTCTCTCCATTGTTCTTCCATTTACTTAGCATTCAGTTTGAACAAGAAAGGGCTCCTTAAGGAATATTGTTGGGTTCCCTTGAATCCCACACCTCCTAGGTGTTGTACAGTTATTCCATTGGGAAATACAAGAGTGGTTTAGCATATATTTGGTTGTTGTTGAAGTTGCATTCGCCCCCATCTCTTTCATTTTTTTTATCAATATTTTTAGATGTGAATGTGAACTGCACTAACAATCTCTTGCAGGATCACTTGGAGGAATACCAACCACACACAAAAGGGGCTCCAAGGATTGAGGCCTTACTACAACCTACAAGTTTTGGCCCCTTACCAAGTGGAAGAGTGCACTTGTGCAATTTTTTCCATAACAGTTCTAATGGCGACCATACTTATGTTTGTTCATTTATATTTCAACTAGGTTTTTTTTATGTTAAGTATCTAATTATGGGTATTCATTACTTGCGGGAGAGCAGGTATTCCACCTCTTGCTTCTAGAAATTGTATCCATTATGGCCAAAATTTAGTTTTTACATGGTCTCACGGTTCTTGGTGCCGTTGTCGCATTGACAATGCATAAACGACTCATACAGTTGCACACACAGCGTAGGTTACCAGTGTTATACTCGCGCTATACCGCTCATCAGCGCGAAAGGTAAGTTTCTTACTTGCGCTACCAACACGTCTGTTTTGAATTAACCCATGCATTATGTGTGCAAGAGTGTGTTTTAGCTACGCTATTTTCATTTATTTGCTTTTTATCTGTATAGCTTAGCTTGAAAGTCCAAATATTGCTCACCAGTGACCTTAAATTAAGGCTAATTCACATAATTACTTTTTTTTAGTAATTAGTTCACCTAGATCAAGATTTTGAAGTAAAGAGTGCATCTCTCTTGAAACTTACCTAGGAAACCAACATTGAGGCTTCCAACGGGCCCCGTTGTTGTCACTAGTATTCAAGACCATTTCTTATTTATGCACCGATTGACATGTTTTTAGTAGTATTGATAGTGTAGAATAAACTTTTTGCACATAAGAAAGGATCTAAAGACCCTTGTATCCCAAACTATTCTCTTCACCTCACACTTCATGTGAGCTTGGTGAAATAAAAAAGGGTGAGAAGTGTGAAGTACCTCCATTGCACACTTAGTTAGCATCTTTTGATTTGGAAAGCACCATTAGCTTATTTTAGATTTAAAAGTACGTATTACTTGATATGCTCTTCTATTTAGTTTGTCGATATAAATTTGATTTCATCATATCTGTTTGCACCACTAGCACACACTAAGAGACCTAAATAATCTTATGATCCAAGTATTCTCTTCACCTCGCACTTCATGTGAGTTTGGTGAATCAGAAAGGTAGAGATTTTGAAATACCACCTCTCTTAAACTCCATAAGTGAACATTCAACCCCCTTAAAATAAAAATTGTAATTGTGTTAACCAACTAAAATCCTCCATAGAAGGTCACAAAATAATATTTTAGTTAGGTAGCATTGATTGGGATAGGCATCCATTAATGCCCATCAATCTAGTTTCATTAGAAATATTTTGAAACATAGAATTGTTGTCTCATAGGATACTTACAAAATCTTGCTATAAGCAAGTGTTAAAAGAAAACCCGTATCAGAAGTGCACCATAACCAAGGAAGTGAATGTTGAGGTATAGCTACCCTGATCTCCCATACAATCCAATTAGCTTTTTGTAGGGAGACGGCACTATACCGTGTAGGCCGACCCACTGATCCACACTTGATGCAAGGTATCTTAATGTCCCAACATAGGACATCACCAAGGAGCAATTGTGAGTGCAATTGACTCATGAAGTTAGCTATTTCCTTTGGGATGTGTTTCCAAGTCTTTTCGATTGGAACATTGGACCCATCGCCAGTAGAACTAGCTCTTTGTTACCTCTAGTGGTCAATTGGTGAGTGGATACCATTATCACCATCAATTGTATTTTTGGAAGGCCCTGTTACATTTGAGAGGAAGGACGTTAGGTCTTCTAGGGAATTTACCTTTATTTTCTTTCAACTATAAGTTCATTAAACTCGTAATAAAAAGAACCTACATGTGGGAGCTCATGCACTAAAACCAACATTGCACATATCACTCACTTATTGCACCATTTTCCATCTGTTGTGGTTGGATTATTTTTGCATTTGTTCAATTGTGTTCAAATTACACTATCACTCTCATTTGACACAAATCCTTCACCATTGAGGTACAAAAAAAAATCCTAAGACAATCCCGTAGAATACAAGGTCTATCCCCTCTCTTGAGGGCTGTTATTACACCTTCTTCTCGTGTTTCACAAGGAAGGTACCCTAGTCGAGGCCGCTCCTAGGATACATTGATAGGATCATATGGTAGAGGAAAATCCTTTCAAGGTGCATTTTCTCCTGTCGGAGAAACTATTAATTACACCAATTCTTTCCCCATCAAAAGAGGTACCCTGTTGGCTTCTCCCCTTGGAGATCCATTGCCTCCATTCGACCCATCCTCTCTCATAGGAGGAAAACCATTGTTCACAACACCACCTGGGTCTCCCGATCATGGAAATCACATCCCATATACAATGGAAAGACCAGTCATCCCTACTTTACAATTCATGGCTAGTTTAAATCTACCTGATTTGGCCAAACTAACTAATGATACCATTTAGCATGATGCGACATGGCCGGCTATTCCAAACAAAATTCCTTTCAAAATTGCCAAATTCAACGGAAAATAGGGAGACAATCCCGCTAACCACATTATGTCTTTCCACTTATGGTGTTCATCTAACAGCATAGTGGATGACCCTGTGAGGCTCTGCCTCTTCCAGCGTACCCTCACCGGAACGAAAGCAAAATGGTATGTAAAACTAGCAAGTGGAACCGATTCCACATTTGTGAAATTGGCCATCGCATTTATTATGTACTTCCAAATGCTAATACGACATGATATAGATCTTGAAAGTCTCACCATGTTTCAGTAAAATAATTCCACCCACATCGCAGACCACATCCATGAGTGGCATAGACGCCGCACACTATGCAAGATCGAAATACAACCTCCCTTTTTGCTAGATTGGTTTATTAAATCTCTCCAACCCGCCATAGTTAAATGTGTCGCGACCTCCATGCCGTAAAGCGAGGAAGAGGCTATTTTGAAAGCACAACATTTCGATCTCATATATGTGTAATCAGGATACCTTTACTTTATCCTCCGTGATGCCCCTCGTCATCGATCGTTGGATCCTACAACTTAGATCTTGTCTCATTTGGTGGATGGGATTATTGGTTCCATTTCCCATTTAGGAAAGACTCCTCCTACGACATTGAGACCATTCAACATCGCTCTGTACACTAGTAAATGTGGATATTTTTCCCATGGAAAATCATTGCTATTGAAACACTTTTGCGTTGTTATAGTGACGAACATGACCCCTTGTTTTCGTGGGAAAACTTTTGTCTCTGTAGAAACACTTGCCAACGTTCATCACTATAGTGACAAAAATGACATGGACCGTGCTTTGTTTAAGAAAGCAAATTGTGTTGCTAAAGAAACACTTTTTTCGTCACTATAACACTGAAAAGACCTAACAAGTGCCGACGAAGGGCCGTCACGATACTGACAGAGTCTCATATTTAAAAAAATTTAATTCAAACAAACGTCGTCGCTGTAGCAACGAAGGTCCATCGGTATAGCGACGCAAAGGCCTAACAACTTCATACGTAGAGTCGTCACTATAACGATAGAGTCTCATGTTAAAAAAAAAAATTTGTAAAGCGATCTCTGTCGCTGTAGCAATGAAGGTCCATCTCTATAGCGATGACAAGACCTAGCAAGTTCCGACGAACTTGCTATACTAGCAACAGAAAATTTCTCCGCTAGTATAGCAAGTTCGTCGGAACTTGCTAGGTCTTGTCGTCACTATAGCGATGGACATGTCTATTTTATAAAAGAAAATAAATAAATAAATGAATGTATTGGAAAAGGGTAAAACAAAGATTCTTATGCTCAAATCTGAAGGTTGTACACTACAACAAAAAATGTCATTGGTGAGGGTCAAAAAAGGTCACCTTTCCCTATGATATTAGGGCATGATGGAATCGAGCCAACAAAATCTTGCTTGGAAAGCAGGTGCTATTCCATTGAGCTAGAACCCTTCAAATAATTAGACCTTGAAACTTTGTAAATACTAAATTCTAAAAATTTGCAAAGTCTTGGGGTAGAGAGAGAGATGGGGGGTTGGTAAGAGGTAGGCAGAGGGCGATGAGGAGATATAGAGAGTGAGAAGGGTAGGGGTAGGGGGAGTGTGAGAGATAGAGAGAGAGAGAGGGGTAGGGTTAGGGGAAGTAGGAGAGATAAATAGAGGGGAAAAGGGTGTGGTTATGGACGGTAGGGAGAGCAGGAGGTTTTTTGGGAAAGATATGGAGGGTGTTAACACCTAAAATTAGCACACATGCGACATTTAAGTGATTCATCTAGTAAGGCATCATAAAAATAAAGAATGAATATCACCACAAACATCCTCAATAGATCCAAAACATAGCATAATTCCATAAGTTCCAAAGAACAATCAAAACAAAGGGTAGCACGGGTAATACGCAGTTGATCCACACTATAGCGTAGGTTATCTGAATAGTGCATGCACTAGACTCGCACGACTTTTCCTTAGATATTCGTTCTACTATAAAAACGATGGGAACACTCACTCCCAACGGCACATTGAAGACTCATTCCTCCCTAAAGATCTGAATTAGGCTCCTCACACACTTGGTGGCATTAATCAGCCCCCCTTGTGTACCTTGGAGCTAGTTCATGAAGGAGGAGAGTTCACATTTGGATCTAGTTGTTTATTGGCCACCTCTTGGCCTATAAAATAAATCCATTGAATGGTACTTTGTAGAGATAAAACAGAGTAAGTTTATGCTTCTAGATTTGAATTGGCGATTCATCATAGCCCACCATTTCCTAACATTGTAATCATTCCCAAGATCCCTTTCCACCTTCCATCTAGGGGCAATTGTTTCTCTCCATTGTTCTTCCATTTACTTAGCATTCAGTTTGGACAAGAAAGGGATCCCTAAGGGATATTGTTAGATTCCCTTGAATCCCACACGTCCTAGGTGTTGTACAGTTATTCCATTGGGAAATACAAGAGTGGTTTAGCATATATTTGGTTGTTGTTGAATTTTGCATTCTCCCCCCATCTCTTTCATGTTTTTTATCAATATTTCTAGATGTGAATGTGAACTACACTAACAATCTCTTGCAGGATCACTTGGAGCAATACCAACCACACACAAAAGGGGCTTCAAGGACTGAGGCCTTGCTACAACCTACAAGTCTTGGCCCCTTTCCAAGTGGAAGAGTGCACTTATGCAATTTTTTCCATAATAGTTCTAATGGTGACCATAATGATTTTTGTTCATTTATATTTCAACTAGGTTTTTTTATGCTAAGTATCTAATTATGGGTATTTATTACTTGCGGGAGAGCAGGTATTCCACCTCTTGCTTCTAGAAATTTGATCCATTATGGCCACAATTTATTTTTTACATGGTCGCGTGGTTCTTGGTATCGTTGTTGCATTGACAATGCATAAATGAATCATATAGTCGCACACACAGCATAGGTTACTAGTGTTATACTCGCGCTACACCGCTCATCACATCAGCACGGAAGGTCAATTTATTACTTGCGCTACCAACACGTTTGTTTTTAATTAACCCATGCATTCTGTGTGGAAGAGCGTGTTTTAGCTATGTTATTGTCATTTATTTGCTTTTTATCTACATAGCTTAGCTTGAAAGTCCAAATATTGCTCACTAGTGACCTTAAATTAAGGCTAATTCACATAATTACTTATTTTTTTAGTAATTAGTTCACCTAGATCAAAATTTGTAAGTAAAGAGTGCATCTCTCTTGAAACTTACCTAGGTAACCAAATTTGGGGCTTCCAACGGGCCCCGTTGTTGTCACTAGTATTCAAGACCATTTCTTATTTATGCACCAATTGACATGTTTTTAGTAGTATTGATAGTGTAGAATACACTTTTTGCACACAAGAAATGACCTAAAGACCCTTGTATCCCGAAGTATGCTCTTCACCTCGCACTTCATGTGAGCTTGGTGAAATAAAAAAGGGTGAGAAGTTTGAAATAAATCCATTGCACACTTGGTTAGCATCTTTTGATTTGGAAAGCACCATTAGCTTATTTTAGATTTAAAAGTACATATTACTTGATATGCTCTTCTAGTTAGTTTGTCGATATCAATTTGATTTCATCATATCTGTTTGCACCACTAGCACACACTAAGAGACCTAAATAATCTTATGATCCAAGTATGCTCTTCACCTCGCACTTCATGTGAGCTTGGTGAATCAGAAAGGTAGGGAATGTGAAATACCACCTCTGTTACACTCCATAAGTGAACATTCAACCCCCTTAAAATAAAAATTGTAAATGTCTTAACCAACTAAAATCCTCCATAGGAGGTCACAAAATAATACATTAATCTAGTTTCATTACCAATATTTTTAAACATAGCATTGTTGTATCATAGGGTACTTACAAAATCCTTCTGTAAGCAAGTGTTAAAAGAAAACCCGGATCAGAAGTGCACCATAACCAAGGAGGTGAACACTGAGGTATAGCTGCCTTGATCTCCCCTACAATCCAATCATCTTTTTGTAGGGAGATGACACTATACAATGCAGGCCGAATCACTGATCCACACTTGACATAAGTTATCTTAGTGTCCCAACTTAGGACATCACCAAGGAGCAATTGTGAGTGCAATTGACTCATGAAGTTAGCTATTTACTTTGGGAGGTGTTTCCAAGTCTTCTTGATTGGAACATTGGCCCCATCGCCAGTAGAACAACCCTTTGTTACCTCAAGTGGTCGATTGATGAGTGGATACCATTATCACCATCAATTGTATTTTTGGGACGACCCATTACATTTGAGAGGAAGGACGTTAGGTATTCTAGGGAATTTACATTTATTTTCTTTCTACTACAAGTTCATTAAACTCGTAATAAAAAGAACCTACATGTGGGAGCTCATGCACTAAAACCAACATTGCACATATCACTCATTTATCGTACCATTTTTCATCTGTTGTGGTTGGATTATTTTTGCATTTGTTCAATTGTGTTTAAATTACACTATCACTCTCATTTGACACAAATCCTTCACCATTGAGGTAAAAAAAAACATCCTAAGACAGTCCCGTAGACTGCAAGGTCTATCCCCTCTCTCGAGGGGTGTTATTACACTTTCTTCCCGTGTTTCACAAGGAAGGTACCCTAGTCAAGGCCGCTCCTATGATAGATTGATAGGAGCATATGGTTGAGGAAAATCCTTTCAAGGTGCATTTTCCCCTCTCGGAGAAACTATTAATTACACCACTTCTTCCCCATCAAAAGAGGTACCCTGTTGGTTTCTCCCCTTGGAGATCCATTGCTTCCATTTGACCCATCCTCTCTCAGAGGAGGAAAACCATTGTTTACAACACCACCTGGGTCTCCCAATCATGGAAATCACATCCCATATATAATGGCAAGACCAGTCGTCCCTACTTTACCATTTATGGCTAGTTTAAATCTATCTGATTTGGCCAAACTGACTAATGATCCCATTTAGCATGATGCGACATGGCCGGCTATTCCAAACAAGCCTCCTTTTGACATTACCAAATTCAAAAGAAAATAGGGAGACAATCCCACCAGCCACGTTATGTCCTTCCACTTATGGCGTTCATCTAACAGCATAGTGGATGACCCTGTGAGGCTCTACCTCTTCTAGCGTACCCTCACTAGAACGAAAGCAAAATGGTATGTAAACCTAGCAAGTAGAACCCATTCAACATTTGCGAAATTGGCCACCGCATTTATTATGTACTTCCAACTGCTAATCCGACATGATATAGGCCTCAAAATTCTCACCGATTTTCAACAAAATAATTCCACCCACATCGCAGACCACATCCATGAGTGGCGTAGACGCCGCACACTATGCAAGATCGAAATACAACCTCCTTTTTTGTTGGATTGGTTTATCAAATCTCTCCAACCCGCCATAGTTAAATATGTTGCGAGCTCCATGCTGCAAATCAAGGAAGAGGCTATTTTGAAAGCACAACATTTTGATAACTGATACTTGATGCATGGATAATAACTAGTGATACACAACTCATTTAAAGAAGATAATAGGTAGATGAGGCACAAACAAAAACATGTGATTACAACTAAGCATGAAAAACAATTAACATATAAGTTTTTCATATCACTTAACTTGTGACACCCTCTATTTTAATTTTATAACATTCATAATAGTTTCAAATCTAGCATTATTATTATTTTTATTAGAAATTTATTGCAAAGAAATATAATTTTGAAAATTATTGTAATTATTTATATTTATTTATATAACCAATGAATATATATAACAAATTCTATTTTGAAATTATGGTTATCTCATGTATGGGTGTAGAGATGATATGTCTTGGTTATAGATGTGGGGATTTACTAAAATGTTACTTTGAAAAATATATAAATGAATTAGAAATATTATTATTTTGAAGTTCAAAGAGAAGCCATAGTGTGTGAATCTCTTTATTTTAAATCATTTAAAGAAAACAATCCACATAGTCTAAATAAACATTAATAGGTCACCGCACACACACACACACACACACACACACACATATATATAAAGAAAAGGTTAAAAAGCAAAATACATTTTTTTTAAGCAAAAAAAGAGGTCATCATTCTATTAAAGTAGGATCAAAAGTACATTTTCCATCTTTACAACAAAACTAGGTGCTTAAGCAACCACCACACATATCAACACTAAACTTAACAACATAATCCATATCCCCAACCATATATCAACATCATTACAAACCTTAATAGCGTTAAAAGACCAAACCCACTTACAATTCATCAGTTGGAAATCTACTAGCAATCAGACAGCTAAAATTGTTAACCCCAAAACCCCATTACAAAATGGATGTCGAGAGAACAGACATCATACTGAGAAAAAACCAGCACTAGATAACCATAAACAGGAACAGACGAAAATAGCAAGGCTAGCTACAAAAGAGAAGAGTCGAATCCGGAGCTAGATGAAACAAGCCGAAACAACAAACCGAAGCAGGAACCAGGCACCGAAGGACTGAAACTATATAGACGGACCAGCTTCATCCTCAATAATCACCACCAGTGGCGTAGCAGCGGCCTCCTCCTTTCCGCAGAGATTGATCTCTCTTGGGATCTCCACTTTTTTGGGATGGGTAAGGAATGAGATCCACATATTTGCTGCCATTGCGTCCAATTTCATATGAATCCACTTTGATTCTTCAGCATGGTCCTTGCAAAGGTCCTCCAGTTGAGTCATCCGCAGAATGCCAGACAAAATATCAGCATGAGTTTCCATAACCTGGGCAATTAGAGTTTTCATCACCCACAACATAACTACAACCCTAGATTATAAAGATCCATACGACCCCTAGTGTTTCCGGGGTCATGGATCCAATCGGACATAACAATAGCCTCATGTGGCAGTTCCTGCTCGCCCACCCTACACCACAGAGTAGCTTCCACATTCTCTACCACCCTCTGCACATCCTGAGGAAAATAATGGCGAAAGAACAGTGCAGTCATAGTAGTGCTCCATTGATCCCGACTGGGAATGGCCTGGGAACCATTCCCCCTATCCCCATTGCTCGGCTCACCATGAGCCCGTCTACCCCTCCTGGTAGGTCTCCCTCTTGGTGGCATAATCTCGATACCCTTACTATCACCAGTCACCCGACTATTGGAAATAATGAGACTCCACCAGATACTAGCGGAACAAAGACTATAGCCACTAATACTATTTTCTTCCCTGAACGCAGAATATAACGGAAGGCCTCCATCTTTGTCCATCATAATTAACCAAGCTCTGTAATAATTCCTCATGTCCTCCTCTGTCGTCACCTTAGCAGAATCCGTCTCCATAGGACCCATCCGAATCGTGAGAGGCAGAACAACCATTACCTTCTCATGCACCATATATTTTAACATGATTATTTCAGACGAAGGGAAGTATATGGAAGGCCAAGCAGTGGCATAGTTAATAAGGTTACCTGAAAACCACCTGTCCATACCACCCTACGAAGGGTACCAATAGTTACAATCCATCGGGAATTGATATTCTTCTACAGCCAGCTAAGGGCTCCACTCCACTCCGGTCACTTTCAGCAATCATATTACATTGCTGACGACATATCTCCGATGGTATTTCCAAGGCTTCCCCTTCCCATTCGTCATTAAGGATGCTAGCGCCATGATTTTCCAATGTGTCAGCCAAACAGTTGGCACTCCTTCTAACGTTCTAAAAGGTGACAGAGTTGAATGAGGTGATGAGTTCGCCAAGACACGTCAATCTCCATGCCAAACGCCACGACTGTGCCAGCTTAGAAGCCCAGGTCCTGTTGTTAAGCTTAATGGTAGTCTGTATCAGCATGTTCGAATCCCCTTCAACAATCAAGCAGCTAAAGCAACGTCGAGCCGCCATGCACAAGCCTTGGAACATGGCCTCACATTTTGCAGCATTGTTGGTTTCACAACCCAGGTGCCCGAAATAGCTAAACATATCCCTGCCCTGATCATCATGAAGAACACCGTCATACCCAGTCAGCCGTGGGTTACCCTTAGAAGCACCATCGAAGTTCAGCTTAATCCATCCCTGTAATGGCAGAGACCAAACCGTCGGACTATCAGGAGAGCGGCGACCAAAATGGATATGACCAACATGATGGGGGATCGCGGTAATACCATAGGAATGAAGAATTTTTAACTCAATTTACGGAATATTCATATCCTGTTCGGTCCACATAGTTAATTGCAGAGTCTCAGTGATTCCACGTTGTATATTCCCCCAGACCGTCTTCCAAGTGTTGAACTTGCCAATGGATATTTTTTTATTATGCTCCTTCCATAATTCCCAAAGGATAAAACCAGGAAAGAGTTTCCAAACCTGATTTAGAAGACTCCCTTGAAAGGGGTCTTCCCTCCACTGTTTCATAGTTTCACCCAAAGAATTCCTGACTCTGTCAGACATGCAAAATCGTGTTGCTCCTTCATCCCATAGAAGTGACACGAAACTGCAACCATCCAACAGGTACGCAATGGTATTGTCGTTTCTCCCACAAAGGACACAGAGGGACGGTCCCTCGAAACCCCCCTTCACAATATTATCCCAAGTTAATATTTTTCCTTTCAATACCAGCCAAAGGAAGAGGGTGATTTTGGGCTAGAGTTTAGCTCCCCACAGATGTTTCCAAGTATTTTCCACTAATGGATTCATCGGGTAAGTCTGCATACTATATGCTTCTTTTATAGTGAAAATGCCATTAGGGCGATAACCCCATCGAAGAATATCCTTACCCCTCTGATTTTTAATAAGGCGGGTCATCAAAATGTCATAGATTTGCCTTCTGATTTCATCCCCATAGGTGTTCATCCACCATTTCAGCGGGAAATAGACATGAAAACCTCTAGAATTAGAATCCTCCTACTAATACTGATTCACCACCTTCCAATTATGGTGCATAATAGGGGAGTCAACAGGGATATCAGTCACCAGAGAGGAAAGAGAGGGCTCTTGTTGCCAGGCTTCCAGCCATAAATTCGTTGAAGCACCTTCACAAATCTCCCAAAAACTATGTTTTTGGATTAGCTCACTACTAGCCTGCGCCATATTCCAGATGTTAGATCCCTTCTCCAGTCCATCTTCCCGAACCCATTCCCGTTGATTAGTCGTCGGAGCATAATTCTTTCCCCAGAAACTTTCCCATTGCTCATTGGAATGAGTAAGCCATCTCCACCAAATTTTGGCTCCACACACCATACTTAGTTTTTCCGGATCACAAAGACCTAACCCACCATCCTTCTTGGGTTTACACAGTGTTTCCCAATTAGCTAGTGGCCACTTCCTGTGGTCCACCGTGCCACCCCACAAAAAGGTACATTGGGTTTTCTTGATCTCCTTCATGACCCACTTAGGAGCAGCTAGAACAGAGAATGGGTACAGGGGCATAGCTTGTAACACATATTTCACAAGAACCACTCTGCCTGGGAGGTTCAAGGATCGAAGCATCCAATTAGAGAGTCTTTTATTCATTCTATTTAAGAGATCTTCCCAAGAAGCCTTTCCTAAAATTCCCTTAGATAATGGAGCCCCGATGTATTTGGTTGGAAGGGAGCTCTTCTTGAACCCTAAAATTCTTATAATATTCCTCTAGCTGATGGGAGGCATGTTAAGGAAAAAAACCAAAGACTTATCCATATTAATATTAAGTCCCGAGGCTTGTAAAAAAGTGTTCAAGGATTTCTTGATTTGTCTTGCTTCCTCGACAGATGAGTGACCCATAAGTAGGGTATCATCAACAAATTGTTGGTGGGTTATAGCCTTCTCATAGGGTGGAAACTGAAGACCTTTAATATTTCTCTGTTCAACTAAACGAGAGATGAGTTTGCCAAGGCCTTCCATCATAATCACAAAGAGGAAAGGAGAGAGAGGGTCACCATGTCGAATACCTCAAGAGGGTTTAAAGACAGTAGAAGGGTGCCCATTGATCAGAATGGACAAAAACGCCAAGGATGTAAGGTTGGAAATCCATTGTATCCAAACATCCCAAAAGCCCAAAGAGCTCATAATTTCTTTCATATACACCCAGTTAAGGTTATCATAGGCTTTGGAGAAATCCAATTTGAGTAGCATCCCGAAATTCTTGGTACTCTTCAAGGAGTGAATAACTTATTGTGCCAAGATAATACCATCCATAATTTTTCGGCCTTCCACAAATCCAAATTGTTCCACAAAGATCAGAGAGGGAAGAGGGTTTTAAGCCGATTGGAAAGGACTTTGGTTATGAGTTTGTAAATGATATTACAGAGGGAAATCAGTCTAAAAAGATCAGCTTTCTTAGCCATCAGGGTTTTAGGGATCAAGGTTAGAAAGGTAGATTTTAAAGCCAGGAGAACCCCTCTCATTCTCCGAGATTCTTCCACCACCTGCCACACTTCCTTTTTGATTAACTCCTAGAAAACATGGAAAACGTTAGCAATAAAACCATCCAGCCCAGGGGATTTTCCTTCCTCCATTTGATTGATGGCAATCTCAACTTCCAGGAATTCAATAGGTTGAGTAAGCATCTAATTCTGCTCCTCCGTGATGAGCCTGGGAATGACAGCTTTGATTTCCCTACAAGCCTCGGTGTGATCAACAGGAGGTTCGGTCACCACCTCTTTAAAGTGATTAACCAGTTCCTATTCAATTTCCACATGACACTCCACGACCACCCCATCACGCCTCTGTAGGTTACAGATTTGGTTATGTTGTTTATGCTGAATAGTAGCTCTATGAAAAAACATTGTATTCTGATCACCCTCTTTCAACCAAAGATTACAGGATTTTTGCTGCCACAGGATCTCCTCTTGCCTCTGTCATTGAGAGAGTTGTTTTTCCAGATGCTTTTCCTCCAAGGTAATCTCAGGGGTCATACCTTTATGCATAATACATTCCTAGACATGCTCCATCTCCAACTCTAGCTTGGCTTTCCCAGCCTGAATGTTCCCAAAGACATCAGTATTCCAGCGCTTGATTTTCTGTTTGAGTGCCTTCAGTTTTTGTTGAAAGCAATACATCTTCGTTCCTATGGGTGGGGTAATAGAATTCCACCATTCTTCCACACGGGCTAAAAAATATTCATGAGTTAACCAAAACTTCTCGAACCTAAAGGGCTTGGTCATTTTCATTGCTATATTTCTCCACATCAGGGATAGAGACCAATGGTCATATCTCAAAGATGCAAGTGGGCGAGAGGTCAAAGTACGTCCCAGGAGCATGATGCTTTCAGACAGAAGAAACCTACCAAGCCTAGCTTCCACCAAATGCTCTCCTCCACGTCTATTGTTCCAGGTGAAAACCGTACTTTCAAGATCAGCATCAATCAGTTTACTAGCCTCAATGAATTCATCAAACATAGTATTATCCAGAGTAAGGACTCTTCTGCCTCCTTTTTTCTCAGACAGAGACCTGATCATTTTGAAGTCCCAACCTAATATCCAATGGGTTCCGTCAAACATCCTCCTCAAGTTGGTTATAATGTTAATGAAATTCTGTTTTTCAGGGTAGCTACTGGGCCCATAAACATTAGTAAGAATTCCTCTCACATTAGACCCAATAACATGGAATTCAGCAGAAAGGCTGAAAGTAGCAGAAAGAAATTTTGAAAGATAAACTTTCCTAGGATCCCACAATACTGCCAACCCTCCCAAGTGACCAGTAGCATCCAGTTCCATAATTTTACAATGTTTCCAAATATTCTAAGCCTTGGCTTCCAATTGGGAACCAGATCACTTTGATTGTTGTAACATGACCACATTTGGTTGTTCCTTCATGATATTATTCTTAAGGGTTTTACTTTTGTGAGGCCCATTAGTGCCTCGAATTTTCCACGATAAGAATTTCATCAGGAACTGTATCTTGCTGATAAGAGAGCTTCCTGGATTGTTGGGTATTGACCAGAGTCGACCAGTCTAGCCCCAATCTCCCCGATCCTATCCCTATTCCCCCGCTTCAAAATTCGTTCTTTAAACTTCCTTTTATTTTCCTTTAGTTTCAAGGGGTCGATCCCTAGACTAGGAGTAGGTTTAGTTTTTAGAATAGATTCCTTCAATAGTTGCAGTTGATTATCAAGAATAGGATGGACCTTGATGTTTTTACAAGCCTCTTCAATGCTATCCAGATCTAGGTCCCCGCGTTCCATTTCTTCCAGATCCTCCTCCATGCACTCAGATTCAATATATATTTTTCCAGCATATATTTTTGTTTGACCTATCTCTTTAGCCACCTCAGTAGGAACAACTTCAAGCTTAGTGGAATACTGTACAATCAAAGGAGAGGGGTTTTCTACCAGATCAGGATCTAGAGCAACAAAGCTATTGGGGTTCACATCCTTCTTCCCTACCCTGGGGAATTGTGTCTTCTCCCCATTCTTCTACGAGTAGTGACTTTAACAAAACCATCCTTATCAAGCTACTCCTGAGTGCTACTACCAAGGATAGCCTCTGGGAGATTAAGGTGACAATCACGGGCCAGATTGCCATGGGTGTGACACCGCCGATAGCAGAAAGGGATATGTTCATAGTCAAGAGTTTGAAACCATTCAGAATCTTCCCAGTTTAAAGTGATCCCCTCTAGGAGAGTTTTGTAAATATTCATATAGACACAAATGCAAGCATATGAAACATACCTTCCCTGCTTGGTCTGATCAGAGATCTTGACAAAGTGCCCCAGATTTCCTCCAATAGCTTTTAAAATGTCCAGATCCCAGTATTTCGATGGAATTAAGTAGAGTCTAATCCAAACTAGGGCGATTGAGAGATCCTCCTTGTCTAGATTGAAATGGTCCTTCCAAATACGTAAGAATAGTCTAGCAGAGTAGTAAAAATAGGGGCCACCCTCAAATATCCGATCCTTGTCCTCCACATTCAAGAAAACCACAGTAAAGAAACCCTTGGAGCCAAACAGTAGGTCAAAATGTCCTTTCGGTTTCCATGTCCAGTGTATCCACTAGGTCAAGGCTTTCTCCGTAGGCCATATACCCATAAATTTCCCTATTAGGGCATGGTCCATCATATGCTGAATTTTTTCCTTAACCCATATAGGGTTTACTGAAATGGTTGGGATGCTGTTATATTTGGGTATACAGATCCCCTATCCCGCTTCCCCTCTAGTCACCTCAGAAGTCTCCGTCCAAGGATTCCGACCCTCTCCTCCGATTCCTTCTTCCTGCAATACTACTGGCGTAACCTCATTCAGCTGCGGTTTTCCTGCATCTGAGGAGAGGAGAGGCCCCTCCCCTGCGATCGCACCATCCCGCCAACAATCGATCCCAAAACCCAGTGCCAAGCGTGTCCCTCACAGAGAAAAACAGGGCCACAACTCAACCGTTGAAATTAATCACTTCTTGGAGCCCCAAATGCATCATTCCATCATCCGAGGGATATTAAGAAAATCAAAATACATTAATATTGGAAAGAAATATAATTTTAAAAATTACTATAATGATAGTTAAATTATATTTATATATATATAGATGAAAGATTGAAATTTATTTATTTTTTATTTAATATAATTATTAATATTGTTATATATTTTTATTATAATATTTCTTAAATTTATAATATTAATTATGGTAGAATTTTTATATATTTCAAATTTATATTAATGTTTAAAGGATGAGAGTTATGAGGTGGTAATGGTTCATCATTTTTGATAAAGTAATATTTTGAAAATAAACATATTAATCTCGAAGAAATGTGAATTTATAGGAATTCAAATATATGCATTAATCTTGAAGAAATGTGAATTTATAGGAATTCAAATATATGCATTGTGAAAATTTGTACGAATTCAAATATATGCATTGTGAACATATGTTAATATAAATTATTCCATAAAATAATGATATTGTTTTATTTCTTTTAAAATGAAAAATTATTTATAATTTAAGTTAGAGATACATAAAATTTAATCATTTAGAATATATTATAAATAAATAAATAAAAATATCAATATATAATATGTCAACATTAATTGCATTTGATATAATGGCATATATGTATTTTTTTTAAATGTTATGTTCCTACCTAGTACTTAGGAGGGATATATATGAATCACACAACAATATTACATTATTCTATATGATCTTAATTTTTTGTTTTCCCATGGTTCAACTTAGGAGGATTATTTTTCTATTTAATATACTTATCATGAAATTATCTCTATATGATTGGGCTGCAAAGGCATGACATTTCCCTTGGGGATCATCATCTCGGTTGAATAGATGGAATTTTTCAACTAAAATTTCTTTGGCTAAGAAGTCTCCTGACATGAGCTAAATAATCCTCACTCCTTTCAAAAAAGAGAGGATCCAAAGAAATCAACTCTTTCAGAATTTTCATTTAACCTGATTTTCATCAACTTCATCAAATATCTTCTTTAGTTTCTTCCATACCTTATTAGGAAAATTGATCATCTCTCTTGTATGAAATCAAATATCCCTATAAATGAAGGTGGTAATTACGCACATGACCTCATCCTTCTATCCATTAAGGATAAACTTATGTTGATCATCCTTTGGATTTGGGATCATGGCCTTTGTAAACTACCACAGGCCTTATTTTTTAGCAATGTATCCATATATTATGACCATCTATTATAGTTGTTCACCATTCAATATTACTGGTTCTTGCTTGGAAACCATAACAATAATATCTGAATTTAAACCTTGATTCATTTGTAAGTCAAAACTAAACTTAATTATATATAGTTCTTGTTAGGATATTTTTTGACACTTAGGAGTTAGTTAAGTTCAACTTGGTCTAATATATCAAACATTTTCACCAAGTGAAGCGAAGTTTTCCAAACTTCAAACTATGCTAGGAGTACAGGAAGTTGTCAGTAAGGGGGGATAGGCTTTAATGCCTCCTTCCTTCTCCTAATTTTGTGTCACCTTTGTAAATCCTTCAATCCTATCCCAAGTTGTTCTTAAGGGGTTATGTTAGGATATCTTTTGACACTTAGGAGTTAGTTAAGTTCAACTTGGTCTAATATATCTGTTAGGTATGCATTTGTATATATGTAATCCAACGATCACGATATAAAGTGATCCGACGGTTCAACTTCTCTCGATCTAAACGACACTTGATACGTGGCTTAGCACCCGATTGGTCCATGATCTCTATTTAAAGAGCATGGAGGGTCACTTTCCGTATGATCCAATATTTAGAGAAGCTCATGTAATATTTTCCTTCTGCATAATAAATTGCTCCGTAGAAGCTATTTGGCCGGGGCCATGGACTGTTTCCCTCTAGGGGGTTTTAAGTAGGTCAAAACATTGGTGTACTGATCTATGATCTTTGTGTGTGAGTGGTGTCCTTGGTGTTCAGTCTCTATGGATGTACTTGTTATTTAGACATGGTATCAGAGCATTGTTGAGGGTCGTCTTCGTTTTATTGCGATCTAGATTTGAAGCTAGTGCGAGTGCATGTGGGATCTGTTGCCGAGATATGCTATTTCTGATCAATTTTGTACTAGATTAAGCACTCCATTGTGTTTAGAGCGTTGGTTACATTAAGGATCACCCTTCGTTTTGTACGAAAAGGCTTATGTTTTCCCTAACTGCGGCCTTTTTCATAGATATGAGGTATATTGTTTTGTTTTCTGCATTTTTATTTCTCTGTCTCTGTTTCATTTCGATTTGTTCCTTTTTTTAATTTATTTTTCTGAAAGTGATAGCCTCCTCTTTGCGCATGTTGGTGGTCTTGTCCGTCCACAAACAACAGGAAAGGTATGCAACTTATCGAGAGGGACTAACATAGAGCGGGAAACCCTCGAGTTTCTTTTGTCTTGTTTTTCCATTTTTGGTGTGTAAAGTTGTTCTGCGGGGTAAGCATGCACTATAATGCAAGAAGAGTAAAAAAAAAAAAACCTCCTCCTTCACAATATTTTCTATATTTTTACTATAGCTCACGTGGTTTAAAGTTACTTATTAAGAGGTCTTAAGTTCAAATCCTGTGATTATTTGTTGCATTGATTTCATATATTAAAAAAAGAAGTTACTTAAAATCTCACATAAGTTACTTTCTTTCCTTTTAAGTTGTTTTTTCCTTTTTATTTTCTAAAGCAACTTTATAAAATAAAAATTAAAAAAAAAACAGAAGTTTCTTTTTATTTTTAAGTTGTTTTTTCTTCTTTTTTTTAAGCAACTTTATTTAAAAGTGACCTTCACTTATGTATAGAAGTACGGCACATAAATGTTTTTTTTGTAAAAGTGAGCTTAGCAGTTAAGTTAAAACTAAGGGGGATTTTTTTTGCTGTGCACTTAGTTCCACACACCACGTGGTTCCTTGGCTACTCTTTCAATTTGTTTTCAATAGGGCATAAATTTTTCATCCGGAAGCTAATTGGAGTGTCGTTTTTCTAAACCACTTATTTTTTCGAGCTAGTTTTTATCTTTGAAGACGTATTTGTTTCAGAATGGAAATTTCAAATGATATGCTTCTTACCAGTACTAACTATTTTGTATGGAAATATCGTATGGAAGATATTCTTAGAAGCAAAGGGTTATATAGACTTACCCTTGGCATGGAAACTCAAGTCCCTCTGATACTGATAAACTAACAAAATGGGAAAATAGAAATGATTCAGCTCATGGTTTGATTGGTTTGTTAGTTTCTCCTGATCTACAGTTTCATCTTCAAGGCATTCATGCACCGGATGATGCTTGGCAAAAGATAAATATTGTTTTTCGTATTAAAAATGAGATTAAATCTCATCAACTTGAGAATGAGTCGCTTACATTAGATCCTACTAATTTTTCTTGCATGGAAGATTTTATAACATAATTTAAGACTCTTATAGTCTTGTTGGCTGCATGTAAAGTCATAAAGGCGGATGATGGTCTTATTTACGCTATTCTTTCCATGTTGAGGCATGCATATTCTATGTTTGTCTCAACCTTTCATTCCACTATAGAAGCTCTTCTTTCTTCAGGAGATCAATACAAAGATCCCTCTTTTGATGTTTTTTGTGATTCTTTAAGAAGAGAACAGGAAAAACTCTTACATCCTGGACTAATTAATACTGCCAGTACTTAAAAAAAAAACTTTAGTAGCTCAGCAGCCACCTGGTCCGAAGAATTCTAAGAATCCAAAGAATCCAAAGAATCCAAAGAAGCAATATCCAAAGAAGCACAATCAAAATAACAAGGGTCCTAAATCTTCTCAACCTCAAAATTATCCTCAACAAGATAAAGCTACAAAATTTCAAGGAAAGAAGACACAACTACATTGCAACTTTTGTAATCGCGATGGGCATGAAGAGTCAAGGTGTTTTAAGAGGATGGAAGCTCTAGAAGCAGCAATGAATAAGCATCACATTCCACTTCATTTTTCACTTACAACATATTCTCGTTCTTATTCAAATGAATGGCTTATAGATTCTGGGGAATCTTATCATATGGATAAGGATAAATCCATATTTTCTTATTTAACTAATTGTAACACCAAACAAATATTTGTTAGTGATGATAGATCACTTAGTGTTGAAGGGTCCTGTATTGTTCATCTAGACAATGGATAGTTTAATGATGTATTATGTGTTCCTACTCTTTCATGTAATCTTTTATTCATATACCAGTTCACTCATTCTGGTGAAGGTGAAACTGTAGAGATTTCACCTCACCAAGTTGTAATCATAAATCTAAAGTATCCACAACATGTATTAGCTACTTGAACAATTGATGATATTACCAGGTTGTACAAGTTTGACAACTTTGGGTCATCTTCACTTCCATCAGTTTTTGTAGCTCATAGTGATGAACTGAGCAAGCTTTGGCATGAGCGATTTGGTCACTTAAATTATTGCTCATTGCAACAACTATGTAAAGAAAATATGGTGATAGGTATTCCTATGGTATCTTGCAAGGATGGTGTTTGTTCCGGTTATGTACTCGGAAAACATCATCGGGACAGTTTTGACAAATGTGCCTCTTGGCACGCCTCGACTCCTTTGCAGCTTGTGCACAGTGACTTCTGTGGTCCTCTACCTTCTACTTCCTTCTCTGGTTTCAAATACTTCTTGATTGTCATTGATGATTATTCCAGACGCACTTGGGTTTATTTCATAATACTTAAAAGCGATTTTTTTGGCATGTTCTTGGCCTATAAGGCCCTTGTTGAGAAACAATCTGGTCATCAAATTCTTAAGTTAAAATATGATAATCAGGGAGAATATGTTAACAAGTTCACTACTTTCTGCACTGAACAAGGAATCCAACAACATACTGTTCCATATACACCATAGCAAAATGGTGTAGCTAAAAGGAAAAACCGCACTCTAAAAGAAATGGCTAATTGTATGCTCCAAGCTGAAGGACTAAGTCTCCCATACCGGGCCGAAGCTATAAATTGTGCAAATTACATAATTATTCACACCCCAACTAAAGCTTTACAAGGAATTACACTGGAAGAAGCATGGAATAAAATTAAACCAGATGTTAGTCATTTTCGTGTGTTTGGTAGTGAAGCATGGGCTCATATTCTGGATGAAAAACGGAAAGCATTACAACCTAAAAGTGGAAAGTGCATATTTGTTGGTTATTCTGAATGTTTCAAAGGCTATAGGATTCTTCTGCCACATTATCATGATATACTTATAATAAGAAATGTCAAATTTGATGAATATATATTGGCTTGCAAACCTAATTCGGCACTTATGCCATCATCTTCTTCTTCTTCCTCACCTCTTGATATTTCTCCTACTCCAGTTACTTCTTCATATGATTATGATAGAGAGGATGAAAATCCTCCTCCGCTTTCTCAACCTCCTCTAGCACCAACTTCACAGCTTCCTAAATGGATTCATTCTACTATAGAAGCTGTAGGTGATCTTGCTGGTGATCCTACAGATCGGTGTTGTACTCGCTCTTAGTTTCAGTGAGCCTCATTACTTATGGCTCAAGTCCTAGAAAACTGTGATCCAGAGACATTTAAAGAAGCTTCTGGCCATCCAGATTGGGATGCAACAATGGATGAATAATACAACTCCTTAATGAAAAATAACACTTGGGATCTTGTTCCTCTTCCCAAAGGAAGAAAAATTGTCAGATGTAAGTGGGTTTACAGAACCAAATATGGACCAAATGGAAGCATTGACAAACATAATGCAAGAATAGTTTCTAAATGATTCTCTCAAGTTGAAGGCATAGAATACACCGAAACCTTTGCACCAGTAGACAAAATGAATTCCATCTGCCTTGTTCTTTCCCTTGCCGCATATTTTCATTGGGAAGTTCATCAGATGGATGTTAAATCTGCCTTCTTGCATGGGAATTTGCAAGAAGAAATCTACATGGAACAACCTCCTGGTTACATTTAGTCTGACTCCAGTCCTGTTTTCCGCCTCAAGAAATCTCTTTATGGCCTTAAGCAAGCCCCTCGATCCTGGTATGATAAAATGGACACGTTTCTTCTAGATACCGCTTTTTCTAGATGCCATTATGATTCTAATGTCTATACCAAGAAATTCAATGACCATCTCATAATCCTATTCCTTTATGTTGATGACCTAATCCTTACTGGTAATGACCCCAAACTTATCCACCTTGTGAAGTCAAGTCTTAAGTAGCAGTTTGAAATGAAAAACCTTGGACACTTGCACTATTTTCTTGGCCTCCAAGTCTTGCAAACCTAGAAAGGTATCTCCCTTTCCCAGTCTAAGTATGCATGTGATCTTCTCCACCGCTTTCACATGGAATATCGTAAACTAATTCCCTCTCCTTTCCAGTTCGGATTCAAACTTTCTACCACTTGCTCAGCACCTAAAGTAGATGCTACTTTGTACTGTCGGCTTGTTGGTATCCTCTTGTACTTAACTCACACCCGTCTTGACCTTCCCTTTTTTGTTGGTCTTGTTGCCCTATATATGCAATGCCCTCATGAAAGTCATTGGAAAGCAACAAAAAGGATCCTTCGGTATGTTCGAGGTACAGTTCAGTTCGGGATACATTACAGCTCGGGGGGAGTCCTTCTTTAGTTGGTTACACTGATTCTGATTGGGTTGGTGACCATGATGATCGGATTTCCACTGAAGGATATGTATTCACTCTGGGTTCAAGACCTATTTCTTGGGCTTCTAAGAAACAAAGTGCACTTTCTCTTTCTTCAACCGAAGTTGAGTACCGTGCAGCTGTTCAGGCTAGTTAGGAAGCCATGTGGCTTCGACAAATCCATTCATAGTTTGGGTTCTAGAAACAACATCTGACCACACTATGGTGTGACAATTTGAGTGCCATTTAGTTAGCCAAGGATCTAGTCCAACATCAGCGAAGCAAACACATTGATCTTCACATGCACTTCATTAGAAAGCTCCTCAAGGATCTTGTTCTTGAAGTGTGATATTGTCAAACAAATTATCAAGTTCCAGACATTTTCACCAAGTCTCTTATAGAAGCGAAGTTTTCCAAACTTCAAACGATGCTAGGAGTACAGGAAGTTGTCAGTAAGGGGGGATAGGCTTTAATGCCTCCTTCCTTCTCCCAATTTTGTGTCACCTTTGTAAATCCTTCAATCCTATCCCAAGTTGTTCTTAAGGGGGGATATTAGGATATTTTTTGACACTTAGGAGTTAGTTAAGTTAAAATTGGTCTAATATATCCATTAGGTATGCATTTGTATATATGTAACCCAACGGTCACGATATAAAGTGATCTGATGGTTCAACTTCTCTCGATCTTAACGACACTTGATCTGTGGCTTAGCACCCAATTGGTCCATGATCTCTATTTAAAGAGCATGGAGGTTCACTTTCCGTATGATCCATTATTGAGAGAATCTCACGTAATATTTTTCCTTCTGCATAATAAATTGCTCCGTAGAATCTATTTGGTCGGGGCCATGGACTGTTTCCCTCTAAGGGGTTTTAACCATGTCAAAACACTGGTGTACTGATCTATGATCTTTGTGTGTGAGCGGTGTCATTGGTGTTCGGTCTCTGTGGATGTACCTGTTATTCAGACAATTCTAAGTCAATAGAGAGTGCTCAATCAACATCTCAAAATTCTTGTAGACAATAGGCTATGATTCAAACCAACAACTATCTTATACAATGTTGAAGAAAATATAAAATTGGAAATCTGATCGAGCTAATTATTCTAAGAGCAGTTGTTGTTGATAAATGTTGTTTTAGTGCAAAGGCATAGCATATCATGATTGAAAATATATAAAAATATTGGTACAATTAAATTCACTATATTATCAACCCACATGGTCATCATTTTATAGAACCAATATATAACTAAATCGCTCAAGAAGTGAGGAGGAACATATCCACATTCTTGGGTCATAGCACATAAAAACATTCTTGATTTTTCCCCACGTGTACCATAGTCAATATTTCTATTCTAATTTCTCAAGCAACTGATTAGGAAATCGACTCCTTTCTCAGCTAGTTTGTCTGACTAGTCAAGATCCTAGTCAACCTATCAATCGATGAACCAATAGACCACATAGTCAACTCTTCGTGTTGACTATCAACTACCAATTAACCATCTCTAGAAGATTCAGAGATGTTCAAACTAGCAAAGCTTGTTGCTCCAACAAGTAGAAATATCTCATCCTAGCTCAATATTCAAATATATCAAGTAATTGGTAATCGACATGGGTATTGGAACCAATGATGGTGTCAAGTGGAGTAGCCAATGAAATACAATATGTTTCTATTATGTTCCTAAGCTCACCAATTAAGTTTCTAGGATCATTTAAATATTGATTTATTTTAGTGTATGAGTCTTGTGGGGGATTAGGGTTTGTGTTTGGGTTTGCATCAAGGTTTTCTTTCATTTTTTATGAATAATGAGAAATATGAGAATTTCTAAAATTTAAGAATATAAAAATTATATGAGAAATAAAACTTACGAGCAAAATCTCCTTCGACATGGTTAATTGATGGTTTTGTTGGTGGGCCTAAAACATGCTTTTGTTTAGCGGACTAAGAAAATCCATCATGGGTTGTGGGAGGGACAAAGATAAGAAGAGAATATGCTATTTTATCTATTTGTTTTTTTTACAAAGGAATGCACAAACGTTCTTAAAATGAACACACTTAGGAATGCAAATATGTGCTTTTGCATTTTTTAGCATGATGTGGGATTTCGTATATACATAGAATAGGTTACACGGAGGTTCGGTGGGAGGTCAAATTTATTTAAAAAGGAATGTCGAAAAAATGCACATGAACTCCTCAAATAGCTATGGGAACACATTCCTATTGCACTGAAAAGGGAAACCAACTTTTTTATGACCACCCTCTCATTCAATCCATATATTTGGATATATTAGATGATTGGGAATAGACATGGCCAATGGAATTAACAATGTTGTAGAATGAAGTGGTCAATTAAATCCAATATGTTTTTCTAGTGTTATTGAGCTCACCAATTAAGATTTTAGGTTCATTTAAACACATTAATTTCCATGTATGGGTCTAGATGAGATTTAGGGTTTGGTTTTGACCTATTGTTTTTTTGAATAATGGTTGAATAACAACTCCAATTAAGCATTACCAAAATATTAATAATTTTTTTTTAAATATTGACAATTTAACAAATATATAATCACATTTCAACTATAATTTACCTAGAAATGTGAGCTTCTCTCTAGAAAATATTGAGTATCAATGACGCCAAAACCCCTCCTTTTCCTCATGGGAATTGACAAAATTATGCTCTTGTTGCAAGAAAAACAATAGTGGAAAATAGCACAAGATGGTGAAGAATGAACAAATGTGGTTTGATTATTTTATATTACTTTGACATAGAGGATTATGCACAAGCCAGCCTTATGCACTTGACGGGATCCCCTAGGTGAGTGAGGGGAGTGTCATTGGAGCCGTTGGATGAGAAATCCAATGGTGCTCCCCTCACTCAGCTCAGAGAGAATGGTGAGTCTTTCAATTGCATAAGGCCTACCAATATGCACAAATATTTAGCATGCACACTTTAACAACATGCACGTCTTTATAATGCATGCACATTTTTTAAAAATTTATAGATGATGTAAAAATTTTGTTTCCACACATCAATGGTATACATCAAAAATGTATTTAAATAGGAAAGCATGTGTGTTCCTAAGGCGCACATGATTCTAAAAATGAATGGCTGCATGTTTCCATAGAAAATGAAATAGGGAAGGAACTTTTGTAGGAACTTGAAGTCTAGTTTTAGTGGACATAGTTTGTAAAATGAAACACTTTATATCATGCACAAAGGTTCTACTCACATGGAAACATTTCTTTTGAATAAATTTGTGAGGCTACATGAAACGCCCATATCTTTTCCTTTTGATAGAGATCATACTAGAATCCTCATACATCTTTGGAAAACCCTTAGGAATAAAATGGGTTGTACATTACAATTTAGCTCAAAATATCATTTGGAGATGAATGGTAAAGTCTAGGTCATTAGCTAAAATCTAACCTATTAAGACTTTTAGATGGAGATAAATATGGAAAATATGATTTGGATTTGGCTCAGATGAATACAGTAGGTCTATACACTAGTGTGTATACCCATATATACGCTAATATATACACTACGTCTATACACTAGTGTATATACTAGCAGCATATATACACTAGTGTATATACTAGGTCTATATATACATACACTACTAGGCCTATATACACAACTAGTTTTTATAGTGTATATACGAGTATATACACTAACTTGTATACACTAGTTCTACAAGGTCTATACCAATATATACACTAGTGTATATACTAGGTCCATTGTATATGCATATACACTCTCTAAACACTTTGTATACAATAGATACTCCATATACATACACTACTAAGATATATAGTGTACACTACTAGTATTCTAGGTGTATATTTGAGTATATACACTAACTTGTATACACTAGGTCTATACACTAGTGTATTGTTGATGATCAAAATGTTGTAAAAAAGTATTGAAATTTTAATTTAAAACTACCCAAATTTATGTAAAGAAGAGTGTTGAAAATGTTGAATCAAGACAACTACCAAAAATAATGACTAATTAGATTTGAATTCTTCATTAGTGAAATTGTTATCTCAACTATCTTTCAAATGTTAACTTAAGGTCACCCAAATTTATGTAAGGAAGAGTGTTTAAAATGTTGTGCCAAGGTTTCTACTTGAAATGCCATGTTTAGTTTGTATGACTACTTGAAATTTCTCTCTAAATGTCCTAAATTATTGAACTTGATTTTTTGTTTTTTCAAAAGGACTAGGTGTGTGTGAATCAAGGGATTGAAATTCACAAGAACGGTTATATTATTATGAGTACCTTGAACGATTAGTGTATTGATTCTTGGTAAGGAATGGATACATTATCAATGTAGGACAATTTTGACTTTCTTTCAATAATGGTCTTTCCCACATCATTTTCTAATAAGGAAAAAATTCAATGTAACTTAATTTTAGTAGATATTAATTATTTTGTAATAAAGGAAAATAAAGTATTATGGGTGCTCGCATGAAGTTGAGGGACCTTTTAAATTCAATTGTAGCTCTGTGAAACATGATTCCACTTTGCAAAAAAAACATGTGAATGTTCCTTAACGCTAGCACTAAAGGAGATCAAACCTAACAGGTCAATTGACAAGCAAGCTGGGTCGATAGAAACACACATGCGTTTTGTAATTAAAAAATGTGCATGAATTTTGTAGTTTCAAAATGTGCACACACTTTGTAGTTGCAAAAAACTCACAAAATGTGTGCAAAATGTGCACGAGTTTTGTAAGACAAGTTATAAAACCCTACAATTTCATCCCTCCCTCCCTACATCCCCATCGCCTCCCTCCCTCTCTCTCTCTCTCTCTCTCTCCCTATCCCCTTTCCTCCCTCCCTATATCTATCCCACAATAACTCTATCTCCCTATCCCTCCCTCCCTAACCATTGCTATCCCCATCTGGCTCTCTCTCTCTCCCCTACTCCACCTACAACTAACCCCCATTTCTCTCTCTCTCTCTCTCAATCTCCTAACACCCATATATGCCTCTCACACTCTCACTACCCCTAACCTCCCACCATATCTTTCTCTTCTACTCCCCCTACCCCTAACATTCTCTCTCTCTCTCTCTCTCTCTCTCTCTCTCTCTCTCTCCTAACACCCACCTATCCCTGTCACACACTCACTACCCCTAACCTCCCACCATATCTTTCTCTTCTACTCCTCCTACCCCCCGCTCTCTCTCTCTCTCTCTCTCTCTCTCTCTCTCTACTAGCACCCTATACCCCCTTTATCTCTAACTTCCCTAAGCTTCCCTAAAGCCCTCCCCCCCCCAATGCAATCTCTATCTCTTTCTCTCCCCCAACCCCACTCCTCCCCATACCCATAATCACCCACACCAAGCACCCCATTTCAACCCTTAAAGCAAATCATAAAGAGTGACCTTTCTCAAGCCAAAACCAGGCATTAGGCCACACAAGTTGCACATCATTAGAGAATTTTTGAGGTAAAAAATGGGCCTCAAAATAAAGAAAATGTAGCTTAAAAATCAACGAAACACATTTTAGAGGATGACATCACTCCCCCATAGTTGAGGTGGCATTGCTTGCTTACTTGTCGCATATTCAATGGTGGATGAAAACCCATAATTATCCATGGTAGTGCTTCGAAGTTATAAAGTAAAGTACTCATAATGAAGGTCCTTTTACACTTTTTCATAAAACAATATTATTTTCATTTTCATGTTTTTTGAAAAAAACAATACACCTAACTATTATATTTGTGCATTTTCATATCTTTAATTTCAAATATTATATTTATTTCATTGTATTTAATATCTCAATGTAAAACTATATGTGTGTGTGTGTGTGTGTGTAATCATTTCATTATATTTATGAGACAAATACTAAATTAAAAAACATAGCTCATAAAAGGTGTTTAAATTTCATTATATTGTATTTTTTATTATTTAATTTCATTTCCAAGTTGAGTGCATATACATGCTAAAGGAAAATATATTTTGGGGAATTTACACTTGAATCTTAATCACATCAATCTAGCTTTTTTTCTTAATTTATTTTGAATCAGTTTTGAAATGTAACTCAACCATGGTTATTTAGATTGTGCATAGAATGTAGTGTAGGTGGTGAGTTATGAAATATACCTACCCCATAAAATCCCCAACTCATATTTTTGTAATATATCTCATAATTTTTTAATATATCTCTTAGGAGGCTCATTTTTTAACTCAAAATTTCTCTAATGGGGGCTAAATCAAGTTGCCCACACCATATTCTACATGGGATCCATTATATAGAGAACCCAAGGTCAAGACAAAATGATCCACCAATAGAGAAGTACACCTGCTATGAGAACCCATAAACAAACACTAAGTGAATTCCCAAAGCCACCTTTTCTCCATTCTCGACCCCTAACTACTAGTGTCAGAACTATAGATCTAGGCAAGGATAATTTTAGGGGCGAAATTTAGCCCATGGGCTATTTTTCCATGTCTTTTTCCAAAAAATGATTCACCAATTTGCATTTTTTGAAGCCCCATTTCGCCCAATTTTGATGGGGTAACTTTTTTCACTCTAATTATCCCTAGATCTAGCTAAATTAGCTTACCTATTTTAGAAATCAATAACATATCAAAGTAAATAAGAACAAAAAGAGAACAAGGAAATAATACACCAGATATACGTGGTTCACCCAATTGGGCTACATCCACGGGAAGGTTATCTTCTATTATCTCCAAAAATATCCTTCAATCTTACAAAAGATAAACTACAAATAACCCCAATACAATATAACATAGCTTGTGATCAAAATACCATGTGTTGATACTATCTATGAGCGTATACCACTATAGCATCATGTTGTTATGATGTGACTCCTTTGACCCTATTATATACCAAGAGATGTGGAGGAATTACTCTCACATATTGCATGCAGGATAATATAATTCTCCATAATAACATCTCTTTATATAATGATGGATATCAAAAGTATACTTTACCATAATGAATATGGGATATAATATATTACACTTTTACATAAGATTATGGATAACTTCTGGCATAATACAAAGACATTATTACCTTCCAAGGAATATAATTAATGTATTCCAACAACTAGTGTCCCTTGGATGTTGTGCCTTCCACGTGCCTCTTGTGATATTTGAAAGGAACTCTATTATGCTTTGGGGTGGGTAGTGGAACAAAGAGAGGGTGATACGAGGTGCCTCTCCTCCTTCCCTTTACTCCGTCTTTCAAAAGGCAAGGCAATTCTCTTGGGTGAGGGATATCTGCCATGCATAGTTTGAGCTAATGGTGAGCTAGTGTCAATGCCTTAGAGGTTGTGCCATTGCACATTGTGGGATATTAGACTGATATAATCTAAGAAAACAATCTATATATTCTATATTTCAAAGATTGAAATCAAAATATACATATAATTGTCTTAGATATACTCAAGAATTGATGTTTGTATTTTTTTTGTACTATCTAATAAAAAACACAAGAGACTAAGTCTACTTATTACAATCCCCCTTCAGTATCTTGAAGATACTAATATCATCATCAAATAAAAATAACAAAACATAACTCTAACAACCTATTCAGGATTGGACCCAAAATGTCTTAAAATATCTATTCAACATAATCAGATGGAAAGGATACTTAATACAAAGATTTTTCAGAATATGAATAGAGAGTGCCTCCTTTAATTTTTTGTTCAGTTTAGGTACTCTCTCGCAAAAGCAAGCTTCTTTAGAAAGACAATCCACTGTTGAGTTAAAATGTCAATAAATATGATGAAAAGTAATAACTTGAAAAGCATTTTATAACCTCTTGGAATTGGGTCATAATAAGAAACAAGATTATATTTTCAATGTTGTAATGGTGTTGATTGGTCTAATCCACTAATAATTTTGAATATCCAAACACTTGAAGATGGTTTATGCCTCTCCCTTCTATTGTTTCCAATAACAACCAAAGAGAAAAAATATGGGAGAATGATAGATAGATATATAGATATTATCCCATCCATGGTTGAAATTTGACATCCTACTTAGCAGATTAAGAAAATTTTATATGACATTTTAATGTTAACATTGCATTTCAATTGGCGTTTAAATCTTAATGCTACATGTCATAATGATAGTTTGTTGGCAGGCGGTTTGATGGGGAAAGATCGCGGTACCATCGACGTTACGATACGTTGGATGAAGGCACGAAAGGAGTATTTTGTACTAAAGAATACCGTAGTTGGTGGGTTTTGGGTCACGTGGACCAAATACTATGTAATAGTGAGTCAGTTGTACTGCGATATGCGGGTTTTTGGGGTCATTTGGTCAATTGTCCATAATGTCAGTTAGGAAGTTAGTTGTAAGTGGACAAATATTGTAATGGCAGTAGCATATAAATAGATGAGAGTTGTAAGTGTTAGGGGGGATAGAGAGGAATGAGGATGATGATGAAGAGCAGGAGATAAGAAGATGTATGTTTTGCTTTTGGTATTTTGACTGCAACAGTAACAGAATGATGTTTTGGTGCAATCTCTGTGCAATGGTGCGATATATAATTGTTGTTTAATGTAATATCTGCTACTATTGTTGGAATGACAATTGATGCGATTAAATGATCTATGTTAGAATGACAATTGATGCAATTAAATGATCTGTTTGATATGCAATATGAATGTTGGGATTAGTTAAAGTGTTATGATTCTGTTTAAGTACTGCAATAGAGATAGTCTGCACTGCCACAACTCTCCTCCTCCCTCAGTGGAAACATGGTTCCATCTGCTCTTCCTGGACGCCTCGGGTGAGACCTCATCCGATCTGCGGGTGTTGCTGGGTGCGATCAAACCTACCCAGGCCGATGCCCAGGGAGACTATGGTATGCGTCGACAGTGAGGTGAACCCCTGTTGACTGAGGTCGCGTTGGTCAACAAATGGTTCCGTTGCACGACATGGTGGCTCAACCCGAAATTGCATCCGCACCATATGTGCCAGAGACACGCATTTCACCGAACCCACAAATACATGAATGGGCACTAGGACTGCGACAGGCTGGCTTGTTAGGGATAATTAACATGCCACATTTTGGGCGCCTAGTAGAAGTTGGCTCTTGTGTAAAGTAGCTCTTGTCATGCTTCCACAATGGTTGGACAGAGAGGTCCTGGTTATTGTTGAATTGATTTCTCACATTACCAGCTTTCCCAAGCATGGTGTTGATCCAGCGTAGTTTATTCAAGGAAAGCACAATTAGAAAAAGTGAGCATGTCGATTGGTGCAAAAGTATGCCTTGGAATCAGATGTCTGTGGGTATCGCACCAGTAGCTGCAATAATCAGGCAGTACTCACAGGCATTAAGATCTTGTGCTATAAAGTGATTAGGGTGAGGGCATTAAGATCTTGTGCTGTAAAGTGATTAGGGGAGGTCGCCCTAACTAATGTAATTCAGGGATAGTTGCTTGCGCAGAGCAATGTGCAGAAGGAGTGCAGATGAACTGGTCCTTATATCTGTTGAACCAACTAATGGAGGATGTCGCAGATGTCCAAGTGGGTAGAGGCGCTTCCTCATATAGTTGGTTGTTGCTGCTGATTGCTTTAGTTGCATGGAAAGAGCCTGACACCTACCAAGGTATGGACTGCCCGGCTGCAGCGGAACACCGAGGGGAACGCTATCAGAATCTATGGTTTGTGTGAGAGACCGAGCACATTCAGGATTTCCAAACGCAGTTTTGGCTGTACTTAGAAATGCTTTGTGATGCAACAATATAGATACCGCGAATATCCGCAGACACTATGGCACGATTCATACATATCATGGCATTTGCAATACGACCGAGTGTCATACATATACAAGCACGCCATGATGTTAATTGACAATGGTTGCAGACAAGGTACAAAGTGACAACAACAGATTTGGAGGCTATTGTGAATGAGTGGCCAGAGACTTGGCGACAGCCCATGAGTCCTGCAGAAATTGATGCTAGAGGTCCACCGGAGGGCCCTCCGGATCAAGTATCAGCTCAAGATCAATAGAGTCATCATAGTTCCAATCATGAATCAATCCGAACACCAATTGCAGACGATAGCGACCGTGCTCTGGAGGAAAACCAAACAAAACAGCACCACGATCATGCCATGATCAGTGGGATGTCTTTACCTGTGGGGGCGTAGTTGGGCCGGTTAATCACAACCATTAACCATGCCACCACAGCGGCTGCCAATAAGATGTCTGTCAAAGTGGAGGAGGGATTCTCTACGCTTGCTGCCCGTATGGACTCTCTGGGTAATGCAGTGTTACAGACAGAACCTGGCAGTGTACCCATGCAGGAGACGTTCATGATCCGCACCACGCCCTAGGTAAAGAATGTCACCATTCCCCCGACTGCGGTTGTGACTGACAATGAGGAGTTGCAAAAGGTGCTGCAGTCGATGGACCAGGTGACTGTCAATGTTAATGCACTATCGACAATGCAGAGGGGCGCCTCCCAGGAAATGGCGGATAGAATGCATGAACTCAGCAAGAGCTTTAAACACTTGAAGGAAAGAGAGGCCACTGTGACCGCCAAGAAAGATGAGCTTACAAGTAGAGCTGCTGAAGTACGGAAAGTAGTGGATGACCTTGAAGCCGACCTTAAGCAGGAATGGGCGGAGACTAGTCGCACCATTGAAGAACTTAAAAAGGAAAAAGACTTCCTTGTTGCGGAAAAGGCTCACATGTGGGATGATAGTGTTCGGGTTGACCAAGCGATCGTGGAGGCCTATCAACATGTCTTGGAGCCTACTGAAGAGGTAGATGTGCTTCACTCAGTACAGTGGCTGGGGGCTTCTATTCTTCAGCTGCGACAGGAGAATGACCAGTTGAAGGCTCAGTTGAAACCAAGTACGCCTCAGGCCAAGCTGGATGAACGAATTGAGGAAGTTGGCACCCAGATGGAGGAGCTAGAGACGAAGGCAACCAGGCTCACTGCCGAAACAGTAGATTTTTGGGGCCACATCATTCACGATGATCAAATTGAATAGCTCACTAAGGTCCAGCAGGAAGCGAAGGGCTAGGTGGCCGCATTGAAGGCTGCAATGAAAACCTTGCCACCAATGGAGCAAGTTGCCAAGTCGCACGAGCTAAAGGACTTGTAACAACGGGTCGCTAAGGCAGACAAACGCCAGAAGCTATGTGCAGCCCAGTTGGAAGAATTCTAGGACACTGGAAGGAAACTGATGTTACAGGAAAGTGAAGCACTTCTAGTAGTATAGCAGTATCGACAATAGGTCATGGACAAGCTTGCCGACCACCCATCGGCCGAAGATGTGACTAGCAGTCAAGCAACAGCCAAGGAGGCTCAAGAGCTGGTGAGGAATGTCGAACAGTCGTATGCAGACTTCAAGGAAAGGACCGCGATGTGCACTATGTCTAGCAGTTGATGTGGCTTGAGGGCGAGGCGCAAGATTGTGTTGGGGGCCTGTTGGAAGACAGTTTGATGGGGAAAGATCAGGGTACCGTCGACGTTGCGACACATTGGATGAAGGCGTGAAAGGAGTATTTTGTACTAAATAATACCGCAATTGGTGGGTTTTGGGTCACGTGGACCACATACTATGTAATAATGAGTCAGTTGTACCACGATATGCGGGTTTTTGGGGTCATTTGGACCAAGTTAGTTAGATAGTGAGTCAATTGTCCGTAATGTCGGTTAGGAAGTTAGTTGTAAGTGGAAAAATATTGTAATGGCAGTAGCGTATAAATAGATGAGAGTCGTAAGTGTTAGGGGGGATAGAGAGGAATGAGGATGATGATGAAGAGTGGGAGATAAGAAGATGTATGTTTTGCCTCTGGTATTATGACCACAACAGTAATAGAATGATGTTTTGGTGCAATCTCTATGCAATGGTGCGATATATAATTGTTGTTTAATGTAATATCTGCTACTGTTGTTGGAATGAGAATTGATGCGATTAAATGATCTGTTTGATATGCAATATGAATGCTGCAATTAGTTAAAGTGTTATGATTATGTTTAAGTACTGTAATAGAGATAGTCTGCACTGCCACAACTCTCCTCCTCCTTCGGCGGAAACATGGTTCCATCTGCTCTTCTTGGATGCCTCGGGTGAGACCTCATCCGCTCTGCGGGTGTTTCTGGGTGGGCTCAAACCTTCCCGGGCCGGTGCCGAGGGAGACTGCGGTATGCGTCGACAGTGAGCTGAACCCCTGTTGACTGAGGTCGCGTTGGTCAACATAGTTGAAGTTTTCTTTAATGAAATTTATAATAACTACATGGAACATTGAATTCTCATATCTAGCCCCATATGAGAGTTCAATTACTAATGAAAAGTTGTTTCGTGAAAAGGTTGTTATTTATATGATAAGTGTGTGCAAGCTAATGAGGGTATCTTTTGACACGTTAGATGCAATATAAAACTGAAAACAAATCATCCATCAACTTACATGGATATTTTAAGGCACATACACAATGAATCTTGTGATGAGTAAAAACTATGAAACATAGAAAATTGAATGAATTTTCGGAATATATAATTTTTTTCTATTGAAAATGTTCTTAACTATCTAAAGTTTAATCTTTTTTAACATACACTTTTTATTTTTTGGACAAATTATAAGGTATATGTTTTTGTGGGTGAAGTCTTTCAGTGGTTAAATGATGGAATCAAGTTACAGAAACATGTATACATATAGAGAACATCTTGTACTAGTGTACCACTACTTTACAATTTTTTTTATTTTTTATTTAATTATCTAAGTGATTGAACCTCAAAAACAGCACGCCAAGTGTGGGTGCTGCCTTTGAAGGTATTAATGAAATTATTTCGAAACAGTTTTTTTATAGCATGTAGAGGTCGGTGTCCTTTAGTACACCATACAATTTTTTTTTTCAAAATGGTTGAGAAACAAAAGAGCTATGGATGAAACACTAAAAGTGTGTTTTTTTAGTTAAGGAGTCACAACACAAGAAAAATAAGAAAAATATATATATTCTTTTTAAAAATTACATATTTGGAATCTGCAAAAAAAATGTTATCTGTCTCTAAAATTTCATAAAAAATAATGGTGTGCAGCATACTGTAACCAGCGACTAAACATGGGCATATTGAAAAAAATGGTGAGATTTCTAATTAGCTATGGTTTAACATATTCCATACCACAGGTTTGGTTGACCCAAAGCTAAGTCTGAAGTAGATGCATAGGAAGAGTGATGACATCCAGACAAGTGACAAGGCTCGGTTTTAGTGTTAAGAAACACGAGCGCGTTTCTTTTAAATTCAAATGTTCCTTTCCCGCCTATCTAGGTTCCATGAAAACAAAAACGAGTGTGCATTTTAGCTCTACAAAACACGTACAAACGCACATGCGTTTTGGTAAAAAGAAAATTTACCATAGGGGTAAGGGGGAGAGGGGAGTTGGGGGGTATGGGATTAGGGATAATTAGGGTATTTAGAGGGAAGAAGGCGTATGGGGTTGGGGTAGAGAGAGATATGAGGGGTTGGTAAGTGGTAGGGGGAGGGCGATTAGGAGATATAGAGAGTAAGAGGGGTAGGGGTAGGGGGAGTAGGAGAGATAGAGAGAGAGAGAGAGGGGTAGGGTTAGGGGAAGTAGGAGAGATAAATAGAGGGGAAAAGGGTGTGGTTATGGGTAGGGAGAGTAGGAGGTTGTTTGAGAGAGATATGGCGGGTGTTAACGCCTAAAACTAGCACACATGTGACATTTCAATGATTCATCCAGTAAGGCGTCATAAAAATAAAGAATGCATATCACCACAAACATCCTCAATAGATCCAAAACATAGCATAAGTCCATAAGTGCCAAATAAAAATCAAAACAAAGGGTAGCACGGGTAATACGCAGTTGATACACGCTATAGTGCAGGTTATCTGAACAACACATGCACTACACTCGCGTGATTTTTCCTTAGATATTCATGCTAATATCAAAACGACGGGACGCTCACTCCCAATGGCACATTGAAGACTCAGTCCTCCCTAAAGATCCGAATTAGGCTCCTCACAGACTTGGTGGCATTAATCAGCCCCCCTTGTGTACCTTGAAGCTAGTTCTTGAAGGAGGAGAGTTCACATTTGGATCTAGTTGTTTATTGGCCACCTCTTTGCCTATAAAATAAATCCATTGAATGGCACTTTGTAGAGATAAATCAGAGTAAGGTTATGCTTCTAGAGTTGGAGATTCATCATAGCCCACCATTTCCTAACATTGTAAGCATTCACAAGATCCATTTCCACCTTCCATCTAGGGGCAAGTGTTTCTCTCCATTGTTCTTCCATTTACTTAGTTTCAGTTTGGACAAGAAAGGGCTCCCTAAGGGATATTGTTGGATTCCCTTGAATCCCACACCTCCTGGGTGTTGTACAATTATTCCATTGGGAAATACAAGAGTGGTTTAGGATATATTTGGTTGTTGTTGAAGTTTGCATTCTCCCCCTATCTCTTTCATTTTTTTTATCAATATTTCTATATGTGAATGTGAACTACACTAACAATCTCTTGCAGGATTACTTGGAGGAATACCAACCACACACAAAAGGGGCTACAATGACTCTAGCTTTGCTACAACCTACAATTCTTGGCCTCTTACCAAGTGGAAGAGTGCACTTGTGCAATTTTTTCCACAACAGTTCTAATGGAGACCATACTTATTTTTGTTCATTTATATTTCAACTAGGTTTTTTTATGCTAGGTATCTAATTATGGGTATTTATTACTTGCGGGAGAGCAGGTATTCCACCTCTTGCTTCTAGAAATTGGCTCCATTATGGCCACAATTTATTTTTTTACATGGTCACACGGTTCTTGGTGTCGTTGTCGCATTAAAAGTGCATAAAGGACTCATAAAATCGCACACACAGCGTAGGTTACCAGTGTGATACTCGTGCTATACCGCTCATCACATCAACGTGGAAGGTCAGTTTATTACTTGTGCTACCAACACGTTTGTTTTGAATTAACCCACGCATTCTGTGTGGAAGAGTGTGTTTTAACTACGGTATTGTCATTTATTTGCTTTTTATCTGCACAGCTTAGCTTGAAAGCAAGGTATTTTTTAAGGACTGTAATATTATACTTAAGTGTAGTATTCTAGGCGATTATTTTGGATTGAAAAAAACATGTATATAGATAGGTAGGCAAATATTAAATATGAATCATACAATTTACTACTGAAAACTGTAATTTTTGGCGAATATTATGATAAAAAAACATATTTTATGTAAATATAAGTGATATTAGAGACTAAAAATGACCAAATAGCGAATATATTTTTTGAAAAAAAGCTCAAAAAATAGCCAATTGGCGAAATTTCGCCCCTAAAAATTACCTTGCTTGAAAGTCCAAATACTGTTCACCAGTGATCTTAAATTAAGGCTAATTCACATAATTACTTATTTTTTTAGTAATTAGTTCACCTAGATCAAGATTATGAAGTATAAAGTGCATCTCTCTTGAAACTTACCTAGGTAACCAAATTTGAGGCTTCCAACGGGCCTTGTTGTTGTCACTAGTATTCAAGACCATTTCTTATTTATGCACCAATTGACATGTTTTTAGTAGTATTGATAGTGTAGAATACACTTTTTGCACACAAGGAAGGACCTAAAGACCCTTGTATCCCGAAGTATGCTCTTCACTTCGCATTTCATGTGAGCTTGGTGAAATAAAAAGGGTGAGAAGTGTGAAATACCTCCATTGCACACTTAGTTAGCATCTTTTGATTTGGAAAGCACCATTCGCTTATTTTAGATTTAAAAGTACGTATTACTTGATATGCTCTTCTAGTTAATTTGTCGATATCAATTTGATTTCATCATATCTGTTTGCACCACTAGCACACACTAAGAGACCAAAATAATCTTATGATCCAAGTATTCTCTTCACCTCGCACTTCATGTGAGCTTGGTGAATCAGAGAGGTAGGGATTGTGAAATACCACCTCTCTTACACTCCATAAGTGAACATTCAACCCCCTTAAAATAAAAATTGTAATTGTCTTAACCAACTAAAATCCTCCATAGAAGGTCACAAAATAATATTTTAGTTAGGTAGGATTGATTGGGATAGGCATCCATTAATGCCCATCAATCTAGTTTCATTAGCAATATTTTGAACCATAGAATTGTTGTCTCATAGGGTACTTACAAAATCCTGCAATAAGAAAGTGTTAAAAGAAAACCCGGATCAGAAGTGCACCATAACCAAGGAAGTGAACATTGACGTATAGCTGCCCTGATCTCCCCTACAATCCAATCAGCTGTTTGTAGGGAGACGACACTATACCATGTAGGTCGAACCACTGATCCACACTTGACGCAAGGTATCTTAGTGTCCCAACTTAGGACATCACCAAGGAGCAATTGTGAGTGCAAAAGACTCATGAATTTAGCTATTTCCTTAGGGAGGTGTTTCCAACTCTTTTTTATTGGAACATTGGCCCCATCACCAGTAGAACTAGCTCTTTGTTACCTCTAGTGGTCGATTGGTGAGTGGATACCATTATCACCATCAATTGTATTTTTGGGAGGCCCCATTACATTTGAGAGGAAGGACGTTAGGTCTTCTAGGGAATTTACATTTATTTTCTTTCAACTATAAGTTCTTTAAACTCATAATAAAAAGAACCTAAATGTGGGAACTCATGCACTAAAACCAACATTGCACATATCACTCACTTATGGCACCATTTTTCATCTGTTGTGGTTGGATTATTTTTGCATTTGTTCAATTGTGTTTAAATTACACTATCACTCTCATTTGACACAAATCCTTCACCATTGAGGTACAAAAAAATATCCTAAGACAGTCCCGTAGAATACAAGGTATATCCCCTCTCTCGAGGGCTGTTATTACACCTTCTTCCCGTGTTTCACAAGGAAGGTACCCTAGCTGAGGCCGCTCCTAGGATACATTGAAAGGATCATATGGTCGAGGCAAATCCTTTCAACTTGCATTTTCTCCTCTCAGAGAACTATTAATTACACCACTTCTTTCCCCATCAAAAGAGGTACCTTGTTGGCTTCTCCCCTTGGAGATCCATTACTTCCATTCGACCCATCCTTTCTCATAGGAGGAAAACCATTGTTTACAACACCACCTGGGTCTCCCGATGATGGAAATCAGATCCCATATACAATGGAAAGACCAGTTGTCCCTACTTTACCATTTATGGCTAGTTTAAATCTAACTGATTTGGCCAAACTGACTAATGATCCCATTTAGCATGATGCGACATAGTCGACTATTCCAAACAAACTTCCTTTCGACATTACCAAATTCAATGGAAAATAGGGAGACAATCTTGCTAACCACGTTATGTCTTTCCACTTATGGTGTTCATCTAACAGCATAGTGGATGACCCTGTGAGGCCCTCCCTCTTCTAGCATACCCTCACTAGAACGAAAGAAAAATGGTATGTAAACCTAGCAAGTGGAACCCATTCCACATTTGCGAAATTTGCCACCGCATTTATTATGTACTTCCAACTACTAATACGACATGATATAGGCCTCGAAAGTCTCACCAAGTTTCAGCAAAATAATTCCACCCACATCGCACACCACATCCATGAGTGGTGTAGACGCCACATAGTATGCAAGATCGAAATATAGCCTCCCATTTTGTTGGATTGGTTTATCAAATCTCTCCAGCCCGCCATAGTTAAATATGTCACGACCTCCATACCGCAAAGTGAGGAAGAGGCTATCTTGAAAGCACAAAATTTTGATCTCATATATGCACAATCGGGATACCTTTACTTTATCCTCCCTGATGCCCTTCGTCCGCGATCGTTGGATCCTACAACTTAGATCTTGTCTCATTTGGTGGATGGGATTATTGGGTCCATTTCCCATTTAGGAAAGGATTCTCCTACCACATTGAAACCATTCAACATCGCTCTATACACTAGTAAATGTGGATATTTTTTCCATGGAAACTCGTTGCTATTGCAACACTTTTGCGTTGCTATAGCGACGAACGTGACCCCTTGTTTTCGTGGGAAAACTTCTGTCACTATAGCAACACTTGCCAACGTTCGTCACTATAGTGACAAAAATGACATGGACCGTGCTTTGTTTAAAAAAGCAAATTGTGTCGCTATAGCAACACTTTTTTCATTGCTATAGTGATGAAAAGACCTAACAAGTGCCGACAAAGGGCTGTCACGATAGTGACGGAGTCTCATATCTAAAAAAAAATTAAGTCAAACAAACATTTTTGCTGTAGCAACGAAGGTTCATCGCTAGTGCGACGCAAAGGCCTAACAACATCATACGTAGAGTCGTCGCTATAGCGACAGAGTCTCATATTTAAAAAAAAATTAAGTCAAGCGATCTCCGTCGCTGTAGCAATGAAGGTCCGTCGCTATAGCGATGACAAGACCTAGCAAGTTTCGATGAACTTGCTATACTAGCGACAGAAATTTTCCCCGCTAGTATAGCAAGTTCGTCGGAACTTGCTAGGTCTTGTCGTCGTTGTAGCGACGGACATGTCTATTTTGAAAAAGAAAATAAATAAATAAATGAATGTATTCAAAGAGGGTAGAAAAAAGATTCTTATGCTCAGATCTGAAGGTTGTACACTACAACAAAAAAGGTCATTGGTGAGGGTAAGAAAATGTCACCATTCCCTATGATATTAGGGCACGATGGAATCGAACCACCAAACTCCTGCTTGGAAAGCAGGTGCTCTTCCATTGAGCTAGCACCCTTCAAAGAATTAGACCTTGAAACTTTGTAAATTCTGAATTCTAAAAATTTGCAAAGTCTTGGGGTAGAGAGAGAGATGGGGGGTTGGCAAGTGGTAGGGGGAGGGCGATGAGGAGATATAGAGAGTGAGAGGGGTAGGGGTAGGGGGAGTATGAGAGATAAAGAGAGAGAGGGGTAGGGTTAGGGAAAGTAGGAGAGATAAATAGAGGGGAAACGGGTGTGGTTATAGCCGGTAGGGAGAGTAGGAGGTTGCTCGGGAGAGATATGGTGGGTGTTAACGCCTAAAAATAGCACACATGTGACATTTAAGTGATTCATCTAGTAAGGAGTCATAAAAATAAGGAATGAATATCACCACAAGCATCCTCAAGAGATCCAAAACATAGCAGAAGTCCATAAGTTCCAAAGAACAATAAAAAAAAAGGGTAGCACGGGTAATACACAGTTTATCCACGCTATAGCGTAGGTTATCTTAACAATGGATGCACTACACTCGCAGGACTTTTCCTTAGATATTCGTGCTACTATCAAAACGATGGGAACACTCACTCCCAATGGAACATTGAAGACTCAATCCTCCATAACGATCCGAATTAGGCTACTAACACACTTGGTGGCATTAATCAGCCCCCCTTGTGTACCTTGGAGCTAGTTTATGAAGGAGGAGAGTTCACATTTGGATCTAGTTGTTTATCGGCCACCTCTTGGCCTATAAAATACATCCATTGACTGGCACTTTGTAGAGATAAATAGAGTAAGGTTATGGTTCTAGACTTGAATTGGAGATTCATCATAGCTCACCATTTCCTAACATTGTAAGCATTCCCAAGATCCCTTTCCACCTTCCATCTAGGGGCAAGTGTTTCTCTCCATTGTTCTTCCATTTACTTAGCATTCAGTTTGGACAAGAAAGGGCTCCCTAAGGGATATTGTTGGATTCCCTTGAATCCCACACCTCCTAGGTGTTGTACAGTTATTCCATTGGGAAATACAAGAGTGGTTTAGCATATATTTGGTTGTTGTTGAAGTTTGCATTCTCCCCCCACCTCTTTCATCTTTTTTATCAATATTTCTAGATGTGAATGTGAACTACACTAACAATCTCTTGCAGGATTACTGGGAGGAATACCAACCACACACAAAAGGGGCTCCAAGGATTGAGGCCTTGCTACAACCTACAAGTCTTGGCCCCTTACCAAGTGGAAGAGTGCACTTGTGCAATTTTTTCCACAACAGTTCTAATGGCGACCATACTGATTTTTGGTCATTTATATTTCAACTAGGTTTTTTTATGCTAAGTATCTCATTATGGGTATTTATTACTTGTGGGAGAGCAGGTATTCCACCTCTTGCTTCTAGAAATTGGATCCATTATGGCCACAATTTATTTTTTACACAGACGTGCAGTTCTTGGTGTCATTGTTTTGTTGACAATGCATAAACGACTCATACGGTCCCACACACAACATAGGTTACCAGTGTTATACTCGCACTACACCGCTCATCACATTAGCACAGAAGGTCAGTTTATTACTTGCGCTACCAACATGTCTGTTTTGAATTAACCCATGCATTCTGTGTGGAAGAGTGTATTTTAGCTATGCTATTGTCATTTATTTGCTTTTTATCTGCATAGCTTAGCTTGAAAGTCCAAATACTGCTCACCAGTGACCTTAAATTAAGGCTAATTCACATAATTACTTGTTTTTTTAGTAATTAGTTCACCTAGATCAATATTTTGAAGTAAAGAGTGCATCTCTCTTGAAACTTACCTAGGTAACCAACTTTGAGGCTTCCAACGAGCCCCGTTGTTATCACTAGTATTCAAGACCATTTCTTATTTATGCACCAATTAACATGTTTTTAGTAGTATTGATAGTGTAGAATACACTTTTTGCACACAAGAAAGGACCTAAAGACCCTTGTATCCCGAAGTATGATGTTCACCTCGCACTTCATGTGAGCTTGGTGAAATAAAAAAGGGTGAGAAGTGTGAAATAACTTCATTGCACACTTAATTAGCATCTTTTCATTTGAAAAGCACCATTAGCTTATTTTAGATTTAAAAGTACGTATTACTTGATATGCTCTTCTAGTTAATTTGTCAATATCAATTTGATTTCATCATATCTGTTTGCACCACTAGCACACACTAAGAGACCTAAATAACCTTATGATCCAAGTATTCTCTTCACCTCGCACTTCATGTGAGCTTGGTGAATCAGAAAGTCAGGGATTGTGAAATACCACCTCTGTTACACTCTATAAGTGAACATTCAACCCCCTTAAAATAAAAATTGTAATTGTCTTAACCAACTAAAATCCTCCATAGGAGGTCACAAAACAATAAATCAATCTAGTTTCATTACCAATATTTTTAAACATAGCATTGTTGTCTCATAGGGTACTTGCAAAATCTTTCTACAAGCAAGTGTTAAAAGAAAATCCGGATCATAAGTGCACCATAACCAAGGAGGTGAATGCTGAGGTATAGCTGCCCTGATCTCCCCTACAATCCAATCAGCTTTTTGTAGGGAGACGACACTATACAGTGCACGCCGAACCACTGATCCACACTTGACGCAAGGTATGTTAGTGTCCCAACTTAGGACATCACCAAGGAGCAATTGTGAGTGCAATTGAATCATGAAGTTAGCTATATACTTTGGGAGGTGTTTCCAAGTATTCTTGATTGGAACATTGGCCCCATCGCCAGTAGAACAAGTCTTTGTTACCTCCAGTGGTCGATTGGTGAGTGGATACCATTATCACCATCAATTGTATTTTTGGGAGGACCTGTTAAATATGTTAGGTATTCTAGGGAATTTACATTTATTTTCTTTCAACTACAAGTTCATTAAACTCGTAATAAAAAGAACCTACATGTGGGAGCTCATGCACTAAAACCAACATTGCACATATCACTCATTTATCGTACCAGTTTTCATCTGTTGTGGTTGGATTATTTTTGCATTTGTTCAATTGTGTTTAAATTACACTATCACTCTCATTTTACACAAATCCTTCACCATTGAGGTAAAAAAAACATCCTAAGACAATCCCATAGACTACAAGGTCTATCCCCCTCTCTCGAGGGGTGTTATTACACTTTCTTCCCGTGTTTCACAAGGAAGGTACCCTAGCCGAGGCCGCTCCTATGATAGATTGATGGGACAATATGGTTGAAAAACAACCTTTCAAGGTGCATTTTCTCCTCTCAGAGAAACTATTAATTACACCACTTCTTCCCCCATCAAAAGAGGTGCCCTATTGGCTTCTCCCCTTGGAGATCCATTGCTTCCATTCGACCCATCGTCTCTCATAGGAGGAAAACCATTGTTTACAAAACCACCAGGGTCTCCCTATCATGTTAATCATGTCCCATATACAATGGCAAGACCAGTCGTCCCTACTTTACCATTTATGGCTAGTTTAAATCTAGCTGATTTGGCCAAACTGACTAATGATCCCATTTAGCATGATGCGACATGGCCAGCTATTCCAAACAAGCTTCCTTTTGGCATTACCAAATTCAAAATAAAATAGGGAGACAATCCCACTAACCACGTTATGTCCTTCCATTTATGGCATTCATCTAACAGCATAGTGGATGACCCTGTGAGGCTCTTCCTCTTCCAACATACCCTCATTGGAACGAAAGCAAAATGGTATGTAAACCTAGCAAGTGGAACCCATTCAACATTTGCGAAATTGGCCACCACATTTATTATGTACTTCCAACTGCTAATCCGACATGATATAGGCCTCAAAATTCTCACCAATTTTCAGCAAAATAATTCCACCCACATCGCAGACCACATCCATGAGTGGCGTAGATGCCGCACACTATGCAAGATCGAAATACAACCTCCCTTTTTGTTGGATTGGTTTATCAAATATCTCCAACCCGCCATAGTTAAATATGTCGTGACCTCCATGTTGCAAATCGAGGAAGAGGCTATTTTGAAGGCACAACATTTTGATCTCATATATGCGCAATCGGGATACCTTTACTTTATCCTCCCCTGATGCCCCTCGGCATCGGTCGTTGGATCCTACAACTTCGATCTTGTCTCATTTGGCGGATGGGATTATTGGGTCCATTTCCCATTTAGGAAAGGCTCCTCCTACCACATTGGAACCGTTCAAAATGTCTCTGTATAATTAGCCATCCATTCCACCTATGTTGGTACCCCCCTACACCGGTACCAACCCCACCAGTTGGTCAATTCCAGTATGGACTGTCTAATCCTACATACCTGAACGTTAGCCAAGCGATGGCGATTCCTACACCTCCAATGGCACAAGTCATTCATACGTCGACCTCTTATGGAACTCAAATCACATTTTTCCCACCCTCGGGGTATAACCCTTACTATCCTTTCCCATGCCCAATTGGCCAGCAACCTGTCCCCCACATGGGGGTCAATCTAGTCCAAACTTCTTACGTCCAACGAGTTCAACAATTTGAGCAGTTGAATGATGCAAACCCCTAGAATCCATAGACTCATGGAAGAAGAAAGGTAATAACAAACTGAATGAGTATCCAGGGAAAGGGGGCATCGCCCCTCCCCAGCAAAAACAGAATACAAGTAACAAGAATGAAGGGACTAACAATCCCCCCAAATAAGGGAATAATCCCACCCGGAGAATGAATTATTATTCCTCCATTTGCAATGATTATGGCCATCATGCACATCATTGTCCTCTTATCCCCAAATTCCAGCAATTAGTCGAGGATAAGTAGAATACGGTGACAAACCCTCCTCAAATAGTGAATGCTCCATAAACGTTGAAGAGGATCATAAAAACATAAACGTGCATGGGTCGTTGGACTTCTTGCACTTTCACATGTAGGAAGAAAGGAGACTTCTAAGCGTACAACAAAACATGGCCGTGCAAAAAATGGCTTTAACAGTCATTATATTACATCTTAACTAAGACTTTAATTGAAAATTACAAGAAACTTGCATGCGCCGTTGGACCTTCTTACACTTTCACATGTCATAAGCTTTTGTCCTATGCTTTAATGGCTCGTTTTGGTGTAAGCTATGGTGGAGAGAATACTTATTGTTAAATCCATTTATGAGAATTGAACTCATAAATAGCTGGTTAAAAGCAACATGTTTGAGCTAAAAAAAAATGCAAGTGTATATAAATAACGGCTTCCATTTTAACGGAAGTGCATATAAATTGTTGCTTCCATTTTAACTAGAAATCTGTCATTCTGTTTATGTATAATTTTGTATAAAACAAATTAAAATACAAACAGAAGCAAAATCATTTTTATGTTAAGAGAGATGACTTTTATCTTGCATCGGCTGCCATAATCGAAAGTAAATCTGTTAATTGGTACCGGAAATTTCCCCGTCAACCGTTTTCCATTCACCGATAATAAAAGAGAATGTATATTTGTTTGCCACGTGTTAAGATATTGAGACCTATCTGTTTCAAGGTGCGAGATGAAGAATACACTGACAAGAAGTTTAAAAAGTAGGAGGCCGACGGCCGCTTCCAAAAACCGCCATTCCATTACTAACAAAATTATAGTCGTTGCTACAAAAATTATTTCCGTTCCGTTGATAAACACGCCCTTCAAAGGTGTGCCATCTCCACATAGTAAAATAGAATGTATAATCTTTTGTCACGTCTTGAGATCTTGACACGATTCTCTGAAAGTGAAAATTGTTCTGTCAAAAAGCGAGGAAAACAAGTTCTGAGAAAAAGCGAGGAAAGCCTGCATTCAAAGACTGTGGGCGACCTGTGATAACGGTTCCCTCTGTTTTGATTATTTGATTATGACCGGGAAAACAATAACTCTCTTCTGGAGTTGAACACTATGGCGAGTCCCTTGATACTTTCATTTCTTCCCATGTCTCTCTTCGTAATCCCACCAGCTATAAACGCTCTATACAAATGCTTTTGCTCTATCTATGTGACTTAGAAACAATTGTAATTTTTTGTATAATGTTCTAAAGTACGGCATGCGAAACATTCAAATTTATAGGCCCAAGGTCAATGCAAATAATTTTAAAATGAAGAGAGGTATATTCTAGGATTTTTTTTAAACTCATAACAATTTATGAATCCAAAAGATTCATAATTCATAATTTCATTGAAATAGTTAATTTTAAATCTATTTAGATTGGAGATCTCCTTGCTATTATTTTTCATTCACATATATAGAACCAAATGCTACCAATTAAAAACATAGAAGGAGCATAAAAAAAAACATTTTAACACAAACGACCATTTAAAAAATTACATTTTAACAGAAATGAAAATTTAAAAATTTACATTTTAACACAAATGACAATTTAAAAAATTACATTTTGACACAAAAATCCCAAACTATATAAACATTTGCTCCATTGCATTGAAGCCCTAGTTGGAATACAAAGGGCGCAACCACAAAAAAGAGACTAGTGCATTGCAGTCAAACTAACCTAGAAAACGAAGGAGATCAAAAATTCGATGTGTCAAACCAGTACCGGACTATTGAAATCATAGCACGAAAAACCAGCAGAAAGATCGTTGCAACTATAGCAAATGATTTGTGGAAATATGACTTAAGAACATGTATTTATAGATCAATGAGGGTCGCGTTTCCGATGAAAATGCACAACGATCAAATTAAAAAAAAAAAAAATTCAATGACCGTTAAAAAGTAAAAAAACAATGTTCTTTCCCCCGATGTTCCTTGCCATAGCGACAAACACATGTATGTCTCTATAGCGACGAATTTTCGTTGCTATAGCAATGTTATGGAGCTTTCGTCACTATAGCGACGATCGTCGGGGACAAGAACATTTTTTTGCAAAAAAATTAACTGTTTTTTCACAAAAATTTCGATTTTAACTTATTCGTGGCAATATGTCATGGAACTTTTGAGCCATATGTAGTAGTGATGTGACCAAATTTGGTATATCGGACCTTAAAACATTTAAGGAATATGTTGGTTTTCTTGAAATTTTATTTATGTGCTTGAAAAGATTTAAGAAAGCATTCTAGATCCACATACTTGTGATGAGTTAAAGTGTTAAGAAGGTCAATATTGTAGCAAATATTTGGCATAACTTTTTTGTAATTTATATTATTTAATACTACAATTTGCTTGGGATTCTTTTTCATAGTGGTAATTTATGTTTATTAGCAAAAAAATTATTGATTTTTCCATTCAAATTCACATTTTTCTCCATTTCAAGCTAAATAGAATTCTTCAATTTCTTTTATGGGAGGATTATTCTGATATTTGCAATACATATAAAAAAAAAAATAGTAAATGTTGCATAATTAATGTTTTTTTTTGTAACCTCGGTATCACTTTATATTACTAAGGAATCACAAAAAACATTAGATAGTCTAGAGTGGTTGGCCTGTCACAAGGGAAACCATACCATCCAGAGAACTAGAATTTGTCCACATTTTCCCATGGAGAATAAGACTCCAAAGTGTTTCCATAAAATATCCAAAATTTAAAACAACTGTGTAGATATCTAAGGCTAAAAAACCTATTGGCATTTTTCCTGAAAGAGATAGTAAATTCCTGAACTATACATAAAAGTTCTAATAATCCCCAAAAAATGTAAGTAGTCTGGAATTAGTCTACATCTGAGATAATAAGTGTGGGAACCTCAGGATCCATTAGTGCAGTGTTTACTTGTTCCACAACATTCCACTCCTTGAAAAACTTGTCGCGGTGGAATTAGTCCTCATCTGAGATAATAAGTGTGGGAACCTTAGGCTCCATTAGTGCAGTGTTTACTTGTTCCACAACATTCCTCTCCTTGAAAAACTTGTTGAGGTGGCTTTAGCAAGAACATCGATCTTGGCTCCTAGCTTGACTTGGGATCTGGCAATTAGTTTGAGAGTGGCCTCAAACCTGTTGAGCTGCTTGTTATTGTCTGCAATATGAAGAAGAATATCTTGTTTGTCTATGTATAATCCATAATGGATTTGGTTAATAAGGTCTTCATTTTCCAATAGAGGGTGATTGTTTTCATGAATTTTGTATCCCTTGTTTGAGAAGTTCCTGCATCCTATATCATCTACCCATAATCAATTTGAATTTCTGCCAACCTAATTTTGTCACTTACATGCTCCACCCATGTCTCCATTTTGTCAATAGTGCATTGCATCGGGGTTGATACCACTTTGTCGAATATTTCTCTAGCAACCTTAGTCTCTTGTATAATCCTTGACATGTGTGTTGTGCCTGAGTTCCTTTTCCCCCTCCTCGAATATTACCCTTCTACCATCATCAATTTGTTGAAAAATCAAACCATGATGCAATTATGGTGCTCAGAGTAGCGAAGGGGGACATAGTGGTAAAACCCCCTAGTTTGGGGTATCTCTCCTAATGAGAGTTGCAAAATTCCTTGCAGTAAACCAGATGTTATAGCGGCTAGCTTTGAGGGGATTAAAAAAATCACGCAAATGGAGAACAAGAAGAAGGATTCTTACCGTTGCCAAGAAATGAAACAATAGAGCTTTGGTTCTAAAGAAGTTGTCGAAACTTCTCATTTCACCTATAATCTAGAGCTCAAGTAATTCATGGTACAAAGCCATGATTGTGGCATGCGGGGTAGGGACTCTCCATAATGCTGAACCAAATTTACATTAACCACAAATTCCTCTACCTGGTTTTTTCCTCCTCAGCAACTTGTCTCACAATCTTACCTTGATATAGATGATGATGTGTTTGCTTAAGTAAGGCCTCCTTCTCCGTCTCCTTTTTTCTAACCAAGCATGCCCCCGGGGGAAGGAAATCTTTGGATTCAACCACAAATTGGGTAGCTGTGGTGGAGGAGGATTCTTCTGGGAGGAAATAGGAACGATGGTGCATGTCTTCCCAGGGATAATCCGGGGGCAGTGAGAGCCTCTAGAATCTCCTCATCATTGTGGAAACTTTGAGTAGTCAAATCGGTTGACGAGGGAGTGGTAGTCGAAGAGATCATATAAATGGTGTTAATCTCTCCAGATGAGGGTGATACTGGGGGGTGGATCTCCTCAATTGTGGGGGGTGTCGTCTTAAGGTCCAAATTATTCATCTCGTAGAGAGATGCTCTATAATTTGGGAGATCAGGACAGTGATGTGAGTAATGGCCGTAAATACCGCATATCGAACAAGGGTGGTTGGTATGCAGTGATTTATCACGAGGCTTAGGGGTTGGATCGAGTTCGACAACCGGGATGTTGGGGTCGTCGTCAAGCATTTGCATGTGTTCCTGTAATGCGGGTAATTGTGGACATTGATGAGTCGGATGGCCTAACTCATCACACAACGAGCATTTGGGAGGAGCATGAAACACGGGGGGGGGGTACCTGTTTTGGACGGGGATATAGCAGTGTATGGTTATGGGCCTCTGCCCCTAGTGTGCTTGATAAGAGGGGGGGGATTCGTAGATGACGAAGGGGTAGTGACACCGGGAGGTGGTTGACTAGTAGTGGCAATGGGTTGCACTGGTTCTAGGACGACATTTGGTGTCAGCGGGGGAACAGGAGGCGAAATATACCACACGGGTAATCCTAAGGTTAACCCGAGGAGGCTGAGAGTAGCCATAACCGAGGCGCTTACTACACCCGAGGGAGGGAATAGGAAGGGGATTGTGTGGATGGGTTGTAACACCAATATGACTAGGTACCAATGGTGGTTTGGGTAACAAGGGAGGTTGATTGTTGGGTGTTTGTGTATTGTGGGAAAGGGTACATAGGTCAGATACTTTGGGCGCAGGTGACAGGGGTGGAATGGATTGGAATGTTGAGGTCATCGGCGTATCTGAGTAAACTCTGGGTCCCACGAGGAAACAAACGAGGTAGTTGCACCACGAACAGGTTTGTTCAACCATGGGGGAGAACATTCTCGGGTGCAGCGGGGGCATTGGGATGTGTCTGAGCACTTAGAGCATCATGAGTGAGCCCTGTGGTAGTATCTTGTTGCCCCTCTACCACCCATCATGGATGGTTGCACAATTCATGTTCATTTATAAGTTTCAATAAAATATATAAGAATATGTAACAATTATTTATCAAACTTATGATCATGTGATTTAATTAGATTCGTTGTTGTACCATTAAAGTTCATTTATAAGTTAAAAAATAATATATAAGAATATGTAGTAATTATTTATCAAATCTATGATCACATTATTTAATTGGTTTCATTTTTCAACAACTTTTTTCTTTGATGCAATTTCCTCCAATTTAGAGATTCGTTGTAGCATGTAGGTAAATATTTGTGCTCAGTACAAAGAAATCATGAATCCAATGAAGAGTTTCAGTGAGTTGGCTAAAACTCTATGAATTAGAGTTCGACATTAAAAATATCTACACTTTATAAAATTTTAACATTAAAACTTCATAATTTTCTGTAATATTAAAAAAAAAGAAATAGGTTGTTAACTAGTACTTTATATTAATTAATGAAAATTTACTTTAAAAATAAATTTTCATAATTTTTTTTTCAGTGGAAAAAAGCATATTATTGTTATTCATTCCGAATCAAATAGTACAGCGATGTTCATGTCAAGAAAGACATATCAACTTTAAAAGCTTACATAATGTTCTGAAAATCACAAAATAACTTTAGAGAGATATCCCAAAAATTCAAAGATTTTCAATGGGATTACTATAAAAAACATTCCAAAACCTAAACTTAATCAAAGAAACTTAACAAGTTCCCATATGCTGGATATGTGATCCCTGAACTTCTTCCCAAAATAGGAAACCTTCTTTCCCATCCATAGCGTGCTTCGAAAGTTTATCTTCCAAGGATTTGTGTTCTATATATATGTGATCAAATGAAATATTGTTGATCTGCTTGATTTCAGTTCTTATCCTATTGCACCAATGGAAGAGAAGTCACTTTCAAATTGTAATCTCCACTCGCCCATTTTATAGTGACTTTAGAGTCACCAAATACTGTAAGATCAACAAGGCCAAAGATGTTAGCCACCTTTAGAACACACCAGAGGGAAAGGAGTTCAGCCTTCATATTGGTACCTATGATGTTTTTGGTTCAAATATATAACTCCTCGAGCATCAGAGAGCCCATTTTTTCTTGCACCATCAAAAAAGAGAACAGGCCTAGTATACTTAGGAGAAAGGATAATTTTAGGGGCTAAATTTAGCCCATGGCTATTTTTCCATGTTTTTTTCCAAAAAACGATTCGCCAATTTGCCTTTTTTGAAGCCCCATTTCACCCAATTTTGATGGGGTAAACTTTTTTCACTCTAAAAATGGCCAAAATATTATATAAATTATATAAAATCCTTAGAAATTGAAATAATTTTAGAAAAATATCGCCAAAGTATTATATAAATTATATAAATTCCTTAGAAATTGAAATAATTTTAGAAAAATATCGCCAAATATTTTATAGTTGAAATTTAAAGAATTGGTAAGATTCGCTAAGGTTTATACACTTTTAAATAATTACGGGTCCTTAAAATTATCCTTGCTTAGGAGAAAAGAAGCTGACTTTAGAGGATTTAAGAGTCTCCTTCTCATGCTTATAAGCCATATATAAATTCATAGCCATAGTAACTGATGTCTACATAGTTTCTTGTATGCCAGATAGTCTAGGCTATAAAGACTCGGAAGGTGGAATAATATAATATAAAAAGAAATATAAATAAAAAGAAAATAAGTAGAATATTAATAAAAAACAAAAAATACCATATAAAAAAGCATACACACATATTCTATGGACTTTATTATAAAGCCTGATCTTAAATTTCATGGAATTTATTATAAAGCTTAATCTTAAAAAAAATCAAAAGTAATTAAAAATTTAATGTCCGCTCATAACTTATCAAAAATAAAGTAATTAAAAAATTAAAAGAGAGAGATCCAATTTCTTGAGGGGTAATTTTTTTCTTAATGTGTAAAAACTTTAAGATAAAACAAAAAAAATTACACCTCAAGAAATTGGATCCCTCTTGGTGCTGAATAGATTTGGGTTTAAGATAGATCTATGCTCGTTTAGGATCCAATTTTTTGAGGTGTAATTTTTTTTGTTAATCTTAATTTTTTTACACATTAAGAAAACATTTACACCTAATAAATTGGATTATCTTGTTTAATAGATTTGGATTTAAGATTGACCTATGTTTGTTTTAATTTTTGTATTTATAGACATGAATTGTTTAATTACTTTTTATTTTTGATAATAAGCCGACATAAAAAATTAATTTACATGACCAAAATGACAAATCTCCACCTCCCTACACTATATACAATAACTTATATATATGATTAAGATAAAGATATTTCCCGTTGAATGAAAGAACATTGATGAAACAAGTGTAATGTGTCATTCAAAATTCAAAACAAACAATTATAATATATATATAATAAAATTGGTAGTTGATGTATCTATAACTGGTACTTGATGCATGGATAATAGCTAGTGATACACAACTCATTTAAAGAAGATAATAGGTAGTTGAGGAATAGACAAAAACATGTGATTACAACTAAGCATGAAGAACAATTAACATATAAGTTTTTCATGACACTTAACTTGTGACACCCTCTATTTATATTTTATAACATTCACAATAGTTTCAAATCTAGCATTATTATTTTTTTATTAGAAATTTTTTGCAAAGAAATATAATTTTGAAAATTATTGTAATTATTTATATTTATTTATATAACCAATGAATATATATAACAAATTTTGTTTTGAAATTATGGTTATCTCATGTATGGGTGTAGAGATGATATGTCTTGGTTAAATATGTGGGGATTTACTAAAATGTTACTTTGCAAAATATATAAATGAATTAGAAATATTATTATTTTGAAGTTCAAAGAGAAGCCATAGTGTGTGAATTTCTTTATTTTAAATCATTTAAAGAAAACAATCCACATAGTCTAAATAGACATTAATAGGTCACACACACACACACACACACACATAAAGAAAAGGTTAAAAATCAAAAAACAATTTTTTTTAAAAGTAAAAAAAGAGATCATCATTCTATTAAAGTAGGATCAAAAGTACATTTTCCATCTTTACAACAAAACTAGGTGCTTAAGAAGCCACCACAGATATCAACACTAAACTTAACAGCATAATCCCATATCCCCAACCATATATCAACATTATTACAAACCTTAATAGCGTTAAAAGACCAGACCCACTTAAAATTCATCAGTTGGAAATCTACCAGCAATCGGATAGCTAAAATTTTTAACCCCAAAACCCCATTACAAAAGGGATGTTGAGAGAATAGACATCATACTGAGAAAAAACCAGCACCAGATAACCATAAACAGGAACAGACGAAAATACCAAGGCTAGCTCCAAAAGAGAAGAACCGACTCTGGATCCAGACGAAACAAGCTGAAACAACAAACCCAAGTAGGAACCAGGCACCGAAGGAATGAAACTATACAGATGGACCAGCTTCATCCTCAATAATCACCACCGGTGGCGTAGTAGCAACCTCCTCCTTTCCCAGATATTGTTCTCTCTCGGGATCTCCACTTTTTTGGGACAGGTAAGGAATGAGATCCCCATATATGCCTCCATCACGTCTAATTTCATATGAATCCACTTTGATTCTTCAACATGATCCTTGCAAAGGTCCTCCAGTTGAGTCATCCGCAGAGAACCAGACAAAATATTAGCATGAGTTTCCATTACCTGGGCAGTTAGAGTTTTCGTCACCCACAACATAACTACAACCCTATTATAAAGAGTTATACGACCCCTAGTGTTTCCAGGGTCGTGGATCTAGTCGGACATAGAAACAGCCTTTGGTGGCAGTTCCTGCTCACCCACACTATGCCACATATTAGCTTCCACATTCTCTACCACCCTCTACACATCCTGAGGAAAATAATGGTGAAATAACAGTGCAGTCGCAGCAGCGCTCCACTGATCCCGACTGGGATTGGCCTGGGCACCGTTCCCCCTATCCCCATTGCTTGGATCGCCATGAACCCATCTACCCGTCCTGGTAGGTCTCCCTCTTGGCGTCATAATCTTGATACCCTTACTATCACCCGTCACCCCACTATTGGAAATAACGAAACTCCACTAGATACCAGTGGAACAAAGACTATAACCACTGATAATATTGTCGTCCCTGAACGGAGAATATAAAGGAACGCCTCCATCTCTATCCATCAAGTCCATCATAATTAACCAAGCTCTGTAATAATTCCTTATGTCCTTCTCTCTTGTCACCTTAGCAAAAACTATCTCCATAGGACCCGTTTGAATCGTGAGAGGCCGACAAACCATTACCTTCTCACACGCCAAATATTTTAACATGATCATTTCAGACAAAGGGAAGTATACGGAAGGCCAAGCAGTGGCACAGATAATAAGGTTACCTGAAAACCACCTATCCATAACACCCTGCGAAGGGTACCAGTTGTTATGTAATCTGTCGGGAATTGATGTTCTTCTGCCACCAGCTAAGTGCTCCACTCCACCCCGGTCACTTTCAGCAATCATTTTACATTGCTGACGACCTATCTCCGATGGTATTTACAAGGCTTCCCCTTCCCATCCATCATTAAGGATGCTAGCGCCATGATTTTCCAATGCGTTAGCCAGACAATTGGCACTCCTTCTAACATGCTGGAAGGTGACGGAGTTGAATGAGGCGATGAGTTTGCCAAGACACATCAATCTCCATGCCAAACGCCATGACTGTGATAGCTTGGAAGCCCGGGTCTTGTTGTTAAGCTTAATGGCAGTTTGTATCATCATGTTCGAATCCCCTTCAACAATCAAGCAGCTAAAGCCACGTCGGGCCACCATGCACAAGCCTTGCAACATGGCTTCACATTCTGCCGCATTGTTGGTTTCACGACCCAGGTTCCTGAAATAGCTAAACATAACCTTTCCTTGATCATCACGAAGAACGCTGCCATACCCGGCCAACCCTGGGTTACCCTTAGAAGCACCGTCGAAGTTCAGCTTAATCCATCCCTGTAATGGCAGAGACCAAACCTCCATACTATCACTAGAGCAGCGACCAAAATGGATATGACCAACATGACGAGGGAGCGCAATAATACCCCAGGTATGAAGAATTTTTAACTCAATTTCCAGAATATTCATATCCTATAAGGTCCACATAGTTAATTGCAGATTCTCAGTGATTCCACACTGTATATTCCCCCAGACCATCTTCCAAGTTTTGAGCTTGCTAGTGAATATTCATTTATTACGTTCCTTCCATACTTCCCAAAGGATAAAACCAGGAAATATTTTCCAAACCTGATTTAGAAGTCTCCCTTGAAAGGCGTCTTCCCTCCACTATTTCACAGTTTCACCCAGAGCATTCCTGACTCTGTCAGACATGAGAAATCGCGTTGCTCCTTCATCCCATAGAAGTGAAACAAAACTACAACCATCCAACAGGTGCACAATGGTTTCGTCGTTGCTCCCACAAAGGAGACAGAGGGACAGTCCCTCGAAACCCCACTTCACAATATTATCCCAAGTTAAGATTTTTCCTTTCAATACCAGCCAAAGGAAGAGGGTGATTTTGGGCCAGATTTTAGCTCTCCATAGATGTTTCCAGGTATTTTCCACCAGTTGATTCATCGGTTCAGTATGCAGACTATATGCTTCCTTTATAGTGAAAATGCCATTAGGGTGATAACCCCATCGAAGAATATCCTTACCCCTCTGAGTTTTAATAAGGCGGGTCATCAAAATGTCATAGATTTTCCTTCCGATTTAATCCCCATAGGTGTCCGTCCACCATTTCAGTGGGAACCAAACACGAAAACCTATAGCATTAGAATCCTCCTGCCAATACTGATTCACCACATTCCAATTATGGTGCATAATAGGGGAAGCAACGGGGATATCAGTCATCAAAGAGGAAAGAGAGGGCTCTTTTCATCAGGCATCCAGCCATAGATTCGTTGAACCACCTTCACAAATCTCCCAGAAACTATGTTTCTGGATTAGCTCACTACCAGCCCACGCCATATTCCAGATGTTAGAGCCCTTCTCCAGTCCATCTTCCCGAACCATTCTCGTTGATCAGTCGTCGGAGCAAAATTCTTTCCCCAGAAACTTGCCCATTGCTCATTGGAATGAGTAAGCCATCTCCACCAAATTTTGTCTCCACACACCATACTGAGCTTTTCCGGATCATGAAGACCTAACCCACCATCCTTCTTGGGTTTACAGAGTGTTTCCCAATCAACCAGCGAACACTTCCTGTGGTCCACCATGCCACCCCAAGAAAAGGTACATTGGATTTTCTTGATCGCCTTCATGACCGACTTAGGAGAAGCCATAACAGAGAACAGGTACAGGGGCATAGCTTGTAGCACATATTTCACAAGAACCACTCTGCCCGGGAGGTTCAAGGATCGAAGCGTCCAATTAGAGAGTCTTTCCTTCATTCTATTTAAGAGATCTTCCCAAGAAGCCTTTTTTAAAATTCCCTCAGATAATGGAGCCGCGAGAGATTTGGTTGGAAGGGAGATCTTATTGAACCCTAAAATTATTATAATATTCCTCTGACTGATGGGAGGCATGTTAACGAAAAAAAATAGAGACTTATCCATATTAATATTAAGTCCTGAGGCTCGTAGAAAAGTGTTCAAGGCTTTCTTGATTTGTCTTTAATGTTTCTCTGTTCAACTAAATGAGAGATGAGTCTACCAAGGCCTTCCATCATAATCACAAAGAGGAAAGGAGAGAGAGGGTCACCTTGTCGAATACCTCGAGAGGGTTTAAAGACAGCAAAAGGGTGCCCATTGATCAGAATGGAGAAAAATGCCGAGGATGTAAGGTTGGCAATCCACTGTATCCAAACATCGCCGAAGCAAAAAGAGCTCATAATTTCTTTCATATACACCCAGTTAAGGTTATCATAGGCTTTGGATAAATCCAATTTGAGTAGCATCCTAGCTTTCTTGGTACTCTTCAAGGAGTGAATAACTTCTTGTGCCAAAATAATACCATCCATAATTTGCGGCCTTCCACAAATCCAAATTGTTCCACATAGATCAAAGAGGGAAGAGGGGTTTAAGCCGATTGGCAAGGACTTTGGTTATGAGTTTGTAAATGATATTACAGAGGGAAATTGGTCTAAAAAGATCATCTTTCTCAGCCATCAGGGTTTTAGGGATCAAGGTTATAAAGGTAGAGTTTAAAGCCAGGAAAACCCCTCTCATTCTCCGGGATTCTTCCACCACCTGCCACACTTCCCTTTTTATTAAATTCTAGAAAACATGGAAAAATTTAGCAGTAAAACCATCTAGCAAAAGGGATTTTCCTTCCTCCATTTGATTGATGGCAATATCAACTTCCAAGAATTCAATGGGTTGGGTAAGCATCTCATTTTGCTCCTCCATGATGAGCTTGGGAATGACAGCTTTGATTTCCCTACAAGCCTCGGTGCGATCAACAGGAGTTTCGATCACCACCTCTTTAAAGTGATTAACCAGTTCCTATTCAATTTCCACATGAGACTCCACAACCACCCCATCACGCCTTTGCAGGTTACAGATCTAGTTATGTTGTCTATGCTGAATAGTATCTCTATGAAAAAAAATTGTATTATGATCACCCTCTTTCAACGAGAGATTACGGGATTTTTGATACCACAGGATCTCCTCTTGCCTCTGTCGTTGAGAGAGTTGCTTTTCCAGATGCTTTTCCTCCAAGGTAATCTCAGGGGTCACACCTTTCTGCATAATACATTCCTGGACATGCTCCATCTCTGACTCCATCTTGGCTTTCCTAACCTAAATGTTCCCAAAGACATCAGTATTCCATCGCTTGATTTTCTGTTTGAATGCCTTCAGTTTTTGTTGAAAGCAATACATCTTCATTCCTGTGGGTGGGGTAATAGAATGCCACCATTCTTCCACACGGGCTGAAAAATCTTCATGAGTTAACCAAAACTTCTTGAACCTAAAGGGCTTGGTGATTTTCATTCCTATATTTCTCCACATCAGGGATACCGGCCAATGGTCAGATACCAAAGATGCAAGTGGGAGAGAGGTCAGAGTACCTCCTAGGAGCATGATGCTATTGGCTTAAACTGAACCAGAGGTTTCCAATTAGACCCAGGTTCTTTGCGGTTCTCCCTTTTGACCAACAAAACCCCTTCGCACTGGCCCTTTCGGCAACAACCTGCGAGCAGGCTGAGGTCTCAACCGAGGTGTATCTTATGGGGTAATGTGGAATCAGGTTTCCATAGTAAATGATGAGTTGTTTATATGAACAAGCTGCGCAGCGCAGGACAAAAGGAGTGTGCTGTGGGTCAAAGCGATGCGGTACGTAGTAGGATCTACACTGCGAGTGACTATGGTGCGGTGATGGCAACACTGTGGGCCTCACTAAGGGTTGCTTACTGCTGCGAATCTTCTACTAGAACTGCAAATCAACCACACTTATCCTCTACTTGGAAGATCTGAGATGAATTTCACCCATCCATCCATTCAGGCATTTACTGGTTATCTTTCTAGCATTCATTCAAGGGCTCAGATCATTACAATGTGAAATGAACTGATAGACACAACTAACAGTGCCGCGTTCCTTCACTATGTTTAAGAAAGTATTAAACTTAAATGACTGATTCACGATCTTAACATATAATTGAAATGTTCGCCATTCATCTATTCCCGTGGAACCTAGAATATCATTCCCAAACTTCTCTTATTGGTAAATGCATATCAAAGTTCTCCTATTGCAGCATGCAAGGAAACATTCAAACATTCATTCTCCAGGCAATACAGAAAGTCATTCATTCATAAAACATAATCACATAACACAGGATTTAACGTGGTTCACTTCCCTGGATGGAAAGCTACGTCCACAAGAATGGTTGGTAATATATTTCTTTCAAAAGGGATGGGGCAACCATTCTTAGTCTGCGCACTCAGCTGCAGACTCTCCTTTCTCTTGGCTAGGTCTCTACGCACACAGCTGCAGAGCCTTTACAATATTCTCAGCTCAGAGAGATTTCTCAATACAAAATGTTATATCATGATTACTCTAGCAACTAGCATCTAGCCCCCAAAAATAGAGCAACCCCATCCCATACAAAATTGTCTTCTTAAATAGATCATGCCTGAAGGTCATGTCTGTACAATGTCGAAGACCTAAAACCCAAAACCCTAAGGGTTTCGAAAACTACGCCGGTTTTCCAAACCGGCTTGCTGGCTCCTGGTAGCGCCTACTTGATCATGGTGGATCTCCACGTCCTCATCCTGTCGGCCTTCCTATCGCACGCGTGCCTACAGGCTACTTCTGTCGAACTGTTTCTCTCTAACTGTTTCCCCTTCCAAGCATGGCAAACATCGTTTTCCTTAACAACCCATGCGTGGCCGCCTTCTTGATTTGCTTATGTCCGTTGCTCGACAATCCTGGAATATCTTTCCAAAAATGGCTACTACCGGTCCAATCAGTACCTGCACCTGATACTTGTCTAGCACTCCGCTTTGCTGGCTCCATGTGGCCTCCTAACTCCGCAGCACTGCTTCTGCACAATACTGGTCTTCGCATCACATCCAAAATTTCGATGCTACGTGCAACTCCGCAGTCTGGTCAAAAGTTGGATGCTGCGCGCAACTTCGCAGCATCCTCAATACTTAGCCAAAATTGTATTTCTAAGCTACACTCAGCTTAGCTTTCCCTGCTTATCTCAAAAAGGTGTTTCCACAACTTTTGTCTCAACCTGGGCCCAACAGATGCTTTAAGATAGAAGAAACCTATCAAGCCTGGCTTCCACCAGATTCTCTCCTCCACGTATATTGTTCTAGGTGAAAACCGTACTTTTAAGATCAACATCAATCAGTTTACTAGCCTTAGTGAATTCATCAAATAGAGTATTATCCAGAGTAAGGACTCTTCTGCCTCCTTTTTTCTCAGACAAAGACCTGATCATTTTTAAGTCCCCACCGAATATCCAATGGGTTATGTCAAACATCCTCCTCAGGTTGGTCAGACTGTTAATGAACTTCCGTTTTTCAGGGTAGCTACTGGGCCCATAAACATTAGTAAGAATGCCTCTCACATTAGAGCCAATAACATGGAATTCAGCAGAAATGCTGAAAATAGTAGAAATAAAGTTGGAAAGATAAACTTTCCTAGGATCCCACAATACCGCCAACCCTCCCGAGTGACTAGTAGCATCCAGTGCCATAATTTTACAAATTTTCCAAATATTCTGAGCCTTCAATTCCAATTGGGATACATAGCACTTTGTTTCTTGTAAAATGACCACATTTGGTTGTTCCTTCATGATCTTACTCTTAAGGGTTTTAATTTTGTGAGGCCCATTGGTGCCTCGAATATTCCACGATAAGAAATTCATCAGGCACTGTATCTTGCTGATAAGAGAGCTTCTTGGATGGTTGGGTATTGACAAGAGTTGACCAGTCTAGCCCCAATCTCCCCGATCCTATCCCTATTTGACCTCCTACCCCACTTCAAACTTTCTTCTTTAAACTTCCTTTTATTTTCCTTCAGTTTCAAGGGGCCAATCCCCAGACTAGTTGTAGGTTTAGTTTTTAGAATAGCTTCCTTCAATAGTTGTAGTTGATTATCACAAATAGAATGGACCTTGATGTTTTTACAAGCCTCTTCAATGCTATCCAGATCCAATTCCCTGAGTTCCATTTCTTCCAGATCCTCCTCCATGCGCTTAGATTCAATACGGATTTTTCCAACATATATTTTTGTTTGACCTATCTCTTTAGCCACCTCAATAGGAACACCTTCAAGCTTAGTGGAATCCTATACAATCAGAGGAGAGGGGTTTTCTACCAGATCAGGATCTAGAGCAGCAAATCTATTGGGGTTCGCATCCTTCTTCCCTACCTCGGGGCCATTGTGTCTTCTCCTCGTTCTTCTACGAGTAGTGAATTTAACAAAACCATCCTTATCATGCTGCTCCTGAGTGCTACTACCAGGGATATCCTCCGAGAGATTAAGGTGACAATCACGGGCCAGATGGCCATGGGTGTGACACCGCCGACAACGGAAAGGGATATGTTCATAGTCAAGAGTTTGAAACCATTCAGAATCTTCCCAGTTTAAGGTGATCCCCTCCGGGAGGGTTTTGGAAATATTCATATAGACACAAATGAAAGCATATGAAACATACCTTCCCTACTTGGTCTGATCAGATATCTTGACAAAGTGCCCCAGAGTTCCTCCAATAGCTTTTAAAATGTCCAGAATCCAGTATTCCAATGGAAGCGGGTAGAGTCTAATCCAAACTGGGGTGATTGAGAGATCCTCCTTGTCCGGATTGAAATGGTCCTTCCAGATACATAAGAATAGACCAGTAGAGTAGTAAAAATAGGGGCCACCCTCAAATATACAATCCTTGTCCTCCACATTCAAGAAAACCACAGTAAAGAAACCCTTGGAGCCAAACAATAGGTCAAAATGTTCTTTTGGTTTCCAGCTCGAATGTATCCACCAGGTCAAGGCTTTCTCCGTAGGCCATATACCCATAAATTTCCCTATTAGGGAATGGTCCGTCATATGCTGAATTTTTTCCTTAACCTGTGTAGGGTTTACTGAAATGGCCGAGATGCTGTCAGATTTGGGTATACAGATCCCCTGTCCCGCTTCCCCTCTGGTCACCTCAGAAGTCTCCGTCCGAGGATTTCGGCCCTCTCCTCCAATTCCTTCTTCCTGCAATAGTACTAGCATAATCTCATTCAGCTGCGGTTTTTCCTTCATCTGAGGAGGGGAGAGGCCCCTCCCCTACGATCGCACCATCCTGCCAACGATCGAGCCCACAACCTAGTGCCAAGCGCGTCCCTCACAGAGAAAAACAGAGCCACAGCTCAACCGTTAAAATTAATCACTTCTTGGAGCCCCAAATTCATCATTCCATCATCTGGGGGATATTAAAAAAATCAAAATACATTAATATTGGAAAGAAATGTAATTTTAAAAATAACTATAATGATAGTTAAATTATATATATATATATGAAAGATTGATATTTATTTATTTTTTATTTAATATTATTATTAATATTGTTATATACTTTTATTATAATATTTCTTAAATTTAAAATATTAATTATGCTAGAATTTTTATATATTTCAAATTTATATTAATGTTTAAAGGATGAGAGTTATGAGGTGGTAATGGTTCATCATTTTGATAAAGTAAGATTTTGAAAATAAACATATTAATCTTGAAGAAATGTGAATTTATGGGAATTCAAATATATGCATTAATCTTGAAGAAATGTGAATTTATAGGAATTCAGATATATGCATTAATATTGAAGAAATGTGAATTTAAAGGAATTCAAATATATGCATTGTGAAAATTTGTTAATAATTCATTTAAAATCCATATGCATTGTTAATATGCATTGTGAAAATTTGTAGGAATTCAAATATATGCATTGTGAACATATGTTAATATAAATTATTCCATAAAAAAATGATATTGTTTTATTTCTTTTAAAATGAAAAATTATTTATAATTTAAGTCTAAAAAATAATTATTATTTTAGAGATACATAAAATTTAATCATTTAGAATTTATTATAAATAAATAAAAATATCAATATATAATATGTCAACATTAATTGCATTTGATATAATGGCATATATGTTCTTTTTTTAAAATGTTATGTTCGTACCTAGTACTTAGGAGGGATACATATGAATCACACAACAATATTACATTATTCTATATGAGCTTAATTTTTTGTTTTCCCATGGTTCAACTTAGGAGGATTATTTTTCTATTTAATATACTTATCATGAAATTATCTCTATATGATTGGGTTGCAAAGGCATGACATTTCCCTTGGGGATCATCATCTCGGTTCAAGAGATGGAATTTTTCAACTAAAATGTCTTTGGCCAAGAAGTCTCCTGACATGAGCTAAATAATCTTCAAACCTTTCAAAAAAGAGAGGATCCAAAGAAATCAACTCTTTCACAATTTTCATTTAACCTGATTTTCGTTAACTTTGTAAACTTCATCAAATATCTTCCTTAGTTTCTTCAATACCTTATTAGGAAAATTGATCATCTCTCTTGTATGAAATCAAATATCCCTATAAATGACGGTGGTAATTACGCACATGACCTCATCCTTCTATCCATTAAGGATAAACTTATGTTGATCATCCTTTGGATTTGGGATCATGGACTTTGTAAACTGCCACGGGCCTTATTTTTTAGCAAGGTATCCATATATTATGACCATATATTATAGTTGTTCACCATTCAATATTAGTGGTTCTTGCTTCGAATCCATTACACTAATATCTGAATTTTAACCTTGATTCAGTCTATAAGTCAAAACTAAAGTTAATTATATATAGTTCTTGTTAGGATATTTTTTGACACTTAGGAGTTAGTTAAGTTCAAGTTGGTCTAATATATCAGACATTTTCACCAAGTCTCTTACAGAAGTGAAGTTTTCCAAACTTCAAACTATGCTAGGAGTACAGGATGTTGTCAGTAAGGGGGGATAGGCTTTAATGCCTCCTTCCTTCTCCTGATTTTGTGTCACCTTTGTAAATCCTTCAATCCTATCCCAAGTTGTTCTTAAGTGGGGATGTTAGGGTACTTTTTGAAACTTAGGAGTTAGTTAAGTTCAACTTGTTCTAATATATCTGTTAGGTATGCATTTGTATATATGTAATCTAATGGTCACGATATAAAGTGATCCGATGGTTCAACTTCTCTCGATCTTAACAACACTTGATACGTGGCTTAACACCCGATTGGTCCATGATCTCTATTTAAAGAGCATGGAGGGTCACTTGCCGTATGATCCATTATTGAGAGAAGCTCATGTAATATTTTTCCTTCTGGATAATAAATTGCTCCATAGAAGCTATTTGGCTAGGGCCGTGGACTGTTTCCCTCTAGGGGGTTTTAAGCAGGTCAAAACACTGATATACTGATATAGGATCTTTGTGAGTGAGCGGTGTCCTTGGTGTTAGGTATCTGTGGATGTACCTATTGTTTAGACATGGTATCAGAGCATTGTTGAGGGTGGTCTTCGTTTTATTGCGATCTAGATCTAAAGCCGGTACGAGTGCATGTGGGATCTGTTGCCGAGATATGATATTTCTGGTCGTTTTTGTACTGGATTAAGTGCTCCATTGTGTTTAGAGCGTTGGTTGCATTAAGGATCTCCCTTTGTTTTGTACGAAAAGGCTTCTGTTTTCCCTAACTGCGGCCTTTTTCACAGATATGAGGTATATTGTTTTGTTTTCTGCATTTTTATTTCTCCGTCTCTGTTTCATTTTGATTTGTTCCTTTTTTTATTTTATTTTTTCTGAAAGTGATAGCCTCCTCTCTACGGATGCTGTAGGTCTTGGCCGACCGCAAACAGCAGGAAAGGCATGCCGCTTACCGGGAGGGACTAACAGAGAGCAGGAAACCCTCGAGTTTTTTTTGTCTTGTTTTTCCATTTTTGGTGTGTAAAGTTGTTCTGCGGGGTAAGCACGCACTACAAGGAAAGAAGAGTAAAAACAAAAAACCCTCCTCCTTCACAATATTTTCTATATTTTTACTATAGCTCACTTGGTTTAAAGTTACTTATTAAGAGGTCTTAAGTTCAAATCCTGTGATTATTTGTTGCATTGATTTCATATATTAAAAAAAGAAGTTACTTAAAAGCTCACATAAGTTACTTTCTTTCCTTTTAAGTTGTTTTTTCATTTTTCTTTTCTAAAGCAACTTTATAAATAAAAATAAAAATAAAAACGAAAAGTTTCTTTTTATTTTTAAGTTGTTTTTTCTTTTTTTTTTAAGCAACTTGATTTAAAAGTGACCTTCACTTATGTATAGAAGTAAGGCACATAAAGGTTTTTTTGTAAAAGTGAGCTTAGGAGTTAAGTTAGGACTAAGGGGGATTTTTTTTTGCTATGCACTTAGCTCCACATACCACGTGGTTCCTTGGCTGCTCTTTCAATTTGTTTTCAACAGGGCATAACTTTTTCATCCGGAAGCTAATTGCAGTGTCAGTTTTTTTTAAACCGCTTATTTTTTTGAGCTCTATTATTTTTTCCAGCTAGTTTTTATCTTTCAAGACATATTTATTTCAGAATGGAAATTTCAAATGATATGCTTCTTACCAGTAATAACTATTTTGTATGGAAGTCTCATATGGAAGATATTCTTAGAAGCAAAGGGTTATATAGACTTACCCTTGGCATGGAAACTCGAGTCCCTCTGATTTTGATAAACTAACAAAATGGTAAAATATAAATGATTCAGCTCGTGGTTTAATTGGTTTGTCAGTTTCTCCTGATTTGCAGTTTCATCTTCAAGGCATTCATGCACCGGATGATGCTTGGCAAAAGATAATTTTTTTTTTTGGTATTAAAAATGAGATTAGAGCTCATCAACTTGAGAATGAGTTGCTTACATTAGATCCTAATAATTTTTCTTGCATGGAAGATTTTATAACAAAATTTAAGACTATTAGAGTCTTGTTGGCTGCATGTAAAGTCATAAAGGCGGATGATGGCCTTATTTACGCCATTCTTTCCATGTTGGGGCATGCATATTCTATGTTTTTCTCAACCTTTCATTCCACTAGAGAAGTTATTCTTTCTTCAGGAGATCAATACAAAGATCCCTCTTTTGATGTTTTTTGTGATTCTTTAATAAGATAATAGGAAAAACTCTTACATCTTGGACTAATTAATACTGCCAGTACTTCAAAAAAAGCTTTAGTAGCTCAGCAGCCATCTGGTCCAAAGAATTCCAAGAATCCAAAGAAGCATAATCAAAATAACAAGGGTCCGAAATCTTCTCAACCTGAAAATTATCCTCAACAACATAAAGCTGCCAAATTTCAAGGAATGAAGACACAAAGACATTGCAACTTTTGTAATCGCGATGGGCATGAAGAGTTAAGGTGTTTTAAGAGGATGGAAGCTCTAGAAGCAACAATGAAGAAGCATCAAATTCAACTTGATTGTTCTTCAAATTCATCTTCAGGACAAGCACTTTCAGCCTCTGTTTTTGCACTTAAGAATATAAGAATATGAATAATAATATATAAGAATATGTAGTAATTATTTATCAAATCTATGATCATGTTATTTAATTGGTTTCATTTTTCAACCACTTTTTTCTCTAATGCAATTTCCTCCAATTTAGAGATTTGTTGTAGCATGTAGGTAAATATTTGTGCTCAGTACAAAGAAATCATGAATCCAATGAAGAGTTTCAGTGAGTTGGCTAAAACTCTATGAATTAGAGTTCGACATTAAAAATATCTACACTTTATAAAATTTTAACATTAAAAATTCATAATTTTCTGTAATATTAAAAAAAAGAAATAGGTTATTAACTAGTACTTTATATTAATTAATCAAAATTTACTTTAAAAATAAATTTTCATAATTTTTTTCAGTGGAAAAAAGCATATTATTGTTATTCATTCCAAATCAAATAGTACAACAATGTTCATATCAAGCAAGACATATCAACTTTAAAAGCTTACATAATGTTCTGAAAATCACAAAATAACTTTAGAGAGATATCCCAAAAATTCAGAGATTTTCAACGGGATTACTATAAAAAACTTTCCAAAACCTAAAATTAATCAAAGAAACTTAACAAGTTCCCATATCCTGGATATGTGATCCCTGAACTTCTTCCCAAAATAGGAAACCTTCCTACCCATCCATAGCATGCTTCAAAAGTTTATCTTCCAAGGATTTGTGTTCTCTATAAATGTGATCAAATGAAATATTGTTGATCTGCTTGATTTCAGTTCTTATCCTATTGCACCAGTGGAAGAGAAGTCACTTTCAAATTGTAATCTCCACTCGCCCATTTTATAGTGACTTTAGAGTCACCAAATACTGTAAGATCAACAAGGCCAAAGATGTTAGCCACCTTTAGAACACACCAGAGGGAAAGGAGTTCAGCCTTCATATTGGTACCTATGATGTTTTTGGTTCAAATATATAACTCCTCGAGCATCAGAGAACCCATTGTTTCTTGCACCATCAAAAAAGAGAACAGGCCTAGTATACTTAGGAGCAAGGATAATTTTAGGGGCTAAATTTAGCCCATGGGCTATTTTTCCCTTTTTTTTTCCAAAAAACGATTCGCCAATTTGCATTTTTTGAAGCCCCATTTCGCCCAATTTTGATGGGGTAAACTTTTTTCACTCTAAAAATGGCCAAAATATTATATAAATTATATAAAATCCTTAGAAATTGAAATAATTTTAGAAAAATATCGCCAAAGTATTATATAAATTATATAAATTCCTTAGAAATTGAAATAATTTTAGAAAAATATCGCCAAATATTTTATAGTTGAAATTTAAAGAATTGGTAAGATTCGCTAAGGTTTATACACTTTTAACTAATTATGGGTCCTTAAAATTATCCTTGCTTAGGAGAAAAGAAGCCGACTTTAGAAGATTTAAGAGTCTCCTTCTCATGCTTATAAGCCATATATAAATTTATAGCCATAGTACCTGATGTCTACACAGTTTCTTGTATGCCAGATAGTTCAGGCTATAAAGACTCGGAAGGTGGAATAATATAATATAAAAATAAATATAAATAAAAAGAAAATAAGTAGAATATTAATAAAAAACAAAAAATACCATATAAAAAACATACACACATATTCTATGGACTTTATTATAAAGCCTGATCTTAAATTTAATGGAATTTATTATAAAGCTTAATCTTAAAAAAATCAAAAGTAATTAAAAATTTCATGTCCGCTCATAACTTATCAAAAATAAAGTAATTAAAAAATTAAAAGAGAGGGATCCAATTTCTTGAGGGGTAATTTTTATTCTTAATGTGTAAAAACTTTAAGATAAAACAAAAAAAATTACACCTCAAGAAATTGGATCCCTATTGGTGCTGAATAGATCTGGGTTTAAGATAGATCTATGCTCGTTAAGGATCCAATTTTTTGAGGTGTAATTTTTTTTGTTAATCTTAATTTTTTTATACATTAAGAAAACATTTACACCTAATAAATTGGATTATCTTGTTTAATAGATTTGGATTTAAGATTGACCTATGTTTGTTTTAATTTTTGTATTTATAGACATGAATTGATTAATTACTTTTTATTTTTGATAATAAGCCGACATAAAAAAATTAAGTTACATGACCAAAATGACAAATCTCCACCTCCCTACACTATATACAATAACTTATATATATATGATTAAGATAAATATCTTTCCCATGTAATGAAAGAACACTGATGAAACAAGTGTAATGTGTGTACTGTGTCATTCAAAATTAAAAATAAACAATTATAATATATATATATATATATATATATAATAAAATTGGTAGTTGATGTATCTATAACTGGTACTTGATACATGGATAATAGCTAGTGATACACAACTCATTTAAAGAAGATAATAGGTAGTTGAGGAATAGACAAAAACATGTGATTACAACTAAGCATGAAGAACAATTAACATATAAGTTTTTCATGACACTTAACTTGTGACACCCTCTATTTATATTTTATAACATTCACAATAGTTTCAAATCTAGCATTATTATTTTTTTATTAGAAATTTATTGCAAAGAAATATAATTTTGAAAATTATTGTATTTATTTATATTTATTTATATAACCAATAAATATATATAACAAATTTTGTTTTGAAATTATGATTATCTTATGTATGGGTGTAGAGATGATATGTCTTGGTTAAAGATGTGGGGATTTACTAAAATGTTACTTTGCAAAATATATAAATGAATTAGAAATATTATTATTTTGAAGTTCAAAGAGAAGCCATAGTGTGCGAATCTCTTTATTTTAAATCATTTAAAGAAAACAATCCACATAGTCTAAATAGACATTAATAGGTCACACACACACACACACAGATAAAGAAAAGGTTAAAAATCAAAATACAATTTTTTTTTAAAGTAAAAAAAGAGATCATCATTCTATTAAAGTAGGATCAAAAGTACATTTTCCATCTTTACAACAAAACTAGGTGCTTAAGAAGCCACCACAGATATCAACACTAAACTTAATAGCATAATCCCATATCCCCAACCATATATCAACATTATTACAAACCTTAATAGCGTTAAAAGACCAGACCCACTTACAATTCATCAGTTGGAAATCTACCAGCAATCGGATAGCTAAAATTTTTAACCCCAAAACCCCATTACGAAAGGGATGTTGAGAGAACAGACATCATACTGAGAAAAAACCAACACCAGATAACCATAAACAGGAACAGACGAAAATACCAAGGCTATCTCCAAAAGAGAAGAGCCGACTCCAGAGCCAGATGAAACAAGCTGAAACAACAAACCCAAGCAGGAACCAGGCACCGAAGGAATGAAACTATACAGATGGACTAGCTTCATCCTCAACAATCACCACTGGTGGCGTAGTAGCAACCTCCTCCTTTCCGTAGAGATTGTTCTCTCTCGGGATCTCCACTTTTTTGGGATAGGTAAGGAACGAGATCCCCATATATGCCGCCATCGCATCTAATTTCATATGAATCCACTTTGATTCTTCAACATGATCCTTGCAAAGGTCCTCTAGTTGAGTCATCGGTAGAGATCCAGACAAAATATTAGCATGAGTTTCCATAACCTGGGCAATTAGAGTTTTCATTTCCCGCAACATAACTACAACCCTATTATAAAGAGCTATACGACCCCTAGTGTTTCCAGGGTCGTGGATCTAATCGGACATAGAAACAGCCTCCGGTGGCAGTTCCTACTCTCCCACACTACACCACAAAGTAGCTTCCACATTCTCTACCACCCTCTACACGTCCTGAGGAAAATAACAATGAAATAACAGTGCAGTCGCAGCAGCGCTCCACTGATCCCGATTGGAATTGGCCTGGGCATCATTCCCCTTATCCCCATTGCTCGGCTCACCATGCACCCGTCTACCCCTCTTGGTAGGTCTCCCTCTCGGGGGCATAATATTGATACCCTTACTATCACCTGTCACCCCACTATTGGAAATAACGAAACTCCACTAGATACCAGTGGAACAAAGACTATAGCCACTGATAATATTGTCATCCCTGAATGGAGAATATAAAGGAAGGCCTCCATCTCTGTCCATCAAGTCCATCATCATTAACCAAGCTCTGTAATAATTCCTCATGTCCTGCTCTCTCGTTAACTTAGTAGAAACCGTCTCCATAGGACCCATTTGAATCGTGAGAGCCCGACAAACCATTACCTTCTCACGCACTAGATATTTTAACATGATCATTTTAGACAAAGGAAAGTATACAGAAGGCCAAGCAGTGGCACAGTTAATAAGATTACCTGAGAACCACATGTCCATACCACCCTGCGAAGGGTACCAGTTGTTATGTAATTTGTCGGGAATTGATGTTCTTTTGCCGCCAACTAAGTGCTCCACTCCACCCCGGTCACTTTCAGCAATCATTTTACATTGCTGACAACATATCTCTGACGGTATTTACAAGGCTACCCCTTCACATCCGTCATTAAGGATGCTAGCGCCATGATTTTCCAATGCGTTAGCCAGACAGTTGGCACTCCTTCTAACATGCTGGAAGGTGATGGAGTTGAATGAGGTGATGAGTTCGCCAAGACATGTCAATCTCCACGCCAAACGCCTCGACTGTGCAAGATTGGAATGCCGGGTCCTGTTGTTAAGCTTAATGGCAGTCTGTATAAGCATGTTCGAATCCCCTTCAACAATCAAGCAGCTAAAGCCACGTCGGGCCACCATGCACAAGCCTTACAACATGGCTTCACATTCAGCAGCATTGTTGGTTTCACAACCCAGGTGCCCGAAATATATAAACATAACCTTTCCCTGATCATCACGAAGAACACCGCAATACCCGGCCAGCCCTGGGTTACCCTTAGAAGCACCGTCGAAGTTTAGCTTAATCCATCCCTATAATGGCAGAGACCAAACCTATGAACTATCAGGAGAGGAGCAACCAAAATGGATATGACCAACATGACGAGGGAGCGCAATAATACCCCAAGTATGAAGAATTTTTAACTCAATTTCCAGAATATTCATATCCTGTTTGGTTCACATAGTTAATTGCAGAGTCTCAGTGATTCCATGCTCTATATTCCCCTAGACTGTCTTCCAAGTGTTGAGCTTGCCAGTGAATATTCATTTATTACACTCCTTCCATTCTTCCCAAAGGATAAAACCAGGAAATATTTTCCAAACCCGATTTAGAAGTCTTCCTTGAAAGGGGTCTTCCCTCCACTATTTTACAGTTTCACCTGGAGCATTCCTGACTCTGTCAGACATGAGAAATCGCGTTGCTCCTTCATCCCATAGAAGTGAAACGAAACTGCAACCATCCAACAGGTGCGCAATGGTTTCGTCATTGCTCCCACAAAGGAAACAGAGGGACAATCCCTCGAAACCCCACTTCACAATATGATCCCAAGTTAAGATTTTTTGTTTCAATACCAGCCAAAGGAAGAGGGTGATTTTGGGCCAGAGTTTAGCTCCCCACAGATGTTTCTAGGTATTGTCCACCAGCTGATTCATCGGGTAAGTCTGCAGACTATATGCTTCCTTTATAGTGAAAATGCCATTAGGGAGATAACCCCATCGAAGGATATCCTTACCCCTCTGAACTTTAATAAGGCAGGTCATCAAAATCTCATAGATTTGCCTTCCGATTTCATCCCCATAGGTGTCCGTCCACCATTTCAGTGGGAACCAGACACGAAAACCTCTAGCATTAGAATCCACCTACCAATACTGATTCACCACCTTCCAATTATGGTGCATAATAGGGGAAGCAGCGGGAATATCAGTCATCAGAGAGGAAAGAGAGGGCTCTTGCTGTCATTCATCCAACCATAGATTCATTGAAGAACCTTCACAAATCTCCCAGAAACTATGTTTCCAGATTATCTCACTACTAGCCCGCGCCATATTCCAGATGTTAGAGCCCTTCTCCAGTCCATCTTCCCGAACCATTCCAATTGATTAGTCATCGGAGCATACTTCTTTCCCCAGAAAATTGCCCATTGCTCATTGGAATGAGTAAGCCATCTCCACCAAATTTTGGCTCCACACACCGTACTGAGTTTTTCTGGATCACGAAGACCTAATCCACCATCCTTCTTGGGTTTACAGAGTGTTTCCCAATCAACCAGCGGCCACTTCCTGTGGTCCACCATGCCACCCCACAAAAAGGTACGTTGGATTTTCTTGATCGCCTTCATGACTGACTTAGGAGCATCCAGAACAGAGAATAGGTACAGGGGCATAGCTTGTAGCACATATTTCACAAGAACCACTCTGCCCAAGAGGTTCAAGGATCGAAGCGTCCAATTAGAGAGTCTTTCCTTCATTCTATTTAAGAGATCTTCCCAATAAGCCTTTTTTAAAATTCCCTCAGATAATGGAGCCCCGAGATATTTGGTTGTAAAGGAGATATTCTTGAACCCTCACATTCTTATAATATTCCCCTCACTGATGGGAGGTGTGTTAAAGAAAAAAAATAGAGACTTATCCATATTAATATTAAGTCCTGAGGCTCGTAGAAAAGTGTTCAAGGATTTCTTGATTTGTCTCTAATGTTTATCTATTCAACTAAATGAGAGATGAGTCTACCAAGTCCTTCCATCATAATCACAAAGAGGAAAGGAGAGAGAGGGTCACCTTGTCGAATACCTGGAGAGGGTTTAAAGACAGCAGAAGGGTGCCCATTGATCAGAATGGAGAAAAATGTTGAGGATGTAAGGTTGGCAATCCACTGTATCCAAACATCGCAGAAGCCAAAAGACCTCATAATTTCTTTCATATACACCCAGTTAAGGTTATCATAGGCTTTGGATAAATCTAATTTGAGTAGCATCCTGGCTTTCTTGGTACTCTTCAAGGAGTGAATAACTTCTTGTGCCAAGATAATACCATCCATAATTTGTCGGCCTTCCACAAATCCAAATTGTTCCATAGAGATCAGAGAGGGAAGAGGGGTTTAAGCCGATTGGAAAGGACTTTGGTTATGAGTTTGTAAATTATATTAGAGAGGGAAATCGGTCAAAAAGTATCAGCTTTCTCATCCATCGGGGTTTTAGGGATCAAGGTTATAAAGGTAGAGTTTAAAGCTTGGAGAACCCCTCTCATTCTCCTGGATTCTTCCACCACCTGCCACACTTCCCTTTTTATTAAATTTCAGAAAACATGGAAAAAGTTAGCAGTAAAACCATCTGGCCCAGGGGGTCTTCCTTCCTCCATTTGATTGATGGAAATCTCAACTTCCAGGACTTCAATGGGTCGGGTAAGCATCTCATTCTTCTCCTCCGTGATGAGCTTGGGAATGACAGCTTTGATTTCCCTACAAGCCTCGGTGCGATCAACAGGAGGTTCGGTCACCACCTCTTTAAAGTGATTAACCAGTTCCTATTCAATTTCCACATGAGACTCCACAACCACCCCATCACGCCTCTGCAGGTTACAGATATAGTTATGTTGTCTATGCTGAATAGTAGCTCTATGAAATTTTTTTATATTCTGCTCACCCTCTTTCAACGAGAGATTACGGGATTTTGGCTACCACAGGATCTCCTCTTGCCTCTGTCATTGAGAGAGTTGCTTTTCCAGATGCTTTTCCTCCAAGGTAATCTCAGGGGTCACACCTTTCTGCATAATACATTCCTGTACATGCTCCATCTCTGACTCCAGCTTGGCTTTCCTAACCTGAATGTTCCCAAAGACATCAGTATTCCATCGCTTGATTTTATGTTTGAGTGCCTTCAGTTTTTGTTGAAAGCAATACATCTTCGTTCCTGTGGGTGGGGTGATAGAATGCCACCATTCTTCCACATGGGATGAAAAATCTTCATGAGTTAACCAAAACTTATCGAACCTAAAGGGCTTGGTGATTTTCATTCCTATATTTCTCCACATCAGGGATACCGGCCAATGGTAAAATCCCAAAGATGCAAGTGGGCGAAAGGTCAGAGTACCTCCCAGGAACATGATGCTGTTGGATTAAACTGACCCAGAGGTTTCCAATTAGACCCAGGTTCTTTGTGGTTCTCCCTTTTGACCAACAAAACCCCTTCGCACCGTCCCATTCGGAAACAACCTATGAGCAGGCTGAGGTCTCACCTGAGGTGTATCTTATGGGGTACTACGGAATCAAGTTTCCACAGTAAATGATGAGTTGTTTATATGAACAAGCTGCGTAGCGCAAGACAGAAGGAGTGCACTTCGGGTCAAAGCGATGCGGTTCGAAACAGGATCTACACTGCGATTGACTACGGTGCGGTGATGGGAACACTGCGGGCCTCACTAAGGGCTTCTTACTGCTGCGAATCTTCTACTGGAACTGGGAATCAACCACACTTATCCTCTACTTGGAAGATCTTGAAAATGTTAAGGCACTGAGATGAATATCACCCATCCATCCATTCAGGCACTTACTGGTTATCTTTCTAGCATTCATTCAAGGGATTAGATCATTACAACGTGAAATGAACTGATAGACGCGACTAACCGTACCATGTTCCTTCACTATGTTTAAGAAAGTATTAAACTTAAATGACTGATTCATGATCTTAACATATAATTGAAATGTTCGCCATTCATCTATTCCTGTGGAACCTAGCATATCATTCCCAAACTTCTCTTATTGGTAAATGCATATCAAAGTTCTCCTATTACAGCATGCAAGGAAACATTCAAACATTCATTCTACAGGCAATACAGACAGTCATTCATTCATAAAACATAATCGCATAACACAGGATTTAACGTGGTTCACTTCCCCGGATGGAAAGCTGCGTCCACAAGAACAGTAGGTAATATATTTCTTTGAAAAGGGATGGGGAAACCGTTCTTAGTTTGCGCACTCAGCTACAGACTCTCCTTTCTATCAGCTAGGTCTCTGCACACACAGCTGCAGAGCCTTTACAATATTCTCAGCTCGGAGATATTTCTCAATACAAAAAGTTATATCATGATTACTCTAGCAACTAGCATCTAGCCCCCAAAAATAGAGCAACCCCATCCCATACAAAATTGTATTCTTAAATAGATCATGCCCGAAGGTCATGTATGTATAGTGTCAAAGACCTAAAACCCAAAACCCTAAGGGTTTCCAAAACTGCGTCGATTTTCCAAACCGGCTTGCTGGCTCCTGGGAGCGCCTGCTTGATCATGTTGGATCTCCACGTCCTCATCTTGTCGCTATATGCCTTCCTGTCGCATGCATGCCTACAGGATGCTTCTACCGAACCATTTCTCTCTAATGGTTTCTCCTTCCAAGCATGCCAAATGTCACTTTCATTAACAACCCACGCGTGGCCGCCTTCCTGATTTGCTTATGTCTGCTGCTCGACAATCCTGGAATATCTTTCCAAAAATGGCTGCTACCAGTCCAACCGGTACCTGCACCTGATACTTATCCAGCACTCCGCTTTGCTGGCTCCACGTGGCCTCCTAACTCCGCAGCACTGCTTCTGTGCAACACTGGTCTTCGCATCATGGCCAAAACTTCGATGTTGCGCGCAACTCCGCAGTCTGGTCAAAAGTTGGATGCTGCGCGCATCTTCGCAGCATCCTCAATACTTAGCAAAAATTGTATTTCTGAGCTACACTCAGCTCAGCTTTCCCTGCTTATCTCAAAAAGGTGTTTCCACAACTTTTGTCTTAACCTGGGCCCAACATGCCCCTAACACTTACATGTGGCTCGTCCCCGAGCCACTTGCTGCTTCAGTTGTCTCACTCTGCTCTGCGACCGGTGGGACTAGTTTGGTCGCGAACTCATTATATACACCGAGCAACTGCTCCACTACTTAGCTGGTATCCTGCTCAACTTGTTGAACTGTTTCAAGCAGCGCTGGAGTTATCTCTTCTCCAATATGGTCCTGTACCTGCTCTTGGTTTTCGTGCAGTTCCTTTACCTTATCTCCTATCTGCTGCGATACTGCTGTAGCATCCTCCAGGATTTGTTGTGACTGATTTTCCATCTCAGTCTCCTTCTCTCTTAATGCTTGGAATTGCTTCTTTAAGCCTGATACTTCCTTGTACTTGGACAGCCTCTCCCTGGGTGGCAAAGCCTTGAGCTCTGCGTCCAACTTTTCTAATGCGATCTATTTTTTTTTTACCGTGGTCTTTACCTACAACAGCCCCTGTTCCTCTTCAAGGGTGGTGAATGCCTTGGAAACTTGTTCCAACAGATCTTGGCACTGAGCCATGCCACTTGTTATGTTCTGCGCAGCGGTCTTGATGGCTTTCTCTCTCAACTATTGATCAGTTAATGGCGCATGTATGTTCATCTGTGCCTTCAACGAGGTAATATCAGCCTGATAAAAAGTTTTCCTTATCTTTCATCTCCGACTTCAAAGATCTTACCCTATCCCCGATCCTCAGAACTGTGTCCGCAGGATCATCCTAGAGTTCTATACCTTCAATATCCTGCGCAACATTGGATATGGTAGTCTCCAAATTTTGTCGGTGGTCCAGTTCATTCCGTAGCTGCATTTCTGCGTGCAGCTAAATTTACCTGTTGGCTGCGGTGAGCTCTGCTTGTGACTTCATCGACTCCACCATCCGGTCATGCATCTCCTCAACGATATCCGTGTGGATGAAGTGCAATCTTGGTAAGGGTATTTTGGCTAAGTCGATCTCTACCCTCTCGACTCCCTTTGTGTCCAGCACAATGTGTTCTGCCATCGGCAATGCAATAGCCAATGGGTCCACATGGGCAATTCTAGTCTTCGACGATAGTGTTATTGCTAGTTATTGGGTTTCTTGCTGTGAGGTCCTGACCGACCTCCCTTCCGCTCCTGTGCCACGCGGCAAGAGCAGAACTTTCTGGACATCGTCTATTTTCTTCAGCAGGCCTTGCATTGCGAGCCGCGTCTTCTGCAGTTCATCGTGGATGACCTTATCCTTTTTATCTTTATCTTCCATGAGCTCCTTCATCTGGTCTGAGACCGTTTTGGCTATCATCTCATAGTCATCATCATTGAGGACTGCCTCCGATTGAATCTTTGTGGCCTTCACCTTCTTCCTCGACTTTGGCTTCTGCGAAGTCTCAGGTTCTTTTCTCTTCCCTGTTTCTTCAATGATTGGGCATGACAGTGAGATTGGCTCATCTTCTGTTGAATCTGTCTCCACGTCCATAAATTCTACGCGGAACTCTAGTGGCCAATCTTTCATGAGGTATTCAATGTCCTGCTCATACATGATGTAGTTCCCTGGGAACCACTTCGGTTTCTTTGTTTGTGCTTTCGGCGATATGAAGATACATTTCATATCCACCTCAAAGTCGATGACATGGATATACTTCGCCGTGACCTGCTTTGTAATGTGGGCTGTCTTCATGATTGCATTGTGTAGCTGAATATAGTACTGGTAAAAGAATTCTGTTGTCGCATGCTGGTGCTCTGCATTTGTGTTCACCCAAAGGTTAGCGAACCGAAATCCTCTGGGATCATTGGTCTCCATAACGACGCCCACATAATCTCATGGCTCCTTCCATCCACAAAAAGCAATCAGGACGATGAGCCAGGTGAAATGGAACTGGCCACCATTCACCTATGTGTCATTGAGTTCTTCAAGGAACTCATTCAGCAAAAACTGACACCAATTATATTGGGTGCCTTCAGTCGCTGCGGCACCAAGGAGTATTGCACCCGCAGGCACCTCCGGAGGCCTAGCTGTTTTGAGTATCTTGCCTATGAGCAGCTGCGTTACAAATTTTGTTGCTCTGTCCTCTATATCTTATGTTGGGAAACCTCTTTTTCCCTTCGCAACCGGGTGGGTTTTCTTCATCTTCTCAACAACCTCTTTTTCTTTGCTCTTCTCTTGGAAGAATTGCTTAGGATCCTTACCGTGCTTGCTTAGCCCAGTAATGCGATGGATCAGATCGATATTCAGATCGATGTTTCTATCGAGCCATAGATATCCTCGGTGGATTCACGCCATGAGTGTGCGAACTACGATATTAAGTTCTGGAGAACGGTCAAAATGTGGCAATCTTAGCAAGTTCTGTAGCCCCGACTGAACGAGAGGTGTTAGCCAGCTCTCAGCAACCAGGTTAAAAACTCCCTTGGCATCCTTTTTCCAACACATATACTGGTCTGGTTGAAAATCTAGGTACTTGGGAACATCTGGCTCATCCTTCTTCATTCCCAAGAGGTCATAATCCTCCCATTTACATTCTTCTATCTTTCCCAGTAGATTCTTAGCAGTCTTTACATGCATTGAGATAGGTGACAGTGGGATGTCATATCTCACATTCTTGGACAATTTAAATACAAGGGCATTTAGTGCCCGCAGGGAGATATATTCCGGTGTCATCTTCAAGGGTTCTTTCTGAAAGACTGGAGATTTTTGTGCCAAGGAGCCCATCTTTATGATCTTGGTTCGAGGTGCAGTTATGTCTTTTCCTTTATCTTTCGCTTTTTCCTGCATTGTTGGATTAATTCTTGGTGATCTGCGGGATCCTTCACCTTGTTCTATGGCGACCTTCTTAACTGGAGTTTTCATTAATTGCTGAATCCCTCCGTGCTGAAAGATCCTCAGTGTTTCTTCAATGGTCAGTTATTCTTCTCTATAGGAAGGTTCGGACATTCACTAATGAGATAGTGGCTAAGGCAGACAGAATACAAATGGCTACTAGCTCGGGGAGATTAATCACACAAAAATTCTAAGTGCTCGGTAACGCCCGCCAGTCTCCCAACGGTGTTATTTATAGGCGTAGCAGACCCCCTCCCGCATCATTCAACGGCTAGATAGGCATTTAATGTGGTGTCCGTTGGTGAATTTGAGAGGATCCTTCGGTATTTTCCATCGTCGACGTGCTCAGAATGGTTATCTTCTCTTTAAATGTTGAAGCGGTTGCTGCAACGGTCATCTAACGGCTATTTTTCTGAAAAGCCATGCAACGGCTATTTTTCTCTGAGTGTTGCGCTGAACTGCGCGGCAAGCCATCTGCAACCCTGCATGGCTACTTCGCAGTGCCAAAAATTTCCAACTGCGTGGCTTCCACTTTTTTTTTTTTCCTTCCGCGTAGCTTCAACAGTGTTGTGCGGTGCATAGATCATTCTTCTTATCATACCTTCTTCCTTTTATCATACATGTACAGACTCCTTTATATTTCTAGTGTCCAATTTCAACTGTACTTGACACTTAGAACTTCCTTCCTTTGCTCGTTATTTAGGGTTCTGCGAAGCAATGCTATCATGGTATAGCTTTAGCCTGCTTCCATTTATCAAGGTTGGCAAGGTATCACCAGCTAAATTGGCTAACTAGACTGCACCAGTGTTAGTAACATGTATCACAGTATATGGGCCAAGCCAATGCATCTTAAATTTACCAGGGAAATTCATGAATTTGCTATCATACAGGAGGACTAGATCACCTACCTGAAAACACTTGTTCTTTATATGGCGATCATGCCATGCTTTCTCACAGTCCTTTTGAGCTTGCTGGTGGAAGCCTGCGATGAAGCGATCTTCCTCCAAGCCTAGTAAGTGTAGCAATCTTTCTTCTAGAGATTCACAATCTTCCATCCCTGTGAATGCATCAATTCTTAAACTAGGGACAATATATTCCATAGGCATTATAGCCTCCTGCCCATAAACCAACCAAAAGGGTGTCTGTCCTGTCAATTTCTTGCATGTGGTCCTATATGCCCATAACATAGATGAGACGCGCAGGTCCCAATCGTCTCTATTTACATTGCATATCTTAGTGAGTGCGTTCTCCAATATTTTATTGAAAGCCTCTACAGTACCATTTTCCTATGGATGATATGGAGTATTGCGCTGATGATGAATGTGTAATTCCTCTGTAAGTGCCTCAATAGTCTTGTTCAAAAAGTGAGTACCTTGGTCACTCATCAAAATCTTCGGACAGCCAAATCTAGTGAGTATTTCTTCAAAAATAAAATGCGCAGTAGTACTAGCGCTGCAATCCTTAAATAGTTTTGCTTCTGCCCATTTGGTGAGGTAATCAGCAGTGGTAATAGTATACCTTGCACCCGTTCTTTTTCCTGGTGGGTTTATAGGACCCACAAAGTCTATTGCCCATTTTTCAAATGGCTGCAGTGTCAACTGTGGATTCAATGGCATCTCAGCTCGGCATGATGGTTTTCCTGTCCTCTGACAGACATCACAGTTCTTGCAATGTTCTTTGGCATATTTATGGAGCGTAGGCCACCATAGCCCTACACGCAATATCTTCTGCGCGGTAGCCCTTCCTGCATAGTGACCTCCCGCGATTCCTGAGTGTTCATGATCGAGTACGCACCTGCGCAGGACTTCATCTGGCCCAAGTTTGTATAACTGACCTGCAATTATAGTGAAGTCCATGGCACGCACCACTAACTATTTTTTCTGCTGGATAGAGAATTCCTCCGGTGCCAACCCTGTGGTTAGGAAATCAATGATATCCTTGTAATAATCATCAACAACCTATATAGAAAATAGCTGTGCATCAGGTAGACTGTCTTCAATGTTCGTTGGCTCCTCTCCTGACTCAATGCTTGACAAATGATCAAGGCCCAAGTTCAGTCTACCTGGCTTGACAACAATCTCAAAGTCATATTCCTAGAACAGCAATAGCCATCTGCATATGAGTCCCCCTAACACTGGCTTGTTGACCAAATATTTCAACGTAGAATGGCCAATAAACATAAGGAAGTGTGATCCCAGCAAGTATTGTCTAAATTTCTGTAGGGCATATACCATCGCAAGGCCTTCCCTCTCAGTAGTAGTATAGTTCTTCTCTGTTGTTGAAAGCTTTCTGCTAGAAAATGCAATAGGGTGGTCAATACCTCCCTCTCCTGGCTAAGCTAACACGATCCCCAGGGCAATACATGATGCGTCAACATGGACATGGAATGGCTTTGTCTAGTCTGGAAAGACTAGAATCGGCGCAATCACCATCTTTTCTTTCAATGTATCAAAACCATGTTCGCATTCTGCATTCCAAATGAACGGTGCATCTTTCTTCAGCAGCTTCTCCATTGTTGTGGTTATCTATGCATAACCCTTTATAAATTTCCTTTAGTATTTGGTATGGCCTAAGGTAGAGCACAACATCTTGACTAAATTCTGTGTTGGTAAGTTTGCGATGATTGCAATCTTCATAGGGTCTACCATCAATCCTTCCTTACAGACAATGTGGCCAAGTAAAATTCCATAGCGCACATAGAAAATACACTTCTTCAAATTCAAGGATATTTGATGCTGTCGACACTTTTCTAGCATCATACGGAGATTCGCGCAATGATTTTTCAATAGACCAAACACAGTCCAATCATCAAAATACGCTTCTAAAAACTTGTGCATAAAATCTTTAAATGTTGCGACGACGACTCTGGAGAATATGGCAGGTGCGTTCTTCATACCAAAAGGCATGATGGTGTACTAGAATGACCCCCATTCTGTAGCAAATGTCATCTTATGCCTATCCGCAGGATCAATCCTAATCTGATGATAACCAGAGAAACCATCAGTGAAAGAATATTCCTCATTTCCTCCAACGTTATCAAGCACTTCGTCTGTGAATGGAGTAGGAAATGGGTTGTGCATGGAAGCATCATTCAGTTTTCTGAGATCCACACAAATCCTGATCTCGCCTTTTGCTTTCTTGTCTTGAACAACCATGGGGCTAATCCATTCGAATTCTTCGACTGGTTCAATGGTTCTCGCCTCTACCATCTTATCTAGCTTTGCGCGGACTTTTTCCTTGTAGCGCGGATTTAATCTGTATGGCCTCTGCTTGACAGGCTTAGCACCTGGCTTTAAAGGTATTTTCATGACCCTTAGGTCTCCCAAAATTCCTTTCATCTCTGTGAATTTTGTCGGAAACAGTTCTTGATACTCATATAAGGTATCTGTGATCTCTGCAACAGTCTGATCGTCCCAATAATCTCCTATTGATGCGAACTTCGGCTCTTTATCTGTGCCAATGTTCACTTTTTGTGTTCTTACTGGTCCAGTCATATCTGGGATTTCCAACGGAGGTCCTTCTACCTCGCGCACGCCTTCTGACTCTGGTATATCTATGTTGCACAGGTCCTCTTCATCGTCTTTATTTGTATCATTGGTATGTTCAGCTAAGTTGTAACAGTCGATAAAGTGCTCTTCATGTTCCTTCCATTCTGATTGTAAGTGCGCAGGAACACAATCTATCCCAAAAAATTCCTGCAATGTTATGTTTTGATGAGGGCATTCATCCTGGAATATGCGCTTTTTGATTAGCTATAATGCTTCATGGATTAATGGATTCTCATCTTCAAAACTGAATCCTTCTGGAAGTTCGCAGTGAACAGCTCCCAATCAGTGAATTCACTGCACAACTCTAGGTCGAGGTACCATTTCTCTGGGATACCCACATCCAATGTATTTACAAATAAATGTACCCATTCTGTAGGTGGTCTTCCCACCCATTCCTTTGAACAGACTTCAATATGCTGACTAGGGTCTGTTTGTCTATTATACTTTTCAAGGGGTAAAGTAACCTTTTCGGTGAACCGGATCTGCATCTTAGTTCTGCATTGATCCCAAGTGGTCAATGTCTTCTTATGTGCATTCCACCATCTGGCAGGTGTATCGCGCAATGCTATATCTAAATATGGTAGTCTATGCTCATCTGGTATAGCTGTAGTATATTCCCTTATGAAACTGTATACATTAGTAGAACCATCATATGTGGGAATAGGACTCACCTCTTTTCCGATCCAACGCAGTGATTTCGTAACCTGCGCACATGTTCTTGCTGATACTTCATGCATGCGGCTTTGCCAATTTTTCAGTCCTGTATTTGAGTCAGAGATACAAGAAGTGTCACATCTCCAGCTGAGCGTACCATCCGCAGTAGGATTAATATAGTCTTCTTTGTTCGCAGTCCGCTGGTATAGTCGGTCTAAATCTTGAGCTTAAGATTCCTCCTGAATCGGCTCACTATATCTGTCACCATCTTTAGGATCCAATGGTGCGATGACCCTAAGATGCTTCCCTTCAAAGATCATCTTCTTTGTCTTCAAGTTTATGATAGCCAAGTTATCCATAGCCCAATCAATTCCCAATATTGTTGGAAAAGGTTGACTATCATCCACAATTTCAATAACTTCAAAGTTTGCATGACTCTGTACTCCGTCGATGTCAACTACTACATTAGCTAAGTGGCCAAAAGGTATGACCTTCTCTTGATTAGCCATTCTTAACTGGATAGGTGACCAGAGCAACTTTGGTCGACCCATCTACTGCCATGTCTGCTTAGTCAAGACATTCACTTCTGATCCCAAATCAAGGATGACTTCATCCATTTAAAAATCTCTTATCTGCGCAGTGAGCATCATCTCTCAGCCTGTTCTTTTGTGCTTCCTTATATGATGTACAGTGCTATCTGGAGTCTCTGTTGCGAGCTGAGGTTCATACTGGCTGATGAGCTTCTGGAGCTCTACTATGGCTTTCTCACTTTTTAGTAACTTCATGCAGCTTCGCAAGAACTGCGTAACAGAAGTATGGACATCTGTTGCAGTGCTTATTTTATCATAAGGAGCCGATATGTCTTCAACATGCGGTGTTTCACTGCGCAGTGGGATCCTTGATGACTTATCTACTGGTTCTCTAAAGGTATCCCATGCATCAATGAAGATCTCCTTGTTCTTCTGTAAGTTAAGAGGGGGTGCTTTTCCTGGAGCTTTCCTTATCCATACCGTTTCAAGGGTATCCTTCTTCGTATGTGCCTCCCTTGATGTTGAAGCTTCCTCTCCTCTATCGCGACCTGTCTCAGCGCCACTACATGTGACCACAATGATGCTCGGATCCACTGGTCTATTTTCTACTGCGATCCACTAGACATTTGGATTTGGAGCCTCTATTCGTCTTCTCTTCTGCATTTCCACCTCTAATACTAGGCAGTCTTCAATGACATGCTCAAATGATTTACAATAATTGCACGTAGTGCATGGGTTAACACAATCTCTAGATACATGATCGGGTTGGCCACAATTATAAAAAATGACTTGGCTGCAGCCTCTTCCCTGTGCCGGACCAACATTTCTTCCTCTGCCGCGGTATCCACCACCACGACCTCTGTATCCTCCTTGGTCATATTGTGTGTTATCCTGCTTAGGCTGATTTTCTTCCTGTACGCGGTATACGCCAGTGCCTCTCATTGCATCCATATCTCGTTTTCTTTCATTCATTAATTCATATGCATGGCAGTTGGATTCATCATGTCCAATTGATTTACAGAAATTGTAGTATAAATTCTTAGGATTTTTCACATATTTCTGGATGAGGTAACAGTATTCAAGTCTATGTCCCGGGGTTCTGCAAATTTCACACCATGGGGCCTGATTATGATTTAACGGGTTAAGTACACCACTATTAAGATAGTCGTGGAATAGAGGGCAATGCTCGTGGTCATGACCTTCTCCTTTACAACTTGTACACCAGACCTCCTATCTAGGTTCATATCTTTGTTCTTTACGATTTTTCATACTTTGTAGTTCAAGTGTCAGGGTGGTCAGCTGGTTCTGGATCTAAGACATACTAGAACTAGTATCACCAATCGACGAAGCTTCCAGCTTCATTGCGATTTCCAAGACCTCTGCCTATGATAGAACCTTTTGTTGCATCAATGGTAATCTAATATGGGGTAACAACGCAACAATGAACCATTCTTTATGTTGTTCTGGCGATATAACAAAACTTACTTGGTCTAGCAAGGTCTTAAACTTTTGATCAAATTCCCAGACCATTTCAGTTGGTCTCTGCTTTATTTCCTTTAACTCAGTTATACACTGAGATTCAGACTTTGGTTTCTTGAACTCAGCCACCAATGCGGCTTTAATTTCTGTGAGGGTTCTAGGCTGTATCTGAGAGTATTTCATAAACCAGTGTAAAGCTTTGTCTCTAAAGGTGGTGATGAGCTGTGCTTGCTTCACGGCATCATCTTGGATTTGTCTTACACTCCATACGGTTTCACAAAGGAACCAATGATGATCAGGGTCTTCTAGGCCAGTTCCTTTGAATATTGGCAGTTTCATATCCGTGTTTGCCATTGTTGGGTTAGTTTGTGGGGCACTCTGGTTAGTGTGCGGCTCCTGTAAAGGGATCTACACAGTAAATACAAATGGGACTATCGGGAGAGATGGACTAGGATGAGTCTTCTGCGAGGTGGGCTAAGTATTTTGCGCGGTGGGCTGCGTAGCGGGTGGGTTCTGCGATAAGGGTGGCGCGGTTTGCGCAGCCGACGGATTCTCAGGGGTAAATGGTGGTACGGCTTTGTTGTCAATGTTACACGAGATCTCAATATTAATATGGAGTCCAGGGCCTCCCAGATTCTTATTAATTTTATATCTGTTTGTGTCAGAAATTGTTACTAAGGCTAGGGTAACAAGCCAACACAATCTCAAAAATAAAATCAATCCAAACTAGGTTTTTTAGGGTTTTGTTTTGTAGGTTTTGGTTAGAAACTTCAAGAGCATAAGGGAATACATTCAACAGATAAGTAAAAACTAATTCATATACATATATCCATGAAGATGCATATATATCTCAGGAATCCAACAAAAGATTGCAATGAAGTTCATACAATAAAAGACAAGCACCACTGGAAATTATACCTAAAACCAGAAATGAATTTGTCAATCAAGAAACTGTATAAGTTTAAAATGAAGCCAACACATATCAGAAGTGGAATAAGGAGTCATATATTCATAGTTTCATCAAAAATGAAATATGAGAGTTTGCAATACTTAGCAGTGAACAAGTCTGGAAGAATGCACAGCTTGCAGACCTCCTCTAGCTCTCCAAAAATTCGAACCCTTACAATCTCTTTTCTCCCTCTATAAATAGTTTTTTATCCCCAAAAAACAGTTAGGGTATTTCCTACTAATCCTCCATCGAATAACTAGATTAGGTAAAATAGCATTTACATTTTTACAAATCACAATTTTGCTAAAAACAGCAAGTCTTTAACAAAAAGCCTTAAATGAACCTAACTGCCCTAGATCTCTTTCGATGCCTCCACTAACAAAGAGATGCCATCTAGACTTGAGGATCTTTTCTTCATTCTTTTGTGCTTTTGCTCCATCTCAGCTATCCTTTTCTGTAAGTGTTCATTTTCATGCTGCAAAGTTGCAACTGTCTTTTCTAATTCTGAACTGTGCTTGTCAGCAACCCTTTTTCTTCTGAGTACTTCCTTTGCATCAATCACTAACTCCTGAAAGTTGTCATGAGTATCTTGAAGATCTTCTCTTAATATTCTATTTGCCATCATTAGACCATCATTAACTTCCTGCATGTAGTTCATTTGATGCTTGTACTATTTGACAGTCTTCTTCAAATTCTCCTTGTCAGAATTAACCAGTTTTTCTATTGCAGCATCCTGATCTTCACTTGGTTTCCAAAACATGTCAAAATTCTTAAATATTAATTCCTCTGTCAATGGCTTCACAGCAGTATCTTCAATGATAGGGTTTGAAACACTTGTTACCTGTGCTGATTTAATCTCTTCTGTTAACAATTTTCCAGAATTGTTTTCAACAATGGATTTAGAGCTTTCTTCACTTGTTACCTTTACAGACCCAAAATCCTCTCTTTTAACTGAATGCAATTCATTTTTCTTTAACTGTTCCTCCTCCATGGACTCTTCATCAGAGATGGTCACCTTATCAGTCTTCAATTTTGGATTTAACAGCTTTTTCATACTTAATCTTAATTTGTTTTTCGACCTAGTTTTAGGTCTCCATAAAGAGGTTGCCTCTCCCATCATTTTTAATTTCTTTCCTTGATATTGGATAGATGCTAACTCTACCACTTCCAACTTTTTGATCTTGCTCTTAGGCTTTGTGGTTTTATCCTTTATAGCATGATTTTCTTTAATCTCAGTTTTAACCTCTATCTCAGGCATAAACTGCTCTTCTTCTAACATATAGCCCTCATCATCTGAGAGGACTGTGATGGGGCTTCTTGGCTGGTTATGAACTTCTACTTTTGCTACAGGAATCACTTTGATATCAATTTTCTTCTCTTCTTGAAAATTTGCTATAGGAGATGACTTCTTTTCAAGAAATTCCTCTTCCTTTTTGTCATTAAACAATGAGAACTCGACCTTATTGTGCTCTGAAAATTTCTGAGGCTGACTGTCATTCTGTCCTTCATCTGCTACCTGCTTTGTTCCCTTCTTAACTTTAATGTCATGTTTCTTTGCAGGTTTAACTGAATGCCCTAATTTTTGTATCATTACTTTTCCCTTATCAGTTTGTCTTTTGGGTTGTTGGTCTTCTCCTTTAGAATGAATCCCTGACCAAAACAAAAAGAAGTCCCAAGTTTTTTTCCTCATGCTGTAACACTGTAGAGATGATTAACTTAATGAGACCATGATGAAACAATGATTGAGAAGTATGATCATCCTGCTGTTTTATTTTGCTTGACATTTTCTGCAGGCTTTTGAAGAAAAAGAATGGCAAATTCATTTTAGAAACTCCTGGCATATGCTGTAAGAACCTGAGATGATATTTGAACACTAATGAATACCTCCCTTCACAAGTCACATAACTCTGAAGAATCCTTATAGGTTCAATCCACTCCTTCCTGAAATTATGTATGAGAATACCTTTGTTCCAGTCAGGAATAACATTAGGCAATAAGTATCTTTGAGGATCAAACTCAAAAGGAGACTTCTTAAACCAGAGCTCGCCTTCATTACTAATTTCAGTGGCTTCTGAAATTAAATCTACAGTCAATTTGAATCTCAAAGGATCCATTATGATCATCTCATTCTTAAGTCCTTTGGCAAAATTGCAGGACACTTGAGCATTAAAACCATCTATCTTCTTGAAGAATTTCAACCATCCTGCCTGTTGGAACAGCTCTGCACAATCTGGAAGTTTCTGAATCCATGTCAAGTCTGTGGGTTCAGCCCTATTAACCTTACCACTTTTACTGCTTTTTCCCATATCTTTCTTTTCAGGGAACAGGAACAGTCTAGTTTTAGGTTTCAGAAATGTCTTATAAGCTGTTTTCTGAGCAAATAATTCTGCAGGTTATAACAATTTCAGTGATATTTAAATCACCTGCACAAATTAACAGACCTTCCTGTGTAGCACCTTTATCAACTAGAAGAATTCCCTCTGTGTAAAAAAACTGAGTTCTACAGATAATTCTGTGAGTCTTTTCGACACCCTATTCTGTATATTCTGATGTTTAAAACATTAGGTCATGAGAGAAAAATTCATGCAGATTCCTCTTAACGGGCTTCAGCTAACTGTTTCTGTGGTGAATTCCTCATCTCATGATCTATTACACCCTCCTCAGCAACCAATTTTTTCAGAAAATCGCGCAGCAGCAAAAACCCCAATTTTCCAGCTATAAGGGTTATAACGTAATACCTGTTAATTACTCGTCCATCGTGGCCAAATGTCTTCAATTTGAGGTGTCAATGATGTCCTCCTTCAAGCACAGGTGTCCTCATATCAATTTTTTAGCTCCAGGTGAATGAATTCAAAAGCCCTAAATTCGCTGGCGCCAGAACACACCTGTCTCCTTTCCCCAGCGACACAATCCACCGTTTAACAGTGAACTCTCATGCACAAACACTGCCTCCTCTGTGATGATGCGTGTGACAAGAGAAAATTGACAGCTAAAACCCGGAATTGGCTGGTCTCTGTGCAACTGAACCCACATAACCTGTAATGATACCTTTGTTTTCTCTTCGTGATTAACAACCAACTAACATCATGCTCAAAATGCTGCACACACGTGTTAAACACTCACATAATGCGATTAGATACTCTCACTCTGCATCATGATTGAAATCAGATCAAGAAATAACAAAAAACTCATGCCACGATATTCTTGTAGCGCGCTCTGTGTTAAACTTTGGTGTAGCGCTACAAGAATATCTTTTAACCAAAAAATAGCAATTTTCTAACTTTTTTGCCAATTTGTCGGAGATTTTGGCAGCTATTTGGTTTAGGACATTAGTTCAACTACTCTCTAAAGTCATTAATGATTCCCCTTTTGAATATATAACTCTCATTGACCCACTTTTCAATATAAAAAAAATGACCAAAATCAAATGAAATCTGAAAGGACTGGGTTCAAACTTTATTCAATCATTCATAAGGTTCTTAAGAAGACAAAAACCAAAACTGAAAACCAAAAATTAACTAAGATAGATTCAAAAAAGAAACCAAAAATTTGGAGAGAATAACTAAAAATGCAGAAAAAATTACTGACTTAACAATATCTCTTACCACTTTTAAGAGTATGTGTCTCTTCATCATAATCAATATATATACTGTTTACCATGACAAACTTTAAAAATTACTGCATTCTTAGAACACCTTTCTTAGCTAACAACATCTTAATGTATAGACTGAGATTGTTCAGAAACTTACCTTGGAATCCTTCGAAAAAGTTTGCTTCTGCTTGGCTATAGGATTTCAGTGTGTCTACAGCAAATTCTATTACAAATCCTTCTAGCATATGATCGACCCAATAATCAACTGCGCGTGACAATGGGTTGTCTAACGCTTTGAGCTGTGTTGTGAGCTCAGGATTCCACTCTGTGGGTACTCCTCCTTGGAAACAAGTTTTCTTCTCTGCGAACCGCGAGATCCAAGCATGCAGCTCGTTTGGAAACGATGCCCAAAATATCTCGTGAATATCATCAAACAAATATCTCTCTGACCACTGTGTGTTACTTAGACGCGGATGTCTATTCTCTTGTCTGTTAAAATCTCTTATGGTCTTATCCCACCAAGCTTGGATTTCTGTCTTTTTAGGATGCCAATTGTCAGATCCTTTGGGGAACTAATATTCTTCTTCACACATCGTGATTGCAACTCATCATGGATTCTAGCATGGCAACGGAACCATTTGTTGGCTTAAAATAACCCAAAGGTTTCCAATTAGACCTAGGTTCTTTGTGGTTCTCCCTTTTGACCAACAAAAACCCATCACACTGGCCCTTTCGGCAAAAACCTGTGAGCAGGCTGAGGTCTCACCTGAGGTGTATCTTATGGGGTACTGCAGAATCAGGTTTCCACAGTAAATGATTAGTTGTTTATATGAACAAGCTGTGCAGCGTAGGACAGAAGGAGTGCGTTGCAGTTCAAAGCGATGCGGTACGCAGCAGGATCTACACTGCGAGCGACTACGGTGTGGTGATGGAAACACTACGGGCCTCACTAAGGGCTTCTTACTACTGCAAATCTTCTACTGGAACTGTGAATCAACCACACTTATCATCTACTTGGAAGATCTTGAAAAGGTTAAGGCACTGAGATGAATATCACCCATCCATCCATTCAGGCACTTACTGGTTATCTTTCTACCATTCATTCAAGGGCTTAGATCATTACAACGTGAAATGAACTGATAGACGCGACTAACCGTGCCGCGTTCCTTCACTATGTTTAAGAAAGTATTAAACTTAAATGACTGATTCATGATCTTAACATATAATTGAAATGTTCGCCATTCATCTATTCTCGTGGAACCTAGCATATCATTCCCAAACTTCTCTTATTGGTAAATGCATATCAAAGTTCTCCTATTACAGCATGCAAGGAAACATTCAAACATTCATTCTATAGGAAATACAGACAGTCATTCATTCATAAAACATAATCGCATAACACGGGATTTAACGTGGTTCACTTCCCCGGATGGAAAGCTACATCCACAAGAACGGTTGGTAATATATTTCTTACAAAAGGGACAGGGCAACCGTTCTTAGTCTGCACAGTTAGCTGCAGACTCTCCTTTCTCTTGGCTAGGTCTCTGCGCACACAGCTGTAGAGCCTTTACAATATTCTCAGCTCGGAGAGATTTCTCAATACAAAAAGTTATATCATGATTACTCTAGCAACTAGCATCTAGCCCCCAAAAATAGAGCAACCCCGTCCCATACAAAATTGTCTTCTTAAATAGATCATGCCTGAAGGTCATGTCTGTACAATGTCGAAGACCTAAAACCCAAAACCCTAAGGGTTTCCAAAATTGCGTCGGTTTTCCAAACCGGCTTGCTGGCTCCTGGTAGCGCCTGCTTGATCATGGTGGATCTCCATGTCCTCATCCTGTCGCTATCACGGGCTAGATGGCCATGGGTATGACACCGCCGATAGCGGAAAGGGATATGTTAATAGTCAAGAGTTTGAAACCATTCAAAATATTCCCAGTTTAAAGTGATCCCCTCCGGGAGGGTTTTGGAAATATTCATATAGACACAAATGCGAGCATATGAAACATACCTTCCCTGCTTGGTCTGATCAGAGATCTTGACAAAGTGCCCCAGAGTTCCTCCAATAGCTTTTAAAATGTCTTGATCCCAGTATTCTGATGGAAGCGAGTAGAGTCTAATCCAAACTGGGGTGATTGAGAGATCCTCCTTGTCCGAATTGAAATGGTCCTTCTAGATACCTAAGAATAGACCAGTTGAGTAGTAAAAATAGGGGCCACCCTCAAATATCCAATCCTTGTCCTCCACATTCTAGAAAACCAAAGTAAAGAAACCCTTGGAGCCAAACAATAGGTCAAAATGTCCTTTCAGTTTCCAGTATGAGTGTATCCACCAGGTCAAGGCTTTCTCCATAGGCCATATACCCATAAATTTCCCTATTAGTGTTAGGATATTCCTATACTCCATCCTAGTCCTACTAGCTTTCCAGTCATTTTCATTTTCAGTCATGCATGCAAAACTAGGGTTTGCATGCATTCTAGGTCATCAATCCCAGCACCTAGTCCTCAGCAAACTAGCCCCCGGAGCTTCTTTCAGATCATTTCTAGCCCTCCCAGTGACTAGTGCGCCCTCCTTTGCTTCACTGCATGACAAGGGCGCCTTCTTCACCTACCAGTCCAGTTATATTCAGTTATATTGAGTTATCTTCAGTTATTTCCCTGATTTAAGGATTAACTGACTCTTTACTGAGTTTATCACTCTGTTGGACCTCCAGTGAGACTAGATTGACCATTCTGACTCCAATTAACTCCTATGGAGCCCCCCACTGAGCCTCCTTCACTATATTAGTGCTTCCATGTGCCAGTTACACCAACCACATTCAGTTAGACTCAGTTTGACTCCCGGTTGACCATTACTTGTGCATTGATGACTTCACTGATGAGAAGGTCGACTCCTAGTTAGGCATTGATGACTCTCCACTGATTATGGATCTGTGCATGAAGTCTAATTCGAATTCCTCCTAGTGAATTCGAATCCTCATACTCAGCATTGTATATTTACCTGTTTACTATTCAATTTAATGTAACATGTGTAATTATTCTGCCTCAATCAGAGTTTCTTTGGATCTAAGTTCTATTGCTTGTCTCTTCTTCTATTATTCCTAAATTATTTCATTGTGAGGTTTACATCATCTCTTTGGATCTTATGTGGGAAATTTCACATGGTATCAGAGCATGTTGAGATTAGTGTTTACCTCCATTCTTGAGAGTTTTTTGCAGGTTATTAACAAGATTTCGAGTGCAGCAGTTGCAGCAGTTTCTTCATTTTTGCAGCAGTAGCAGTTGCAGTTATTCTCTATTGTTTTTGCAGGTCCTCTACAGCTTCAATGGATTCATATTTAGAAGGAATCCCTCTTCTTTCTCCATTCAACTATGATGAATGGAAACAAAAAATGATAGCATATTTGAAGAGCCATGATCTCTTTGATTGTTATTTTGAAAGAGAGTTCGAATCCTCTGAAGAGAATATTGACTGGTTGAATAAAGGTGACATGGCCTTTGGAACAATGATGCTTGCCTTGTGTGCATACCAAATATTCAAATTCAAATACCGTGATGGTGTTGAAACTCCAAGAGAGTTATGGACTCCAAAAGAATGATGGGCTCACCTGGATGAAAAATTTGGCAGAAAGAATGAAGGACTTGGTCCTAACCCATTCAAAAGCAAGCAAAGTGATGCATTCGCTCCCCTTGATGGTCTCTCAGATCATGAACCAGTATCATCTCATATTGAATTTGTTGACAAAGAACTTGCAGATTCTCCACTCATGCTCAAACTTTCTTCTTTTTCTGTGCCAGCTCACACTCTAGATATTGCAGAAGGTCCTAAATCCTCTCTTGCACCAGAGTCTGTTGGTTTGCATCATGATCACATGATTATTTTAGAGGTCAAAACAGCTACTGAAGGTAATGCATTCGCTCCTCTCCAGCTATCTCCTCTTTTATACTACTATATGATCATAAATTCATGCTTTCAGAAGGTCATTGAAGAATATGGCCATTTCCATTCGCTTGGGATAATTTCTCATGCATCTACTGGTTTTGATCTCACCTCTCATGGTTCAAAGGAGATCCCAAGAAACCATGATTCAAGTCTTGGATCTAATTTGGATTCTAAGCAATTACTGCTTGGGATAATTTCTCATGCATATGATAGTTTTGATCTCACCCTTGCTGGTTCAAAGGAGATCTCAAGAAACTGTTTTTTAAGTCTTAAATCTGATTTTGATTTCAAGCAAACATGTAATAGTTACTTTTGGCATAATCTCACCCATGGTGGTTCGAAGGAGAAGACAAAAGACTATATGCACTTTCACAGATTTGATCCTACCTCAGCTGATTCGAATCACAGGTTCAAGGATCATTCTCATACTGTTGGATTTGTTCTCATCACATTCGATCTGAAGAGCAAGTACAAGCACATGCTTTTTGAGCATGATCCACTTCTTCCCAAGAAGAAGATACCTCCAGACATATGACCAAGCATCACACATGCTTGAGTTTGGAGCATTTATTTTTATGTGTGCCTTATAGTCTATTTATGTGGGCAATTTCACAATTAGGGCATGGTCCGTCATATGCTGAATTTTTTCCTTAACCCGTGTAGGGTTTACTGAAATGGCCGAGATGCTGTTAGATTTGGGTATACAGATCCCCTATCCCACTTCCCCTCTAGTCACCTCAAAAGTATCCGTCCTAGGATTTCAGCCCTCTCCTCTTATTCCTTCTTCCTGCAATAGTACTAGCATAATCTCATTCAGCTGCAGTTTTTCCTTCATCTGAGGAGGGGAGAGGCCCCTCCCCTGCGATCGCACCATCTCGCCGACGATTGATCCCACAACCCAGTGCCAAGCGCGTCCCTCACAGAGAAAAACAGAGCCACAGCTCAACCGTTAAAATTAATTACTTCTTGGAGCCCCAAATTCATCATTCCATCATCCGGGGGATATTAAAAAAATCAAAATACATTAATATTGGAAAGAAATATAATTTTAAAAATAACTATAATGATAGTTAAATTATATATATATATATGTGAAAGATTGGTATTTATTTATTTTTTATTTAATATTATTATTAATATTGTTATATATTTTTATTATAATATTTCTTAAATTTAAAATATTAATTATGCTAGAATTTTTATATATTTCAAATTTATATTAATGTTTAAAGGATGAGAGTTATGAGGTGGTAATGGTTCATCATTTTGATAAAGTAATATTTTGAAAATAAACATATTAATCTCGAAGAAATGTGAATTTATAGGAATTCAAATATATGCATTGTGAAAATTTGTTAATATTTCATTTAAAATCCATATGCATTGTGAAAATTTGTAGGAATTCAAATATATGCATTGTGAAACTATGTTAATAGAAATTATTCCATAAAATAATGATATTGTTTTATTTCTTTTAAAATGAAAAATTATTTATAATTTAAGTCTAAAAAATAATTATTATTTTAGAGATACATAAAATTTAATCATTTAGAATTTATTAAAAATAAATAAAAATATCAATATATAATATGTCAACATTAATTGCATTTGATATAATGGCATATATGTACTTTTTTTAAAATGTTATGTTCGTACCTAGTACTTAGGAGGGATATATATGAATCACACAACAATATTACATTATTCTATATGAGCTTAATTTTTTGTTTTCCCATGGTTCAACTTAGGAGGATTATTTTTCTATTTAATATACTTATCATGAAATTATCTCTATATGATTGGGTTGCAAAGGCATGACATTTCCCTTGGGGATCATCATCTCGATTCAATAGATGGAATTTTTCAACTAAAATGTCTTTGGCCAAGAAGTCTCCTAACATGAGCTAAATAATCTTCAAACCTTTTAAAAAAGAGAGGATCCAAAGAAATCAACTCTTTCACAATTTTCATTTAACCTGATTTTCGTCAACTTCATCAAATATCTTCTTTAGTTTCTTCCATACCTCATTATAAAAATTGATCATCTCTCTTGTATGAAATCAAATATCACTATAAATGAGGGTGGTAATTACGCACATGACCTCATCCTTCTATCCATTAAGGATAAACTTATGTTGATCATCCTTTGGATTTGGGATCATGGACTTTGTAAACTGCCACGGGCCTTATTTTTTAGCAAGGTATCCATATATTATGACCATATATTATAGTTGTTCACCATTCAATATTAGTGGTTCTTGCTTCGAATCCATTACACTAATATATGAATTTAAACCTTGATTCAGTCTATAAGTCAAAACTAAAGTTAATTATATATAGTTCTTGTTAGGATATTTTTTGACACTTAGGAGTTAGTTAAGTTCAAGTTGGTCTAATATATCAGACATTTTCACCAAGTCTCTTACAGAAGCGAATTTTTCCAAACTTCAAACTATGCTAGGAGTACAGGAAGTTGTCAGTAAGGGGGGATAGGCTTTAATGCCTCCTTCCTTCTCCTAATTTTGTGTCACCTTGTAAATCCTTCAATCCTATCCCAAGTTGTTCTTAAGTGGGGATGTTAGGGTACTTTTTGAAACTTAGGAGTTAGTTAAGTTCAACTTGGTCTAATATATTCGTTAGGCATGCATTTGTATATATGTAATCTAACGGTCACGATAAAAAGTGATCCGACGGTTCAACTTCTCTCGATCTTAACGACACTTGATATGTGGCTTAACATCCGATTGGTCCATGATCTCTATTTAAAGAGCATGGAGGGTCAATTGCCGTAGGAAGGGACTAACAGAGAGCGGGAAACCCTCGAGTTTTTTTTGTCTTGTTTTTCCATTTTTGGTGTGTAAAGTTGTTCTGCGGGGTAAGCATGCACTACAAGGCAAGAAGAGTAAAAAAAAAAAAACCCTCCTCCTTCACAATATTTTCTATATTTTTACTATAGCTCACTTGGTTTAAAGTTACTTATTAAGAGGTCTTAAGTTTAAATCCTGTGATTATTTGTTGCATTGATTTCATATATTAAAAAAAGAAGTTACTTAAAAGCTCACATAAGTTACTTTCTTTCCTTTTAAGTTGTTTTTTTGTTTTTCTTTTCTAAAGCAACTTTATAAAATAAAAATAAAAATAAAAATGAAAAGTTTCTTTTTATTTTTAAGTTGTTTTTGCTTCTTTTTTTAAGCAACTTGATTTAAAAGTGACCTTCACTTATGTATAGAAGTAAGGCACATAAAGGTTTTTTTGTAAAAGTGAGCTTAGGAGTTAAGTTAGGACTATGGGGGATTTTTTTTGCTATGCACTTAGCTCCACACACCACGTGGTTCCTTGGTTGCTCTTTCAGTTTGTTTTCAACAGGGCATAACTATTTCATCCGGAAGCTAATTGCAATGTCGTTTTTTTTAAACCGCTTATTTTTTCGAGCTCTATTATTTTTTCCAGCTAGTTTTTATCTTTCAAGACATATTTATTTCAGAATGGAAATTTCAAATGATATGATTCTTACCAGTACTAACTATTTTGTATGGAAGTCTCGTATGGAATATATTCTTAGAAGCAAAGGGTTATATAGACTTACCCTTGGCATGGAAACTCAAGTCCCTCTGATTTTGATAAACTAACAAAATGGTAAAAAAGAAATGATTTAGCTCGTGGTTTAATTGGTTTGTCAGTTTCTCCTAATCTGTAGTTTCATCTTCAAGGCATTCATGCACCGGATGATGCTTGGCAAAAGATAAATACTTTTTTTTGGTATTAAAAATGAGATTAGAGCTCATCAACTTGAGAATGAGTTGCTTCCATTAGATCCTAATAATGTTTCTTGCATGGAAGATTTTATAACAAAATTTAAGACTCTTAGAGTCTTGTTGGCTGCATGTAAAGTCATAAAGGCGGATGATGGCCTTATTTACGCCATTCTTTCCATGTTGGGGCATGCATATTCTATGTTTGTCTCAACCTTTCATTCCACTAGAGAAGCTATTCTTTCTTCAGGATATCAATACAAAGCTCCCTCTTTTGATGCTTTTTGTGATTCTTTAATAAGAGAATAGGAAAAAATCTTACATCTTGGACTAATTAATACTGCCAGTACTTCAAAAAAAGCTTTAGTAGCTCAGTAGCCATCTGGTCCAAAGAATTCCAAGAATCCGAAGAATCCAAAGAAGCAATATCCAAAGAAACACAATCAAAATAACAAGGGTCCTAAATCTTCTCAACCTCAAAATTATCCTCAACAAGATAAAGCTGCCAAATTTCAAGGAATGAAGATACAAAGACATTGCAACTTTTGTAAGGGCATGAAGAGTTAAGGTGTTTTAAGAGGATGGAAGCTCTAGAAGCAGCAATGAAGAAGCATCAAATTCAACTTGATTCTTCTTCAAATTCATCTTCAGGACAAGCACTTTCAGCCTCTATTTTTTCACTTACAACATCTTCTCGTTCTTCTTCAAATGAATGGCTTATAGATTATGGAGAATCTTATCATATGGCTAAGGATAAAGCCATATTTTCTTATTTAACTGATTGTAACACCAAACAAATATTTGTTGGTGATGATAGATCACTTAGTGTTGAAGGGTCCGGTACTGTTCATCTAGACAATGGACAGTTTAATGATGTATTATGCGTTCCTACTCTTTCATGTAATCTTTTATCCATATACCAAATCACTCATTCTGGTGAAGGTAAAACCATAGAGTTTTCACCTCACCAACTTGTAATCAGAAATCTAAAGGATCCACGACATGTATTAGCTACTGGAATAGTTGATGATATTACTAGGTTGTACAAGTTTGATAAATTTGGGTCATCTTCACTTCCATCAGTTTTTGTTGTTCATAGTGATGAACTGAGAAAGCTTTGGCATGAGCGATTTGGTCACTTAAATTATCGCTCATTGCAACAACTATGTAAAGAAAATATGGTGATAGGTCTTCCTATGGTCTCTTGCAAGGATGGTGTTTGTTCTGGTTGTGTACTGGGAAAACATCATCGAGATAGTTTTGACAAACGTGCCTCTTGGCATGCCTCGACTCCTTTGCAGCTTGTGCACATTGACTTCTGTGGTCCTCTACCTTCTGCTTCCTTCTCTGGTTTCAAATACTTCTTGACTGGCATTGATGATTATACCAGATGCACTTGGGTTTATTTCTTAAAACTTAAAGGCGATTTTTTTGGCATGTTCTTGGCCTACAAGGCCCTTGTTGAGAAACAATCTGGTCATCAAATTCTTAAGTTAAGATATGATAATGGGGGAGAATATGTTAACAATAATTTCACTACTTTCTGCACTGAACAAGGAATCCAACAACAACATACTGTTCCATATACACCACAGCAAAATGGTGTAGCTGAAAGGAAAAACCGCACTCTAAAAGAAATGGCTAATTGTATGCTCCAAGCTAAAAGACTAAGTCTCCCATACTGGGATGAAGCTATAAATTGTGCAAATTACATATTTATTCGCACCCCCACTAAATATTTACAATGAATTACACTGGAAGAAGCATGGAGTAAAATTAAACCATATGTTAGTCATTTCCATGTGTTTGGTAGTGAAGCATGGTCTCATATTCATGATGAAAAACGGAAAGCATTACAGCCTAAAAGTTAAAAGTGCATATTTGTTGGTTATTCTGAAGATTTCAAAGGCTATAGGATTCTTCTGCCACATTATCATGATATAATTATAAGAAGAGACATCAAATTTGATGAATATATATTGGCCTGCGAGCCTAATTCGGTACTTGTGCCATCATCTTCTTCTTCTTCCTCACCTCTTGATATGTCTCCTACTCTAGTTACTTCTTCAGATGATTTAGATAGCGAGGATGAAAATCCTCCTCCGCCTGCTCAACCTCCTCTAGCACCAGCTTCACAGCTTCCTAAATGGGTTCGTTCTACTAGAGAAGCTGTAGGTGATCTTGCTGGTGATCCTATAGATCGGCGTCATACTTGCTCTCAATTTCAACGAGCCTCATTACTTATGGCTCAAGTTCCAGAAAAATGTGATCCAGAGACATTTAAAGAACCTTCTGGCCATCCAAATTGGGATGCAGCAATGGATGAATAATACAACTCCTTAATGACAAATAAAACTTGGGATCTTGTTCCTCTTCCCAAAGGCAAAAAAATTGTCAGATGTAAGTGGGTTTACAGAACCAAATATGGACCAGAAGGAAGTATTGACAAACATAAGGAAAGAATAGTTGCTAAAGGATTCTCTCAAGTTGAAGGCATAGACTACACTGAAACCTTTGCACCAGTAGCCAAAATGAATTCCATCCACCTTGTTCTTTCCCTTGCCGCATATTTTCATTGGGAAGTTCATCAGATGGATGTTAAATCTTCCTTCTTGCATGGGAATTTGCAAGAAGAAATCTACATGGAACAACCTCCTAGTTACATTCAGTCTAACTCAAGTCTTGTTTTCCACCTCAAGAAATCTCTCTATGGCCTTCAGCAAGCCCCTCGATCCTGGTATGATGAAATGGACACGTTTCTTCTAGATATTGGTTTTTCTAGATTCCATTCCGATTCTAATGTCGATACCAAGAAATTCAATGACCATCTCATTATCCTAGTCCTTTATGTTGATGACCTAATCCTTATTGGTAGTGACCCCAAACTTATCCACCATGTGAAGTCAAGTCTTAAGCAACAGTTTGAAATGACAAACCTTGGACACTTCCACTATTTTCTTGGCCTCCAAGTCTTGCAAACCCATAAAGGTATCTCCCTTTCCCAGTCTAATTATGCATGTGATCTTCTCCGCCGCTTTCACATGGAATATTGTAAACCAACTCCCTCTCCTTTCCAGTCTAGATTCAAACTTTCTACCGCTTGTTCAACACCTAAAGTAGATGCTACTTTGTATCGTCGACTTGTTGGTATCCTCTTGTACTTAACTCACACCCATCCTAACCTTTCCTTTGTTGTTGGTCTTGTTTCCTGATATATGCAATGCCCTCATGAAAGTCATTGGAAAGCAACAAAAAGGATCCTTCGGTATGTTCGAGGTACAGTTCATTTCGGGATACATTACAGTTCGGGTGGGACTCCTTCTTTAGTTGGTTACACTTGTTGATGTATATGTAACTTCGGAATGTATTTCATCTATGTATTTCATATATATTTATTGTACCCTTAGAAGAGATGTGTTATTCCTCTATAAGGAAGTTTCTTCATGTGTACTGACAAGTGTCGCAAGTGTGTGTACTTGCCGATGGGTTATTAGACCACCATGTGTGGGGTCATCCCTGAAATACATATTATATGGTTGATGTACCTAGCTAGACAAGTCGGCCCCATAAGGTCACTGGGCAAACAGACTAGTATAAATAGAGATCGGGAGATCTCTATTTGGATCATTCAGAAACTCACACTTCTCTCACTCAGAAAGTGGCGCACTAGTGAGGAGGAGGATCATCTGCTACTAAGAGACTATCTCAGTGTATTTTGGTTGTACTTTGGTTGAGCCATTGCTCTCTCTATCTCTGAGGAAGTTGTGGAGTTTTTCACCTTAGGGTTTTCCCCACGGAAACTCTATGTCTCTTGTCTCTCATGCTTTTGATTCTTGTGATGATTGACATGCTTGATATGATTGTTATGCATTGATATATTGTACATTTTATTCTCTCAGTAAAGATCCTAGAGTATATTGAATTAATGCTCAAAATTTAACAACACTGATTCCGATTGGGTTGGTGACCCTGATGATCCGAAGTCCACTGCAGGATATGTATTCACTCTAGGTTCAAGACCTATTTCTTGGGATTCTAAGAAAAAAAGTGCACTTTCTCTTTCTTCAACCGAAGCCGAGTATTGTGCAGCTGTTTAGGCTAGTCAGGAAGCCATGTGGCTTCGACAGATCCTTTCATAGTTTGGGTTCCAACAACAGCATCCGACCACACTAAGGTGTGACAATCAGAGTGCCATTCAGTTATCCAAAGATCCATTCCAACATCAGCACAACAAACACATTGAACTTCACATGCACTTCATTAGAAAGCTCCTCCAGGATCATGTTCTTGAAATGTGATATTGTCAAACAAATGATCAAGTTGCAGACATTTTCACCAAGTCTCTTACAGAAGCGAAGTTTTCCAAAGTTCAAACTATGCTAGGAGTATAGAAAGTTGTCAGTAAGGGGGGATAGGCTTTAATGCCTCCTTCCTTCCCTTAATTTTGTGTCACCTTTGTAAATCCTTCAATCCTATCCCAAGTTGTTCTTAAGGGGGGATGTTAGGATATTTTTTGACACTTAGGAGTTAGTTAAGTTCAACTTGGTCTAATATATCCATTCGGTATGCATTTGTATATATGTAATCTAATGGTCACGATATAAAGTGATATGACGGTTCAACTTCTCTCGATCTTAACGACACTTGATCTATGGCTTAACAACCGATTGGTCCATGATCTCTATTTAAAGAGCATGGAGGTTCACTTTCCATATGATCCATTATTGAGAGAATCTCATGTAATATTTTTCCTTCTGCATAATAAATTGCTCCGTAGAATCTATTTGGCCAGGGCCATGGATTGTTTCCCTCTAGGGGGCTTTAACCATGTCAAAACATTGGTGTACTGATCTATGATCTTTGTGTGTGAGTGGTGTCCTTGGTGTTCGGTCTCTGTGGATGTACATGTTATTCAGACAATTCTAAGTCAATAGAGCGTGCTCAATCAACATCTCAAAATTCTTGTAGACAATAGGCTATGATTCAAACCAACAACTTTAATACCATGTTGAAGAAAATATAAAATTGGAAATCTGATCGAGCTAATTATTCTAAGAGAAGTTGTTATTGATAAACATTGTTTTAGTGCAAAGGCATAGCATATCATGATTGAAAATATATAAAAATATTGGTACAATTAAATTCAATATATTATCAACCCACATGGTCATCATTTTATAGAACCAATATGTAACTAAATCACTCAAGAATTGAGGAGGAACATAGAAACATTCTTGATTTTTCCCCACGTGTACCATAGTCAATATTTCTATTCTAATTTCTCAAGCAATTGATTAGGAAATCGACTCCTTTCTCGGCTAGTTTGTCTGACTAGTCAAGATCCTAGTCAACCTATCAATCGATGAACCAATAGACCACATAGTCAACTCTTCTTGTTGACTATCAACTACCAATTAACCATCTCTAGAAGATTCGGAGATGTTCAAACTAGCAAAGCTTGTTGTTCCAACAAGTAAAAATATCTCATCCTAGCTCAATATTCAAATATATCAAGTAATTGGTAATCGACATGGGTATTGGAACCAATGATGGTGTCAAGTGGAGTAGCCAATGAAATACAAGATGTTTCTATTATGTTACTAATCTCACCAATTAAGTTTCCAGGATCATTTAAATATTGATTTATTTTAGTGTATGAGTCTTGTGGGGGATTAGGGTTTGTGTTTGGGTTTGCATCAAGGTTTTCTTCCATTTATTATGAATAATCAGAAATATGAGAATTTCTAAATTTAAGAATATAAAAATTATATGAGAAATAAAACTTACGAGCAAAATCTCCTTGGAAATGGTTAATTGATGGTTTTGTTGGTGGGCCTAAAACATGCTTTTGTTTAGCTGACTAAGAAATTCCATCATGGGTTGTGGGAGGGACAAAGATAAGAAGAGAATATGTTATTTTATCTATTTGTTCTTTTTACAAAGGAATGCACAAACGTTCTTAACATGAACACACTTAGGAATGCAAATATGTGCTTTTTCATTTTTTAGCATGATGTGGGATTTCTTATATAGATAGAATAGGTTACACGGAGGTTCGGTGGGAGGTCAAATTTATTTAAAAAGGAATGTTGAAAAAATGCACATGAACTCCTCAAATAGCTATGGGAACACATTCCTATTGCACTGAAAAGGGAAACCAACTTTTTTCTGAGCACCCTCTCATTCAATCCATATATTTGGATATATTAGATAATTGATAATAAACATGGCCAATGGAATTAAAAATTTTGTAGAGTGAAGTGGTCAATTAAATCCAAGATGTTTTTCTAGTGTTATTGAGCTCACCAATTAAGATTGTAGGTTCATTTAAACACATTAATTTCTATGTATGGGTCTAGATGAGATTTAGGGTTTGGTTTTGACCTATGGTTTTTCTAAATAATGGTTGAATAACAACTCCAATGTTAGGAACCCGTGTCAACCCTTCTCTTTACTATGTTAGTATATTGTTGTTGGACGCATATGCTTTGTAAGTCGTCCTGTAGTATTTGTTGATTCATAGTTTATATTAGCCCATAGTATTGACCCATAGTATTGGATGCATATGCTTTGTAAGTCGTCCCATAGAATTATATGTCCCATGGTTTTGACCCATAGTATTGGGCATAGACTTAGTATATAATTGTGTGTTGAGGTCATTGAAGGACCGTGAAGTTAATTGTATTGAGCTTGCTCAAAGGAGGCTGCCCCCTCGAAGTGGCCTGTGATCAATATAAAAGTGATTCTGTTCTATTATTTCTGATATCTTGTGTATTTGCATTAATTAATTATTGCAGGTTCATCACATCTGGTATCAGAGCACTTTCTTGGGCTCGCTGGGTGAAATTTCTGCCAATTTTTTTTTTTTCGCATCTATTGCAGGTTCAGATTTGGGAATAATCCCTATCCGCTTAACTGTGGGAAGTACTTGGGCATAAGACCTAAAAATCATTGTGAGGAGTACCACAATAACCCCGAAGTAGCTGGCCCATTGAGAGGACCTGCCAGCGAAAAGGGCAACAACCCCTACCTGATTGACTAGTTTCCACCCGTGAGGTAAACCAAGAGCTGTCGTTTGTGGCAAAGCGGTTATCAGTTTTACCTGAGCCGTGGAGTGAGGGGTACTGCCCCAATACACAAGCCGTCAGACAGCATTGGTGACCGAGTGAAACCCCTGAACTGTTAGGAAGCCGCACATACCTGGGGTCCATATCTATTTTCAGCTGAACTGTTGTCGATCACTGCTGCGCCGTTTCAGATCAAGCCGTTCAAATCCAGCCGCTCAGATCCATTCTGAAAGCTGTTCCAGATCCATCCGTTTTCAATCCCTTCGCGCCATTTTAGATCCCTCTATTTTCGCTCACTTCTGGGCAGTTGCAGATTTATCTGTTCCAGATCCCTTCTGAGCCGTAAAAAAAAGAGAGTATAAATTCTATTTTTTCTCCATATCTCCCTTGTTTTCACTCTGTTTCCCTTGAAATTTTTGGGGAACCCCTATCATCCCATTCTGCATATTTCATTCCTGAGGACCCTATCCCCCATTCCCCTTCCCAAAGCCCAAAATCCCACATTTGTCTATTTTTAGGGTTTGCCATAACTTCCTCAAATTTCACCCAATCACCTTCAAATTTTACCACAGAGTTCCTTTCTGAATTTTGCTTCTTTGTCCCCCTCTGCCAAATTTTCCCATTCTTTCACCTCGCTTCTGAAATCCTCATTTTTGCTTCCCTGTCTCTTTGACAATGTCCAAAACCTAGTCAAACCCCAATTACCCTTCAGATTTTTTCCCCAATCCAGATTTTCCTTTTCTGAAGCAGTTTCTGTTTTTGTTTTTGTACCCAGTCAACAAAAAAAAAAACTCCTGGTTATGGTTGTCACCTGCGCAGGAGCAAACACCATGGAGGAAGCACTTGCAGCAATCCAAACCAAACTCCAAGATCTGGATGAAAAATTTCTTAGCCTCCATCTTCAGCATTCAGCCATGAACAATAACCAACAGCCAGAAACTTTTGCAGCCACCGGGTTCTCTTCTTCCAATAATTTTCGTGGGCCGAAGCTTGATTTTCCTCGCTTCAATGGTACTGATCCGACTGGATGGATATACCGAGCAGAACAATATTTCAGTCTGCATAATACTTCTGATGTCCAGAAAGTGTTGAAATATTGTAACTTCAAAGAATATTATATTTGTATATTATTTATTCCGGAGATGTTCCATACCTCCGATGTGATTATACTATAAATCCAGAGATGTTTATTCCTCCGAGTTGGGTGTGGTAACTAGGGTTATTAGACCCACCATGTGGGGGTCGGCCCAGTCAGTTATAATGGGGTATTTAACCTAATGGTTAAATACGAGCCTACATGTACTTGTGTAAAATACATATCAGAGTAGTGTATAAATAGAGGAGGTGTGTTCCTCATTTGATACACTCACACACTTGAGGGTAGCGCACTTGTGGAGGAGAGGTCTGCTATTGTGGAGGAGGAGATCATGTCTCAGGGTTTCATCTTTGTATATTGCTGGTCATCTATATTGAGGAAGCTTTGCTAGGTTTTCTACTCCATGAGGGTTTCCCAGGATAAATCTATGTCTCTTGTGTTTATGCTGTGCTTGTTGTTTCTTCAGTGATCCTGTATATGCTATTATTGTGAAATGGAATGTAATGCTGCTATTTTCTGTCTTAGCATATTGAATTTTAACATGGTATCAAAGCTAACCTGAAGGAAGACAAGGTATGGCACTAAAGACACTTGCTTTACTTACGACAATTTGAAGGTTAGGGTTTTACATAGCTAAAACCAGTCATCGTAGAACTTTCGCTATAAATCCATTTTGGCGAAGTTTTCGGATCTGAAATTGTTACAGGACGAAGCTAAAATCTCCAGGTACCTTGTGCCCAAAGGAAAACCTCTAATTCGTTGTACTTTGTGATTTATGATCTGTACAATATAGGGTTTCTGCCTCTTCCAGATCTGAGTCAAAATCAGGTGACCTTGGGAAAAAGGTCATAACTTGGGCTAGGAAGCTCCAAATGAAATTTAGTGAAAAGTGACAGGTAGTACACAGACTGTACTATCTCAGAAAACTTTTTCAGAGGCCGAAGTTGAACCAGTGACACGTGGCATGCCGTACAAGTTCGCTCTCCTGTATTATCCCATAAACAGGTCACGTTGCGACACTTGGCATAACTATCTCTCAGAGAATCCAATTGAGGTCAGACCTGTCAGGATGGAAATATAACAGGACGAGATATCTCAGAAAAAATTTTCAGAGGCCGAAGGTCAAACAATGACACGTGGCACGCCGTACAAGTTCACTCTCCTGTATTTTCCCAAAATAGGTCACGTTGCGACATTTGGCATAACTCTTTCTCAGAACATCCAATTGAGGTCAGACCTGTCAGGATGGAAAGATAACAGGTCAGGCTATCTCAGAAAACTTTTTCAGACCCTGTGGATCAAACATTTCGGAGTTACACCAGAAACAATCAGGTACATATTTCTGTCAAAACAGAATTATTTTTTGGTACCTTCATTCATGGCTTCCGGAATTTAGGGCTTTGAAGAAAGTTGGAATTTTTGTAATCGGAGACCACGGCTGGATGCTACTCATCAAAATAGAAATTTAGAGACCAAGATCAGAATTTTTGGTTGGGCAGAAGGCCGGGCTTGATCAAACCCTAGTTCGGGACTTTGATCAGAAAAGTGGAAAATTAGGGCTTCTGTAAAAATGGGAATTCTTGAAATCTGTGACCATGGCTGGAAGCTCCTCAGAAAAATAGAAGCTTAGAGCTTTGGATCAAACATTTTGATTGGGCAGAAGAGTGGGATTCACCAAACCCCAGTTCAGGGTCACGTCCAGTGAATCCAGAAGTTTCAAAGGCAAAATTAAGGAGTGAAACTTTGCAGTTTTCAAATTCTGAATATATCAATTTGATCAGCTCATCAAGGCGCATATTTCTATCCTTTCGGAGGTTTGAAATTCAAAGTTTGAATTTTTGGGTTTTTTTCTGACAAACCCATATCCAGCTCCAGGTCCAGTTCTTGCAAATCAAGTGGATAGGGTTAATCCTAGAAGAAGATGGATTGGTCACCTGCATAAGTGAAGGAGTTACTGTTTCAGAGGGAGATGAGGCTAAGGCTTTACATAAGGAGATTACAAGCGATCTCGACAGGTATGACTCATCGAGGTATGTTTTGAGATTTGTTCATGATTAAGCTTATGGTATGTTTGTCTTCATGTTATTACGGTTAGTACAATCTTGATTTTAGATTTGTTGTATCACCTTAACAAAATTATGAATGCATGATAGAAGATATTCATTGGTTAGGGTGTTGACACTTATGATTGTACTAATGCATTATGATGTTGTGTGAGGTTGATGTTGTCTACTAACAAGATACATGTACATCACAAAAGACAAATCAGGCTCCATGACCATGAAAACATGAAGACAAAGACTCATCCATAATCTTTGTTCTACTTACGAGGTATGTATGACTTTGTTATATTATGCTTAACCTATGAGACATGCAGGTTCTAGCTCAGGATCTCTAAATCATTGAAGAGATTGTTTAGGTATGTTGTACATAACCAAGTAGGTATACTAATCCAGGTATGTTTCCCATGAATCTTACCTTGTGTTAGGATCCCTTATATAAGTATACTTGGAATGACTGGTTATGCTTATTCATAAAGTTAGTAATCAAGGGATTATGCATATTATATCTTTTATCTTGATTGATGATATGCATGAGTAAAAGAAGACTTCCCTGAAATCTTGAATACTAATGTTTATTAACTATAATCATGACTATACATTTTCAAGATTATTTAGTACTATAATGTTTTGATAGCATTTAGAATATACTAAAGAGTGTATGTTTGTGTATGAGATCATGAGGATGACTCTTGAGCATGCACAGTGGTACAGAATGAATAGAAGTTCAAAAGACATACAGAAGATCAAGCGGGAGGCAGCCACACAAACATAAAAGATAAGTATTTGAGTTGTTATTTGAAATAGTAATGATATTGCCTGTAATAGGTTGTATGCATATTTGTATTCCTATAATATATCATGCTGAGTGTAAATATTCATAGAACATTGAACAGTATACTACTAATATGCATATGATTGGTAAGTTGGACAAACATTCCATTGTTGCTTGTCTAGAATGAAACCTCTTTGCTGACATGCTGAGAGTTGTGCACACTCTCGATAGTATGTTCTGGTAGAGATGGAAGGCATCTAGATAGCCACTGTATGCATACAGGATATGGGAAAGTGTTGTGCCAAAGTATTGGTCAAAATAGTTGCATCACTATGTAAATGATATCTGTATGCATAATAGGTTATCATGTCAATATGATTTGATGATTATGAAGTATTACTAATCATGTACTTAATTTTGATTTGTAGGAAAGGTCATGAAGAATGATGGACACCGTACAAGTGGTGGATGTTCAAACAAGAAGATTTACAAATCAAACAAAATATAGAAGGCTCATGGCTAGAAGATTCTCTTAGAAAGGGGAAGAGAATCATGACAAGATGTTTGCTCCAAGTATGGTGTAATTAAAGAAGAAGTGTGAATCAGGTTCTGTATAGGTACCTAGGATCGATAATAAATTGATAAGCTTAATGATCACCATGGGTGATGTGGATCTCAACCTTTGCTACAAGGTTGAATATGATTTCTATACACAAATGACATGGATGCAAGAAGGAACTCACCACAGATTTTGAATGATATTAAGGCTCATATTAGTAGACCCATCTAACGAGAGATGGCACAGATAGATATGCAGAAGATCATTCAATGCAGAAATGAAAATGAAAGATCTCAAATTGACGCTTTACTTCCTAGGTCTGGAAGTATGGCAAGGCTCAGAAGGAATATTTCTCAACCAGGGAAAGTATGATGAGAAATATGACTTGAGGTGTTGGAATGGCCACTCTTATGGATTCCAACTTGAAGCTATTAGGGGATAACTCATCAGAGTTAGTGGATATAACTCTGTACAGTCAAATTATTGGGTCATTGATGTATTTAACATATACTAGATTAGATATATGCTTTGTTGTGAATACCTTGAGTCAGTATCTAGTGGAAACTAGATGTTTTCACCTGATAGTTGCAAAGCATGTGATGAGGCACCTAAAGGATATGATAGACTTTGATCTGTGCTATCTTGGAGATCATGACTTCAGATGGCTACTCAGATGCTGATTGGGCAGAAAGTGTATCAGACAAGAAGAACACATCAAGAGGATGTTATTGTCTAGGATTAGCCATGATCTCGTGGTTTAGCTAGAAGCAGTCTAGTGTGGCTCTCAGCACAAGCAGAATATATGGCTGTTTGCTCTGCTAGTTGTGAAGAAGTTTGGCTTCAGGATTGTTTGACTTAGAGATAGAACCAACTGTGATCCTATGTGACAAATAGAGTTGTATCAAGATGACATAGAATCCAGTGTTCCATGATAAGTCAAAAATCATAGGGTTCTAACAAGATATGACACAGAAAGGAACTATAAAGTTTGAATTCGTAACAGGTTACCGATGTACTAACCAAACCTCTACCTCGAGTGAAGAAGTTACCAACATACTAACCAAGCCTCTGTCTCGAGTGAAATTTGAATACTTTTGAGACAAGCTTGGTGTAGCTCAAAAGGACCCTCCTCGAAAGGGGGAGTAGTATAGTCACTGATGATGAGATTGTCTCATCGAACAACAAGGTCGATGATGAGGTAACCTGTTCTCTACACCTAGATACTTAGAAATATTTAGATTTAGGACTCGTATACTTAGAATACTTAGTTTTACTTATACATGCTTTTGATGTTATATGTATTAGTAAGAATACATGCTTTTGATGATAGATGTATTGATGAGAATACATGTGGGGATTGTATCATCCTTGAATGCAGTCCTAAAGAGAGCCGTAGACGTGAGGTCTCCGAGAATGAAGTCCTTAGTGGACAGTTGAGGGGATTGGATCATCCCTGGACTTTCAGTCCTAAAGAGAGCCGTAGACGTGAGGTCTCCGAGAATGAAGTCCTTAGCGGACAGTTGAGGGGATTGGATCATCCCTGGACTTTCAGTCCTAATGAGAGCCGTAGACGTGAGGTCTCCAAGAATGAAGTCCTTAGCGGACAGTTGAGGGGATTGGATCATCCCTGGACTTTCAGTCCTAAAGAGAGCCGTAGATGTGAGGTCTCCGAGAATGAAGTCCTTAGTGGACAGTTGAGGGGATTGGATCATCCCTGGACTTTCAGTCCTAAAGAGAGCCGTAGACGTGAGGTCTCCGAGAAGTGGGGATTGTATCATCCCCGGACTTAGGTCCCTGAATTGATCCGTAGACGTATGGTCTCCGAGAAGTGGGGATTGTATCATCCCCGGACTTAGGTCCCTGAATTGATCCGTAGACGTGAGGTCTCCGAGAAGTGGGGATTGTATCATCCCTGGACTGCGGTCCCTGAATTGATCCGTAGACGTGAGCTCTCCGAGAAGTGGGGATTGTATCATCCCCGGACTGCGGTCCCTGAATTGATCCGTAGACGTGAGGTCTCCGAGAAGTGGGGATTGTATCATCCCCGGACTTAGGTCCCTGAATTGATCCGTAGACGTGAGGTCTCCGAGAAGTGGGGATTGTATCATCCCCGGACTGCGGTCCCTGAATTGATCCGTAGACGTATGGTCTCCGAGAAGTGGGGATTGTATCATCCCCGGACTTCGGTCCCTGAATTGATCCGTAGACGTATGGTCTCCGAGAAAGTGATTTTTTGATGTGGTTACTTGTATCGGTAGGATACTTGTATTGATGATGTGGTTACTTGTATCGGTAGGATACTTGTATTGATGATGTGGTTACTTGTATCGGTAGGATACTTGTATTGATGATGTGGTTACTTGTATCGGTAGGATACTTGTATTGATGATGTGGTTACTTGTATCGGTAGGATACTTGTATTGATGATGTGGTTACTTGTATCGGTAGGATACTTGTATTAATGATGTGGTTACTTGTATCGGTAGGATACTTGTATTGATGATGTGGTTACTTGTATCGGTAGGATACTTGTATTGATGATATGGTTACTTGTATCAGTGTGGATACTTGTATTGATGATATGTACACTTGTATTGGCATGAATACGTGTACTAATGATGTGGATACTTGTATTGTTATGGATATCTGTATCGATGACGATGCTGATGATCGTGTGATGACGATGCTGATGATCGTGAGATGACGATGCTGATGATCGTGTGATGACGATGCTGATGATCGTGTGATGACGATGCTGATGATCATGAGATGACGATGCTGATGATCGTGTGATGACGATGCTGATGATCGTTAGATGACGATGCTGATAATCGTGTGATGATGATGCTGATGATCGTGTGATGACGATGCTGATGATCGTGTGATGACGATGCTGATGATCGTGAGATGACGATACTGATGATCGTGAGGATCCAGATGTTGATGTTGTTGTAGCTGTTCGAGTGCTGCAGAAGATAAAGACTCAGTACTGAAGATGTTGATGTTCCAGTATTGAAGATGTTCCAGTAACTGCTTGAGTTACTGATGATGTTGAGAAAGCTTCCAATGATTTATAGATGTATCATGTATGATGTTGATGACTCCTTGCTCGTGCAGATACTGTTATAATATCCTTCTCGTTAAGGGGGAGTGTTGAAATATTGTAACTTCAAAGAATATTATATTTGTATATTATTTATTCCGGAGATGTTCCATACCTCCGATGTGATTATACTATAAATACGGAGATGTTTATTCCTCCGAGTTGGGTGTGGTAACTAGGGTTATTAGACCCACCATGTGGGGGTCGGCCCAGTCAGTTATAATGGGGTATTTAACCTAATGGTTAAATACGAGCCTACATGTACTTGTGTAAAATACATATCAGAGTAGTGTATAAATAGAGGAGGTGTGTTCCTCATTTGATACACTCACACACTTGAGGATAGCGCACTTGTGGAGGAGAGGTCTGCTATTGTGGAGGAGGAGATCATGTCTCAGGGTTTCATCTTTGTATATTGCTGGTCATCTATATTGAGGAAGCTTTGCTGGGTTTTCTACCCCATGAGGGTTTCCCAGGATAAATCTCTGTCTCTTGTGTTTATGCTGTGCTTGTTGTTTCTTCAGTGATCCTGTATATGCTATTATTGTGAAATGGAATGTAATGCTGCTATTTTATGTCTTAGCATATTGAATTTTAACAGAAAGTTCCACTTGCATCCTTTCATTTGGAACAAGAAGCCCTTCAATGGTACCGTTGGTACATCAAAGCTCATCCCGAACCAAACTGGACATATTTTTGCCAACTCCTTTTGCCACGATTTGGTCCTAGTGCTTTTGATGACTTCACAGGAGCACTCACTAAACTTCACCAAATTGGTACAGTGAGAGAGTATCAGACAAAATTTGAGAAACTGGCCAGTCACACAGAAGGATTATCTGGTGAATTCTACAGGAGTTGTTTTATCAATGGTCTCAAGGATGAAATCCGCTCAGAGGTCAAAATGTTCTATCCCAACACAATGATGGAAGTCCTAGGGTTGGCTAAGTTGGCATAGGACAAGATCGCAGCTCAACAATGCTCCAAACCCACCTTTGTTCCCTTCAGAAATATGGGTTCCCAACGACCTCCCATCACGCCTGCTCCTCAACCAACTCCTATCAAGCATTTGTCTGAAACAGAGATGTAGGCACGCTGAGAAAAAGGGCTTTGTTATAATTGTGATGAGAAATTCACTCGGGGACATAGATGTGTTCAACAAAAGCTCTATCTCTTGGATGTGAATTCTCCACCTGCCTCAGAACTTGATGAAGAAGCTCCAGATATAGTAGATGATCAGGTCGACGTTCAACACCCGCCTGTTGACACCCCATCTCAGGACGACCCACCCGAGATCTCTCTCCATGCTGTAACCGGCGTCACCACTCCACAAACAATGCGAGTCAGGGGATACTTCAAGAAGCTCCCTCTTACCATACTCATTGATTCTGGTAGCACTCATAACTTCATTGGCCCTTGGATTGCCAAACATGCTGATTGTTTTGTCCATCCTTGCTCCAACTTTGAAGTCATGGTTGACAATGGGGGCACCTTACCTTGCAAGGGGAAGTGTCACAATGTGCGTATCTCTATGGAATATTATACCCTGTGCTCTGATATGTTTTCCTTGTCCTTAGGCGGATGTGATGCGGTTTTGGTTGTTCAATGGTTACACACACTTGGCCCCATCTTATGGGATTTTGCAGAACTTTGGATGCAGTTTTCAGTCAATGGGGCACCACACAAATTAATGGGCTTACAACCAGGGTCTCTCCGCATCATCAGTTCACATCGTCTGGAAAAAATCCTTAAGAATAATTCACATGGTGTCATCGCTCAGCTCCATTCCATTCAGATGCACCCATCAATGGTCTCCACTAGTTCCTTGGATAGATATGCAGGTGTCTTTGCTGAACCAATGAGCTTGTCGCCTTCAAGAGACCTTTCCGGTAAGAATTTAGTCGCATCTACCTCTCAGCAGGAACTGATGGCTATTTTGCATGCAGTACAGAAGTGGCAGCCATACCTATTAGGGAATTATTTCTGCATCAAGACTGATCTCCCGAGTCTGGAAAATTTGCTGGAACAATGGGTCTCCTACCCAAGACACCTGAAATGGGTTATCCCTATGCGATCACTTACAAGAAGGGTAAGGACACTATAGTGGAAGATGCTCCTTTTTGCACAATTGATGACCCGGTTTCTCTTACAGCTCTTTCTCTGCTTGTTCCAAATTGGTTGCAATATGTTCAACAGGGCTATCTCTTCTATGAACTCCATGCTTCTTCATCAGCAGGGCACTCTGGGTTCTTCAAAATGTATGACCGGGAACAATGTAACTTCTTTTGGAAGGGACTAAAAATGACAATTCAATAGATGGTGGCTGACTGTGATACTTTCCAGGTCAACAAGGGTGAAACGACACTCCTTTCGGGATTGCTCAAACCCTTGCCCATCCCTACACAGCTTTGGCCAACTATTTCTATGGATTTCCTAGCAGCGCTCTGGTGGTACAATACCACATCTCAAAGGACACCATATGAAGCAGTCTATGGACAGACACTGCCAGTTCTTCTTCCATACACCCTTAGCAGCTCCCCAATTCAGGAAATTGACTCAGTTCTTCGCAACCGCGATCAGATTCTTCTCATTCTACAGGACAATGTTCACATGGCCAGAATTCGCCTGAAACAACAAGCCGATCAGCACCGTTCTGAGCGCATCTTCCATGCAGCTGATAGGGTTCTTCTTCGTCTACAACCTTCCAAGCAATCCTCCCTGACACTCCAAAGGCGTCAGTGGCCCGCAATGCAACCCGAGGATGCTACCGGGGAACCACTCCTTCAGATTTTGCAGCAATTTCTCCAACCAAAGCTTTGAGGACAAAGCTTTTTCTAAGGGAGAGGGGATGTTAGGAACCCATGTCAACGCTTCTCTTTACTATGTTAGTATATTGTTGTTGGACACATATGCTTTGTAAGTCATCCCATAGTATTTGTTGATTCATAGTTTATATTAGCCCGTAGTATTGACCCATAGTATTGGACGCATATGCTTTGTAAGTCATCCCATAGTATTATATGTCCCATGGTTTTGAACCATAGTATTGGGCATAGACTTAGTATATAAGTGTGTGTGTGTTGAGGTCATTGAAGGACCGTGAAGTTAATTGTATTGAGCTTGCTCAAAGGAGGTTGCCCCCTCGAAGTGGCCTGTGATCAATATAAAAGTGATTTTGTTCTATTATTTCTGATATCTCGTGTATTGGCATTAATTAATTATTGCAGGTTCATCACATCCAATTAAGCATTACCAAAATATTAACAAATTTTTTTTAAATATTGACAATTTAACAAATATATAATCACATTTCAACTATAATTTACCTAGAAATGTGAGCTTCTTTCTAGAAAATATTGAGTATCAATGACGCCAACACCCCTCCTTTTCCTCATGGGAATTGACAAAATTATGCTCTTCTTGCAAGAAAAACAATAGTGGAAATTAGCACAAGATGGTGAAGAATGAACAAATGTGGTTTGATTATTTTATATTACTTTTACATAGAGGAATATGCACAGGATGGCCTTATGCACTTGACGGGATCCCTTAGGTGAGTGAGGGGAGTGTCGCTGGAGCCGTTGGATGAGAAATCCATTGGTGCTCCCCTCACTCAACTCAGAGAGAATGGTGAGTCTTTCAATTGCATAAGGCCTACCAATATGCATAAATATTTAACATGCACACTTTAACAACATGCACATCTTTATAATGCATGCACATTTTTTTAAAATTTATAGATGATGTAAAAATTTCCTTTCCATGCATCAATGGTATACATCAAAAATATATTTAAATAGGAAAGTAGGTGTGTTCCTAAAGCACACATGATTCTAAAAATGAATGGCTGCATGTTTTCATTGAAATGAAAAAGGTAAGGAACTTTTGTAGGAACTTGAAGTCTAGTTGTAGTGGACATAGTTTCTAAAATGAAACACTTTATATCATGCACAAAGGTTCTACTCACATAGAAGCATTTCTTTTGAATAAATTTGTGAGGCCACATGAAACGCCCATATCTTTTCCTTTTGATAGAGATCATACTAGAATCCTCATACATCTTTGGAAAACCCTTAGGAATAAAATGGGTTGTACATTACAATTTAGCTCAAAATATCATTTGGAGATGAATGGTAAAGTCTAGGTCATTAGCTAAAATCTAACCTATTAAGAATTTTAGATGGAGATAAATATGGAAAATATGATATGGATTTGGCTCAGATGAATACAGTAGGTCTATACACTAGTGTGTATACCCATATATACGCTAATGTATACACTAGGTCTATACACTAGTGTATATACCAGTAGCATATATACACTAGTGTATATACTAGGTCTATATATACATACACTACTAGGACTATATACACGGCTAGTCTTTATAGTGTACATACAAGTATATACACTAACTTGTATACACTAGTTCTACAAGGTCTATACCAATATATACACTAGTGTATATACTAGGTCTAGTGTATATGTTAGTTACTAGCGTATACACTCTCTATACACTAGTGTATATACTAGGTCCATTGTATATGCATATACACTCTCTAAACACTTTGTATACAATACATACTCCATATACATACACTACTAGGATATATAGTGTACACTTCTAGTATTCCAGGTGTATATTTGAGTATATACACTAACTTGTATACACTAGGTCTATACACTAGTGTATTGTTGATGATAAAAATGTTGTAAAAAAATATTGAAATTTTAATTTAAAACTACCCAAATTTATGTAAAGAAGAGTGTTGAAAATGTTGAATCAAGATAGCTACCAAAAATAATGATTAATTAGATTTGAATTCTTCATTAGTGAAATTGTTATCTCGACTATCTTTCAAATGTTAACTTAAGGTCACCCAAATTTTTGTAAGGACGAGTGTTTAAAATGTTGTGTCAAGATGTCTACTTGAAATGCCATGTTTAGTTTGTATGACTACTTGAAATTGCTCTCTAAATGTTAAATACCTAAATTATTGAACTTGATTTTTTGTTTTTTCAAAAGGACTAGGTGTGGGTGAATCAAGGGATTGAAATTCACAAGAACTGTTATATTATTATGAATGCCTTGAGTGATTAGTGTTTTGAATCTTGGTAAGGAATGGATACATTATCAATGTAGGACAATTTTGACTTTCTTTCAATAATGGTCTTTCCCACATCATTTTGTAATAAGGAAAAATTTCAATGTAACTTAATTTTAGTAGATATTAATTATTTTGTAATAAAGTAAAATAAAGTATTATGGGTGCTCACATGAAGTTGAGGGACCTTTTAGATTCAATTGTAGCTCTATGAAACATGATTCCACTTTGCAAAAAAAAACATGTGAATGTTCCTTAACGCTGGCACTAAAGGAGATCGGGCCTAACAGGTCAATTGACAAGCAAGCTGGGTAGATAGAAACACACACGCATTTTGTAATTACAAAATGTGCATGAATTTTGTAGTTTCAAAATGTGCACACACTTTGTAGTTGCAAAAAACTCACAAAATGTGCACTAGTTTTGTAAGACAAGTTATAAAAACCTACATTTTCATCCCTCCCTCCCTACATCCACATCTCTCTCTCTCTCTCTCTCTCTCTCTCTATTTATCTCTCTCCCCCAATAAATCTCTCTCCCTATCCCCTTTCCTCCCTCCTTATATCTATCGCACAATAACTCTATATCCCTATCCCTCCCTCCCTAACCATTGCTATCCCCATCTGACCCTCTCTCTCTCCCCTACTCCACCTACACCTAACCCCCATCTCTCTCTCACTGACCCAAATCCCTAACACCCCCACCTCTCTCTCTCACACTCTCTCACTACCCCTAACTGTCCCTCTCTCTCCCTAACCCATCTTATACTCTCCCTACCCATAACCACCCACGCCAACCCTATATCTCTCTCTCTCTCTCTCACTCACTCTCTCACTCCCCTAACACCCACCTATCCCTCTCACACTCTCACTACCCCTAACCTCCCACCATATCTTTCTCTTCTACTCCCCCTACCCCTAACCTTCTCCCCCTCTCTCTCTCTCTCTCTCTCTCTCTCTACTAGTACCCTATACCCCCTTTATCTATAACTTCCCTAAGACTCCCTAAAGCCCTCCCCCCCACTCCAATCTCTATCTCTTTCTCTCCCCCAACCCCAATCCTCCCCCTACCCATAATCACCCACACCAAGCACCCGATTTCAACCCTTAAAGCAAATAATAAAGAGTGACTTTCTCAAGCCAAAACCACACATTAGGTCACACAAGTTGCACATCATTAGAGAATTTTTGAGGTAAAAAATGGGCCTCAAAATAAAGAAAATGTAGTTTAAAAATCAACAAAACACATTTTAGAGGATGACATCACCCCCCCATAGTTGAGGTGGCATTGCTTGCTTATTTGTCGCATATTCAATGGTGGAAGAAAACCCATAATTATGCATGGTAGTGCTTTGAAGTCATAAAATAAAGTACTCATAATGAAGGTCCTTTTACACTTTTTCATAAAACAATATTATTTTCATTTTCATGCTTTTTGAAAAAAACAATACACCTAACTATTATATTTGTGCATTTTCATATCTTTAATTTCAAATATTATATTTATTTCATTGTATTTAATATCTCAATGTAAAACTATTTGTGTGTGTGTGTGTGTGTGTGTGTGTAATCATTTCATTATATTTATGAGACAAATACTAAATTAAAAAACATAGCTCATAAAAGTTGTTTAAATTTCATTATAATGTATTTTTTATTATTTAATTTCATTTCCAAGTTGAGTGCATATTCATGCTAAAGGAAAATATATTTTGGGGAATTTACACTTGAGTCTTAATCACATCAATCTAGCTTTTTTTATTAATTTATTTTGAATCAGTTTTGAAATGTAACTCAACCATGGTTATTTAGATTGTGCATATAATGTAGTGTAGGTGGTGAGTTATCAGATATACCTACCCTATAAAATCGCCAACTCATATTTTTTTAATATATCTCATTATTTTTTAATATATCTCTTAGGAGGCTCATTTTTTAACTGAAAATTCCTCTAATGGGGGCTAAATCAAGTTTCCCCCACCATCTTCTACATGGGATCCATTGTATCGAGAACCCAAGGTCAAGACAAAATGATCCACCAATAGAGAAGTACACTTGTTATGAGAACCCATAAACAAACACTAAGTGAAGACCCAAAGCCACCTTTTCTCCACTCTGGACCCCTAACTACTAGTGTCAGAACTATAGATCTAGCTAAATTAGCTTACCTATTTTGGCAATAAATAACATATCAAAGTAAATAAGAATAGAAAGAGAACAAGGAAAATAATACACCAGATATACGTGGTTCACCCAATTGGACTACCTCCACGGGAAGTTTGTCTTCTATTATCTCCAAAAATATCCTTTAATATTACAAGAGAGAAACTACAAATAACCCCAATACAATATAGCATAGCTTGTGATCAAAATACCATGTGTTGATACTATCTATGAGTGTATACCGCTATATCATCATGTTGTTATGATGTGACTCCCTTGACCCTATTATATACCAAGAGATGTGGAGGAATTACTCTCACATATTGCATGTGGGATAATATAATTCTCCACAATAACATCTCTTTATATAATGATGGATATCAAGAGTATGCTTTACCATAATGAATATGGGATATAATGTATTACTCTTTTACATAAGATTCTGGATAACTTTTGACATAATATAAAGACATTATTACCTTCCAAGGAATATAATTAATATATTCCAACAACTAGTGTCCCTTAGATGTTCTGCCTTCCACGTGCCTCTTGTGATATTTGAAAGGAACTCTATTATGCTTTAGGGTGGGTAGTGGAACAAAGAGAGGGGGATGAGAGGTGCCTTTCCTCTTTCCCTTTACTCCATCTTTCAAAAGGCAATGCAATTCTCTTAGGTGAGGGATATCTGGCATGCATAGTTTGAGATAATGGTGAGCTAATGTCAATGCCTTAGAGGTTGTGCCATTGCACATTGTGGGATATTAGACTGATATAATCTAAGAAAACAATCTATATATTCTATATTTCAAATATTGAAATCAAAATATACATATAATTATCTTAGATATACTCAAGAATTGATGTTTGTATTTTTTTTGCACTATCTAATAACAAACACAAGAGACTAAGTCTACTTATTACAATCCTCCTTCAGTATCTTGAAGATACTAATATCATCATCAAATTAAAAAAAAAACATAACTCTAACAACCTATTCAGGATTGGATCCAAAATGTCTTAAAATATCTATTCAACATAATCAGATGGAAAGGATACTTAATACAAAGATTTTTCAGAATATGAATCGAGAGTGCCTCCTTTAATGTTTTGTTCAGTTTAGGTACTCTCTTACAAAAGCAAGCTTCTTTATAAAGAAAATCCACTGTTGAGTTAAAATGTCGATAAATATGATGAAAAGTAATAACTTGAAAAGCATTTTATAATCTCTTGGAATTGGGTCATAATAAGAAACAAGATTATATTTTCATTGTTGTAACGGTGTTGATTGGTCTAATCCACAAATAATTTTAAATATCCAAACACTTGAAGATGGTTTATCCCTCTCCCTTCTATTGTTTCCAACAACAACCAAAGAGAAAAAAATATGGTAGAATGATAGCTAGATATATAGATATATAGATATTATCCCATCCATGGTTGAAATTTGACATCCTACTTAGCAGATTAAGAAAATTTTATATGACATTTTAATGTTAACATTGCATTTCAATTGGTGTTTAAATCTTAATGCTACATGTCATAATGATAGTTGAATTTTTTTTTAATGACATTTATAATAACTACATGGAACATTGAATTTTCATATCTGGCCCCATATAAGAGTTCAATTACTAATGAAAAGTTGTTTCGTGAAAAGCTTGTTATTTATATGATCAGTGTGTGCAAGCTAATGAGGTTCTCTTTTGACACGTTAGATGCAGTATAAAACTGGAAAAAAAAAAAAATCATCCATCAACTTACATGGATATTTTAAAGCACATACACAATGAATCTTGTGATGAGTAAAAACTATGAAACATAGAAAATTGAATGAATTTTCGGAATATATAATTTTTTTCTATTGAAAATGTTCTTAACTATCTAAAGTTTGATCTTTTTTAACATACACTTTTTATTCTTTGGACAAATTATAAGGTATATGTTTTTGTGGGTGAAGTCTTTCAGTGCCTAAATGATGGAATCAAGTTACGGAAACAGGTATACATATAGAGAACATCTAGTACTAGTGCACCACTACTTTTCCAAAAACAATTAATAATTTTTTTTAATTATCTAAGTGATCGAACCTCAAAAACAGTACGCCAAGTGTGGGTGCTGCCTTTGAAGGTATTAATGAAATTATTTTGAAACGGTTTTTTTATAGCATGTAGAGGTTGGTGTCCTTTAGTACACCATACAATTTTTTTTTTCAAAATGGTTGAGAAATAGAAGATTTATGGATGAAACACTAACAGTGTGTTTTTTTAGTTAAGGAGTCAAAATAAGAAAAATATACATATTCTTTTTAAAAATTACATATTTGGAATATGCAGAAAAAATGTTATTTGTCTCTAAAATTTCATAAAAAATGATGGTGTGCAGCATACTGTAACCAGCGGCTAAACATGGGCATATTGAAAAAAATGGTGAGATGTCTAATTAGCTATGGTTTACCAAATTCCATACCATAGGTTTGGTTAACTCGAAGCTAAGTCCGAAGCAGACACATAGGAAGAGTGATGACATCCAGACAGGTGACAAGGCTGGGTCTTATTGTTAAGAAACACGAGTGTGTTCCTTTTAAATTCAAATGTTCCTTTCCCACCTATCTAGGTTCCATGAAAACAAAAACGAGTGTGCATTTTAGCTCTACAAAACACGTACAAATGCACACGCTTTTTGGTAAAAAACAAATTTACCATAGGGGTAAGGGGGAGAGGGGGGTTGGGGGGTATGGGATTAGGGAGGATTAAGGTATTTAGAGGGAAGAAGGTGTATGGGGTTGGGGTAGAGAGAGAGATGGAGGGTTGGTAAGTGGTAGGGGGAGGGCGATTTGGAGATATAGAGAGTGAGAGGGGTAGGGGTAGGGGGAGTAGGAGAGATAGAGATAGAGAGAGAGAGAGAGAGAGAGAGAGAGAGAGAGAGAGGTTTAGGGGAAGTAAGATAGATAAATAGAGGGGAAAAGGGTGTGGTTATGGGTAGGGAGAGTAGGAGGTTGTTTGGGAGAGATATGGCGGGTGTTAACGCCTAAACATAGCACACATGCGGCATTTCAGTGATTCATCCAGTAAGGCATCATAAAAATAAAAAATGCATATCACCACAGACATCCTCAATAGATCCAAAACATAGCATAAGTCCATAATTGCCAAAGAACAATCAAAACAAAGGGTAGTATGGGTAATATGTAGTTGACCACGCTATAGCGCAAGTTATCTGAACAACGCATGCACTACACTTGCACAACGTTTCCTTAGATATTCGTGCTACTGTCAAAACGACGGGAACACTCACTCCCAATGGAACATTGAAGACTCAGTCCTCCCTAAATATTCGAATTAGGATCCTAACACACTTGGTGGCATTAAGCAACCCCCCTTGTGTACCTTGGAGCTAGTTCATGAAGGAGGAGAGTTCACATTTGGATCTAGTTCTTTATTGGCCACCTCTTGGCCTATAAAATAAATCCATTGACTGGCACTTTCTAGCAATAAGTCAGAGTAAGGTTATGCTTCTAGATTTGAGTTGGAGATTCATCATAGCCCACCATTTCCTAACATTGTAAGCATTCCCAAGATCCCTTTCCACCTTTCATCTAGGGGCAAGTGTTTCTCTCCATTGTGCTTCCATTTACTTAGCATTTAGTTTGGACAAGAAAGGGCTCCCTAAGGGATATTGTTGGATTCCCTTGAATCCCACACCTCCTAGGTGTTGTACAGTTATTCCATTGGTAAATAAAAGAGTGGTTTAGCATATATTTGGTTGTTGTTGAAGTTTGCATTCTCCCCCCATCTCTTTCATTTTTTTATCAATATTTCTACATGTGAATGTGAACTACACTAAAAATCTCTTGCAGGATCACTTGGAGGAATACCAACCACACACAAAAGGGGCTCCAAGGACTGAGGACTTGCTACAACCTACAAGTCTTGGCCCCTTACCAAGTGGAAGAGTGCACTTGTGCAATTTTTTCCACAACAGTTCTAATGGAGACCATACTTATTTTTGTTCATTTATATTTCAACTAGGTTTTTTTATGCTAAGTATCTAATTATGGGTATTTATTACTTGCGGGAGAGCAGGTATTCCACCTCTTGCTTCTAGAAATTGGCTCCAATATGGCCACAATTTATTTTTTTACACGGTCGCGTAGTTCTTGGTGTCGTTGTCATGTTGATAGTGCATAAACGACTCATACAGTCGCACACACATCGTAGGTTACCAGTGTTATACTCACGCTACACTGCTCATCACATCAACACGGAAGGTCAGTTTATTACTTGCACTACCAACACGTCTATTTTGAATTAACCCACGCATTATGTGTGGAAGAGTGTGTTTTAGCTACGCTATTGTCATTTATTTGCTTTTTATCTGCATAGCTTAGCTTGAAAGTCCAAATACTGCTCACCAGTGACCTTAAATTAAGGCTAATTCACATAATTACTTATTTTTATAGTAATTAGTTCACCTAGATCAAGATTATGAAGTAAAGAGTGCATCTCTCTTGAAACTTACCTAGGCAACCAACCTTGAGGCTTCCAATGGGCCCCGTTGTTGTCACTAGTATTCAAGACCATTTCTTATTTATGCACCAATTGACATGTTTTTAGTAGTACTGATAGTGTAGAATACACTTTTTGCACACAAGAAAGGACCTAAAGACCCTTGTATCCTGAAGTATGCTCTTCACCTCGCACTTCATGTGAGCTTGGTGAAATAAAAAAGGGTGAGAAGTGTGAAATACCTCCATTGCACACTTAGTCAGCATCTTTTGATTTGGAAAGCACCATTAGCTTATTTTAGATTTAAAAGTACGTATTACTTGATATGCTCTTCTAGTTTATTTTTCGATATCAATTTGATTTCATCATATCTGTTTACACCACTAGCACACACTAAGAGACCTAAATAATCTTATGATCCAAGTATTCTCTTCACCGCCCACTTCATGTGAGATTGGTGAATCAGAAAGGTAGGGATTGTGAAATACCACCTCTCTTACACTCCATAAGTGAACATTCCACCCCCTTAAAATAAAAATTGTAATTGTCTTAACCAACTAAAATCCTCCATAGGAGATCACAAAATAATATTTTAGTTATGTAGGATTGATTGGGATAGGAATCCATTAATGCCCATCAATCTAGTTTCATTAGCAATATTTTGAAACATAGCATTGTTGTCTCATAGGGTACTTACAAAATCCTGCTATATGCAAGTGTTAAAAGAAAACCCGGATCAGAAGTGCACCATAACCAAGGAGGTGAACGCTAAGGTAAAGCTACCCTGATCTCCCCTACAATCCAATCAGCTTTTTGTAGGGAGACGACACTATACCATGCAGGCCGAACCACTGATCCACACTTGACGCAAGGTATATTAGTGTCCCAACTTAGGACATCACCAAGGAGCAATTGTTCAATTGTTTAAATTATTTTTGCATTTGTTCAATTGTGTTTAAATTACACTATCACTCTCATTTGACACAAATCCTTCACCATTGAGGTACAAAAAAAATCCTAAGACAGTCCCGTAGACTGCAAGGTCTATCCCCTCTCTCAAGGGGTGTTATTACACCTTATTCCCGTGTTTCACAAAGAAGGTACCTTAGCTGAGGCTGCTCCTAGGATACATTGATAGGATCATATGTTTGAGGAAAATCCTTTCAAGGTGCATTTTCTCCTCTCGGAGAAACTATTAATAACACCACTTCTTCCCCCATCAAAAGAGGTACCCTGTTGGCTTCTCCCCTTGGAGATCCATTGCTTCCATTCGACCCATCCTCTCTCATAGGAGGAAAACCATTGTTTACAACACCACGTGGGTCTCCCGATCATGGAAATCACATCCCATATACAATGGCAAGACCAGTCGTCCCTACTTTAGCATATATAGCTAGTCTAAATCTACTTGATTTGGCCAAACTAACTAATGATCCCATTTAGCATGATGTGACATGGCCGTCTATTCCAAACAAGCTTGCTTTCGAGATTACCAAATTCAAAGGAAAATAGGGAGACAATCTTGCTAGCCATGTTATGTCTTTCCACTTATGGTGTTCATCTAACAACATAGTGGATGACACTATGAGGCTCTGCCTCTTCTAGCGTACCCTCACCAGAACAAAAGAAAAATGGTATATAAACCTAGCAAGTGGAACCCATTCCACATTTGCTAAATTGGCCACTGCATTTATTATGTACTTCCTACTACTAATTCGACATGATATAGGCCTCGAAATTCTCACCAAGTTTCAGCAAAATAATTCCACCCATGTCGCAGACCACATCCATGAGTGGCGTAGACGCCGTACACTATGCCAGATCGAAATACAACCTCCCTTTTTGTTGGATTGGTTTATCAAATATCTCCAACCCTCCATAGTTAAATATGTCACGACCTCCATGCCGCAAAGCGAGGAATAGGTTATTTTGAAAGCACAACATTTCGATCTCATATATGCGCAATCGGGATACCTTTACTTTATCCTCCCTGATGCCCCTCGGCATCAGTCGTTGGATCCTACAACTTCGATCTTCTCTCATTTGGTGGATGGGATTATTGGGTCCATTTCCCATTTAGGAAAGGCTCCTCTTACCACATTGAAACCATTCAACATGGCTCCGTACACTAGTACATGTGGACATTTTTTCGACAAAAAATCGTTGCTATTGCAACACTTTTGTGCTGCTATAAGGACGAACATGACCCCTTGTTTTCGTGGGAAAACTTTTGTCGCTGTAGCAACACTTGCCAACGTTTGTCGCTATAGCGACAGAAATGACATGGACCGTGCTTTGTTTAAAAAACCAAAATGTGTCGCTATAGCAACACGTTTTTCGTCGTTATAGCAACAAAAATACCTAACAAGTGCCTACGAAGGGCCGTCACGATAGTGACGGAGTCTCATATTTAAATAAAATTAAGTAAAACAAACGTCATCGCTGTAGCAATGAAGGTCCGTCGCTAGAGCAATGCAAAGGCCTAACAACTTCCGACGTAGAGCCATCGCTATAGTGATGGAGTCTCATATTTAAAAAAAAATAAATCAAGCGAGCTCCGTCTTTGTAGCAACGAAGTTCCGTCGCTATAGCAATGACAAGACCTAGCAAGTTCCAACGAACTTGCTATACTAGCGACAGAAATTTTCGCCGCTAGTATAGCAAGTTCATCGGAACTTGCTAGGTGTTGTCAATGCTATAGCGATGGACATGTCTATTTAAAAAAAAATTAAAAAAAATAAATGAATGTATTGAAAGAGGGTAAAACAAAGATTCTCATGCTCAGATCTGAAGGTTGTACACTACAACAAAAAAGTTCATTGGTGAGGGTCGAAAAAGGTCACCATTCCCTATGAATATTAGGGAACGATGGAATCGAACGACCAAAATTCTGCTTGAAAAGCAGGTGCTCTTCCATTGAGCTCGCACCCTTCAAAGAATTAGACCTTGAAACTTTGTAAATTCTAAATTCTAAAAATTTGCAAAGTCTTGGGGTAGAGAGAGAGATGGGGGGTTGGTAAAAGGCAGGGGGAGGGTGATTAGGAGATATAGAGAGTGAGAGGGGTATGGGTAGGGAGAGTAGGAGAGAGAGAGAGAGAGAGAGAGAGAGAGAGAGAGAGAGAGGGGTAGGGTTAGGGGAAGTAGGAGAGATAAATAGAGGGGAAAAGGGTGCGGTTATGGGTAGGGAGAGTAGGATGTTGTTTGGGAGAGATATGGTGGATGTTAACGCCTAAAAATAGCACACATGCAACATTTTAGTGATTCATCTAGTAAGACGTCATAAAAATAAAGAATGCATATCACCACAGGAATCCTTAATAGATCCAAAACATATCATAAGTCCATAAGTGCCAAAGAACAATCAATACAAAGGGTAGCACGGGTAATACGCAGTTGATCCACGCTATACCGTAGGTTATCTAAACAATGTATGCACTACACTCGCACGACTTTTCCTTGGATATTCGTGCTACTGTCAAAACGATGGGAACACTCACTTCCAACCGCACATTGAAGACTCAATCCTCCCTAAAGATACGAATTAGGCTCCTCACACACTTGGTGGCATTAATTATCCCCCCTTGTGTACCTTGGAGCTAGTTCATGAAGGAGGAGAGTTCACATTTGGATCTAGTTCTTTATTGGCCACCTATTGGCCTATAAAATAAATCCATTGACTGGCACTTTGTAGCAATAAATCAGAGTAAGGTTATGCTTCTATATTTGAGTTGGAGATTCATCATAGCCCACCATTTCCTAACATTGTAAGCATTCCCAAGATCCCTTTCCACCTTCCATCTAGGGGCAAGTGTTTCTCTCCATTGTTCTTCCATTTACTTAGCATTCAGTTTGGACAAGAAAGGGCTCCCTAAGGGATATTGTTGGATTCCATTGAATCCCACACCTCCTAGGTCTTGTACAGTTATTCCATTGGGAAATACAAGAGTGGTTTAGCATATATTTGGTTGTTGTTGAATTTTGCATTCTCCCCCCATCTCTTTCATTTTTTTATCAATATTTCTATATGTGAGTGTGAACTACACTAAAAATCTCTTACAGGATCACTTAGAGGAATACCAACCACAAACAAAAGGAGCTCTAAGTACTAAGGCCTTGGTACAACCTACAAGTCTTGGCCCTTTACCAGGTGGAAGAGTGCACCTGTGCAATTTTTTCCACAACAGTTCTAATGGCGACCATACTTATTTTTGTTCATTTATATTTCAACTAGGTTTTTTTATGCTAAGTATCTAATTATCGGTATTTATTAGTTGCGGGAGAGTAGGTATTCCACTTCTTGCTTCTAGAAATTGGCTCCATTATGGCCACAATTTATTTTTTTACATGGTCGCGCGGTTCTTGGTGTCATTGTCACGTTGAAAGTGCATAAACAACTCATACAGTCGCACACACAGCGTAGGTTACCAATGTTATACTCGCGCTACACTGCTCATCACATCAGCACAGAAGTTTAGTTTATTACTTGCATTACCAACACGTCGGTTTTGAATTAACCCACACATTATGTGTGGAAGAGTGTGTTTTAGCTACGCTATTGTCATTTATTTTCTTTTTATCTGCATAGCTTAACTTGAAAGTCCAAATACTTCTCACCAGTGACCTTAAATTAAGGTTAATTCACATAATTACTTATTTTTTTAGTAATTAGTTCACCTAGATCACGATTATGAAGTAAAGAGTGCATCTCTCTTGAAACTTACCTAGGTAACCAACTTTGAGGCTTCCAACGAGCCCCGTTGTTGTCACTAGTATTCAAGACCATTTCTTATTTATGCACCAATTGACATGTTTTTAGTAGTATTGATATTGTAGAATATACTTTTTGCACTTCATGTGAGCTTGGTGAAATAAAGAAAGGACCTAAAGACCCTTGTATCCCGAAGTATTCTCTTCACCTTGCACTTCATGTGAGCTTGGTGAAATAAAAAAGGGTGAGAAGTGTGAAATAAATCCATTGCACACTTAGTTAGCATCTTTTGATTTCGAGAGCACCATTAGCTTATTTTAGATTTAAAAGTATGTATTACTTGATATGCTCTTCTAGTTAATTTGTCGATATCAATTTGATTTCATCATATCTGTTTGCACCACTAGCACACACTAAGAGACCTAAATAATATTATGATCCAAGTATTCTCTTCACCTCGCACTTCATGTGAGCTTGGTGAATCAGAAAGGTAGGGATTGTGAAATACCAACTCTCTTACACTCCATAAGTGAACATTCAACCCCCTTAAAATAAAAATTGTAATTGTCTTAACCAACTAAAATCCTCCATAGGAGGTCACAAAATAATATTTTAGTTAGGTAGGATTGATTGGGATAGGCATCCATTAATTCCCATCAATCTAGTTTCATTAGCAATATTTTGAAACATAGCATTGTTGTCTCATAGGGTGCTTACAAAATCCTACTATAAGCAAGTGTTAAAAGAAAACCCAGATCAGAAGTGCACCATAACCAAGGAGGTGAATGCTGAGGTATAGCTACCCTGATCTCCCCTACAATCCAATCAGCTTTTTGTAGGGAGAGGACACTATACCATGAAGGCCGAACCATTGATCCACACTTGACACAAGGTATCTTAGTGTCCCAACTTAGGACATCACCAAGGAGTAATTATGAGTGAAATTGACTCATGAAGTTAGCTATTTCCTTTGGGAGGTGTTTCCAAGTCTTCTTGATTGGAACATTGGCCCCATCGCCAGTAGAACTAGCTCTTTATTACCTCCAGTGGTCGATTGGTGAGTGGATACCATTATCACCATCAATTGTATTTTTGTGAGGCCCCATTACATTTGAGAGGAAGGACGTTAGGTCTTCTAGGGAATTTACATTTACTTTCTTTCAACTAAAAGTTCATTAAACTTGTAATAAAAAGAACCTACATGTGGGAGCTCATGCACTAAAACCAACATTGCACATATCACTCACTTATTGCACCATTTTTCATCTATTGTGGTTGGATTATTTTTGCATTTGTTCAATTGTGTTTAAATTACACTATCACTCTCATTTGACACAAATCCTTCACCATTGAGGTACAAAAAAAATCCTAAGACAGTCCTGTAGACTGCAAGGTCTATCCCCTCTCTCGATGGGTGTTATTACACCTTCTTCCCTTGTTTCACAAGGAAGGTACCCTAGCCGAGGCCGCTCCTAGGATACATTGATAGGATCATATGGTCGAGGAAAATCCTTTCAAGGTGCATTTTCTCCTCTCGGAGAAACTATTAATTACACCACTTATTCCCCCATCAAAAGAGTTACCCCGTTGGCTTCTCCCCTTGGAGATCCATTGCTTCCATTCAACCCATCCTCTCTCATAGGAGGAAAAACATTGTTTACAACATCACCCGGGTCTCCCAATCATGAAAATCACATCCCATATACAATGGAAAGACTAGTCGTCCCTACTTTACCATTTATGGCTAGTTTAAATCTACTTGATTTGGCCAAACTGACTAATGATCCCATTTAGCATGATGCGACATGGTCGGCTATTCCAAACAACCTTCCTTTCGACATTACCAAATTCAAAGGAAAATAGGGAGACAATATCGCTAACCACATTATGTCTTTCCACTTATGGTGTTCATCTAACAGCATAGTGGATGACCCTTTGAGGCTCTGCCTCTTCCAGCGTACCCTCACCGAAACGAAAGCAAAATGGTATGTAAACCTAGCAAGTGGACACATTCCACATTTGCGAAATTGACCACCGCATTTATTATGTACTTCCAACTGCTAATCCGACATTATATAGGCCTCGAAATTCTCACCAAGTTTCAACAAAATAATTCCACCCACATCGCAAACCACATCCATGAGTGGCGTAGACGTCGCACACTGTGCAAGATCGAAATACAACCTCCCTTTTTGTTGGATTGGTTTATCAAATCTCTACAACCCACCATAGTTAAATATGTCGCGACCTCCATGCCGCAAAGCGAGAAAGAGGCTATTTTGAAAACACAACATTTCGATCTCATATATGGGAAATCGGGATACTTTGACTTTATCCTCCTTGATGCCCCTCGGCATCAGTTGTTGGATCCTACAACTTTGATATTGTCTCATTTGGAGGATGGGATTATTGGGTCCATTTCCCATTTAGGAAAGGATCCTCCTACCATATTGAAACCATTCAACATGGCTCCGTATAATTAGCCATTCATTCCACATATGTCGGTACCCCTTACACCGGTACCAACCCCCCCAATTGGTCAATTCCAGTATGGACTATCTAATCCGACGTACCTGAACGTTAGCCAAGCAACAACGATTCCTACACCTCCAATGGCACAAGTTGTTCCTACGTCCACCTCTTATGGTGTTAATTTTTCAGAATTTACTTCAATCTGATGTAGGATCTTAACTGAGAGAACAACATGTACAGTATATCAATCATGAACACAATAATGCAAGCACACGAGAGACACAGAGTTTACTTGGGGAAAACCATAAAGGTGAAAAACCCCAATAACTTCCTTAGAGATAGATAGAGCAATGATACAACCCAAGCATATGAGATAGACATATCCTAGCAGCAGCTTCTCCTCCTCCACAAGTGCGTCACTCTCCCGAGAGTGTGAGAGAGAATAGAATGGTGAAATAGAGTGCCTCCCGCATTTTATTTATACTTGACTTGACATGCCTAATAACCTTTACTAGGTCGGCCTTAACTTAACCACATAACATAATGCTGACTTGGATGACACCCAATAGGGTGGTATAATAACCCTTTGACCCACATGACTTATACAGGGCCGACCCCAACAAGGTGGTCTAATAACCCATCAATTATAAGTTACGACACTTACAATATAAATGACGACACTTCCGTATAGAGGAATAATAACATCTCTATAGGAATACAAACACTTCCATATAGAGGAATAATACCATCTCTATAGGAGTACAATATACATATATGAAATACATTCCAAAGTTACATATACATCAACACTCCCTCTTAACTAGGAAGGTATTTCTCGACACAGGTCTTCTAGCACAAGTCTTCTTCTCTGGATCATCGTCACTGGATAATCGTCATCGAGTCATCGTCATCGTCACTGATACTACTATCTCAATCAATCTATGAATATATTCATCATAGGAAGTTCTACAAAGCCAGTCCTTTTTCATACTGGATGTAGGCCCACCACCTGTAGGTCTTCATCATCTATGCGAATGGTCTGATAGAGGTGGTCTCTCAAGACTAATTTTATGTGCTGATGCAATACCAGACAAGAGCATCCCAGGAACATTTATGTGCCTAAGCATGACCTGCAAGATCTCCCAGGACTGATTACATGCATCCCCTTCACAATACCTTTAAAGAGCATCCCAGGAACATTTATGTGCTGCAGCATGACCGGCAAGATCTCTAAAGAGCATCCCAGGACTTATTATGAGCACACAGCTCAACCTCTCGAATCTCCAGGACTGATTACATGTGAATAGACAATACCTTTAAAGAGCATCCCAGGAACATTTATGTGCCGCAACACAACCGGAAAGATCTCTAAAGAACATCCCATGACTTATTACGAGCACATAGCTCAACCTATCAGATCTCCAGGACTGATTACATGCCTCTATAGTAATACCTCATCCCAGGACTGATTACGAGCACACAGCTCAACCTATCATATTTTTGAGGACTGATTACATACTACATAGCAATACCTCATCCCAGGATTGATTACGAGCACACAGCTCAACCTATCAGATTTCTGAGGACTGATTACATGTTATTTGCACAACCTGCCACATATCATCTCTGACCTCCAAGTATCAACCTGATACTCATGATCTAACTGATCATCATCACACGAAGCATCATCCTGATGCTCATGATCATACTGATCATCATCACTGTACCATCCTGATACATATCATCTGGAGCAACATCCTAAAGCTCATCATCATGATCATACAATGCATCCACCTGATGCATACCAAGTATCTACCTGATACATATCACCATACATGATCCACCTGATCATACAATGTATCCACCTGATACATACATAGATACATGATCCACACAATGTATCCACCTGATATATATCAACATACATGATCTACTTGATCATACACAGTATCCACCTGATACATATACAGATACATGGTCCAAGCATCCAACATGATGCATATACAAATACATATAAATGATCCAACTGACCATATCCAACATCCAACATGATGCGTACATACATATACATATAAATGATCCAACTGATCATATCCAGCATCCAACATGATGCGTACATACATATACATATAGATGATCCAACTGATCATATCCAACATTGTCCTGATGCATATATAGAGCAGTAACTGGAGCATCGTCCTGATGCTCATCATCCAGCGCTTACATCCACAGCCATGTGAAGGACCCTCCTTCCAACATGCTTGGAATGGCTTCAGCAAATGTCTCCATCACTTCTTCCTCGAAGTGTCGTTGATCTAAAGAACACCAAGCATCTCTCTGAAGTACTCAAACTTCACTCTGTCTAGTGGCTTCGTCAATACATCTGCAATCTTCTCATCCGTCGCAATCATACAGGATTTTCACTACTCCTCTCTGCACCATATCCCTGATATAGTGATATTTGATCTCTATGTGTTTCGACCTGTCGTGGAACACCGGGTTCTCAGACAGCTTCACACAACTTTGGTTGTCACAAAATATACCAGTAGCCTCCAACAGTAGATCAAATAACTCAGACAGTAGCTTCCGAATCCATACTGCCTCACAACTAGCCGAACAGGATGCAACATACTCTGCTTCTGCTGTACTCAATGCTACATAGGATTGCTTCCTGCTAAACCAAGAGATCACACTTGATCCCATATTGAAGCAGCACCCAGAAGTGCTCTTCCTATCTGCAGCACTACCTGCCCAATCTGAATCAACATAACCCTGTAGGTTAAACTTTTGATTCACATCATACTTGAGCCCATAATCAACTGTACCCTTCATGTACCTCAAAATATGCTTTATAGCAACCAGGTGAACACTCCTCGGATTCGTTAAGAATTGGCTCAATGTGTTCACCGCAAAGCAAATATCTAATCTCGTGTTCATCAGGTACATCAAGGACCCAATCATCTGACGATACATAGTGATATCAACTTGCTCAGATGAAGCATCACACAGAAGCTTCAGGTTTGATACCATAGGTGTGGCCATGGCCTTGCAGTCCATCATCCCGAACCTCTTCAGGATCTCTAGTGCATACTTCCCTTGTCCAAGGAAGATTCCATATGCATTCTGCCACACGTCCATACCTAGAAAATAGTGCATCATCCACAAGTTCTTCATCTCGAACTCGGCAGCAAGCTTCTGTTGTGTGTCGGAAATCAATCTATAAATAGGTCATCCATATACAAAAATAGTATCACTGGATTTCCTTCCTCAACCTTGTAGTAAAGGTTGGAATCCGCTTTACTCTTGGTAAATCCCAAACTGGATAGAAAGCTGTCTATCCTACCATACCAAGTTCTGCACGTATATGACTCCTTGTCATGTGTCTCAAAACCAAGTGCCTGCTCCACATACACTTCTTCTTCAACTACACCATTCAAGAAAGCTGTCTTGAAATCCATCTGGTGTATCTTCCATTTCATCACTGCAGCCAAAGTAAGTACGGATCTAATGGAAGTGTATCTGGCTATAGGAGCAAAAGTCTCTATGCTACCACCTGCAGCATGCTTGATCTTGTAGATCCTCTTGGAAGTCACTACAGACTCCCCTTCAGGTCTTGGGACTGCATCCCAAACATCTTCATGACCGACTGGTACTCCTCGATCATGGCATTCTTCCCAGATCCTGTAAACTTCAATATATTCAATATTTTCAATAGATAACTTTGTTGTTGAACAAATTTTGCAATCCTTATTTTGTAGGTGATGGTATATGATCTTTCCTACACAACAAGTTAAATTGCATGATTAGAAACATCTCATAGTTTTCAGAACATATTCTTACATCAGAAGAAATATGTCATACAGTCATGCAATTATCTTTAGCCAATGCTTCAGTACAACATTTATCCATCTCCTGTAACTTTCTAGATGCCTTCCAATCTCTACCAGAACATTGTTAAGAGTGTGCACAACTCCCAACATGTCAGCAAAGAGGTTTCATTCTAGATAAGTAGCAATGGAATGTTGTACAGTGCCATAGGCCACTTACATATGTATATTAGTAGTATACTGTTCATCAATGCAACTATGTATAATACACAAACTAATTCTAGGAACATGAGTATATACATTATTGAACAATATTATTTAAACAATAAAATATGCAAGGAATGATAATTCAAATACTTATCTTTGTTTGTTTGTTGGGTTGACTCCCTCGCAGTCTTTGCTTCTTTTCTGCAACTCCATTTTGATGTGGATTGTGAGAAGTGGTCAACTCCCTCTGAATATCTACATCCTTGCAGAAACTACTGAAGTGTGCTCCTTCTTGATCTTTGCTTCCTTGCAGGAAACAACTGGAGTGTGCTCCCTCTTGATCTTTGCTTCCTTGCAAGAACAACTGGAGTGTGCTCCCTCTTGATCTTCGCTTCCTTGCAGGAACAACTGGAGTGTGCTCCCTCTTGATCTTTTCTTCTTGGATTACCTATCATTGAACTTATATCCATCACTATGCATGCTTATTAGTATCATCATTGTGTTATCCTCGAGGTTTCATACGTAATCACACGTTCATTAGTATAATCTTAATACTATCAAAACACAATAATCTTAAACATGTATAGTCATGATAATTTCAAACACAGATAATAAACATTAGTATTCAAGGTTTCAGGGAAGTCTTCTTTTACTCATGCATATTCTTATTTGATCATAGGACTCTTCTAGTTAGTTAAATCATCAATCAAGATAAGAGACATAAAATGCATAAACCCTTGATTACTTACATTTCTAACTTTATGAATAAACATAACCAATCATACCAAGTATACTTATATAAGGGATCCTAACACAAGGTAGGATTCTAACTTGATATAGGAAAAACATACCTGGGTTGGTATGTTAGGCAGTTATGTCTAACATACCCACTTGATGTCTTCTTATTCTCTTCAATGACTTTTGCTTAGTAACCTGCATATCTCATAGGTTAACCATTATAGAACCAAGTTATACATACCTCGCAAATAGATCTTCTAAGTGATTCATGACAATGGATGAATCTTTGTCCTCATGTCATCATGATCATATGTTCTTGAACTAGAACATGATTTGTCTTTCTTGGTGTACCTTTCATGTTAGCGGACAACATAAACCTCATACAACACCATAATGCATTAGTACAATCATAAGTGTCAACACCCTAATCAATGAATATCTTCTATCATGCATTCATAATTTTATTAAGGTGATACGACAAGTCTAAATTTAATTAAGATTGTACTAACCGTAATAACATGAAGACAAACATACCATAAACTTTATCATGAACAAATCTCAAAACATACCTGGATGAGTCATACCTATCGAGATTGCTTGTAATCTTCTTATGTAAGGCCTTAGCCTCATCTCCCTCTGAAACAGGAACTTCTTCACTTATGCAGGTGATCAATCCATTCTCTTCTAGGATTAACCCAATCCACTTGATTTGCAGGAACTAGATCTCGCGCTGGATTAGGGTTTGTCAGAGAAACCTTAAAAATTCAAACTTTGAATTTCAAACTTCTGAAACGATAGAAATATGCACCTTGATGAGCTGATCAAGCTGGTATACTCATAATTTGAAAACTGCAAAGTTTCACCCCTCAAATTTGCCTTTGAAACTTCCAGATTCACTAGACATGACCCCGAACTAGGGTTTTATAAAGCCCACCCTTCTTCCCAATCAAAAGGTTCGATCCAGAGCTCTAAACTTCTATTTTTCTGAGGAGCTTCCAGCCGTGGTCACAGATTTAAAAAATTTCCATTTTTGCAGAAGCCCTAATTTTCTACTTTTCCGATCAAAGTCCCGAACAAGGGTCTGATCAAGCTCGGCCTTCTTCCCAACCAAAAATTCTGATCTTGGTCTCTAAATTTTGATTTTGATGAGTAGCATTCATCCGTAGTCTCCGATTACAAAAATTCCAACTTTCTCCGAAACCCTAAATTCCGGAAGCCATGAATGAAGGTGCTAAAAAATAATTATGTTTTGACAGAAATATGTACCTGATTGTTTCTGGTGTAACTCCGAATTTTTCAATCCAAAGGGTCTAAAAACTTTTCATGTGATATCCGGACCTGTCATATTTCCAACCCCACAGGTCTGACCTCAAATGGATTCTCTAAGAGAGTGTTATGCCAAGTGTTGCAACGTGACCTGTTTATGGGATAAAATAGGAGAGCAAACTTGTACGGCGTTCCACATGTCAATGGTTCAGTTACGGCCTCTGAAAATGTTACATGTGAAAGTATAGTCCGTGCACTACCTGTCACTTTTTACGAAATTTCATTTGGAGCTTCCTATCCCAAGTTACGACCTTTTTTCCAAGGTCACCTGTTTATGACTGAGATATGGAAGAGGCAGAAACCCTATATTGTATAGATCATAAATCACAAAGTACAACGAATTAGAGGTTTTACTTTGGACACAAGGTACATGGGGATCTTAGCTTCACCCTGTACGATTTTCAGACCCTGAAACATCGCCGAAATTTATTTATAGCAAAAGTTCAATGATGACTTGTTTTTGCTATATCAAGCCCTAGCTTCACAATTGGAACAAGTGTCATACATGCCATGCCATGCCTTCTATCAGGCTAGCTCTGATACCATGTTAATTTTTCAAAATTTACTTCAATATGATCTAGGATCTTAACTGAGAGAATAACATGTGTTAAATTTTCAGAATTTACTTCAATCTGATCTAGGATCTTAACTGAAAGAACAACATGTACAGCATATCTACAGCATATCAATCATGGAGACAATAATGAAAGCACACAAGAAACACAAAGATTTACTTGGGGAAAACCATAAAGGTGAAAAACCCCAATAACTTCCTTAGAGATAGATAGAGCAATGATACAACCAACCATAAGAGATAGACACAACCTAGCAGCAGATCCTCCTCCTCCATAAGTGCGCCACTCCTCCTTGAGTGCATGAGTGAGAAGTGAGTGAGTAAATAGAGTGCCTCCCGCACTCTATTTATACTTGACTTGACATGCCTTTTTACCTAACTCATGTAGGCTCGAATTTAACCACATAACATAATGCTGACTGGGCCGACCCCCAATAGGGTGGTCTAATAACCTTTTGACCCACATGACTTATACAGGGCCGACCCCAACAAGGTGGTCTAATAACCCATCAAGTATAAGTTACGACACTTACAATATAAATGACGACACTTCCGTATAGAGGAATAATACCATCTCTATAGGAATACAATATACATATATGTGAAATACATTCTGAAGTTACATATACATCAACACTCCCTCTTAACTAGGAAGGTATTTCTCAGCATAGTTCTTCTAGCACAAGTCATCTTCTCTGGATCATCGTCATTGGATAATCATCATCGAGTCATCATCATCGTCACTGCTGCCGCTATCTCAATCAATCTCTGAATCTACTCATCATAGGAAGTTCTACAGAGCCAATCCTTTTTCATACTAGATGTAGGCCCACCACCTGCAGGTCTTCATCATCACTGGCCATACTGTGGAATCCTCAGGACTTATTACGTGCGTCACAAAACCTGGCTGCAGCATCCCAGGCTATTACGAGCACACAGCTCTACCTGTAGGATCTCCCAGGAGCACATTACATGTGACCCATCACAAAACCTGGCTGAAGCATCCCAGGCTATTACGAGCACGCGGATCTACCTGTCAGATCTCCCAGGAGCACATTACATGAGATCTCACCACAAAACCTGGCTGAAGCATCTGAGGCCTTTTTCATCCTGTCCAGATCTCCCAGGAGCAAATTACATGTGGTCATGGCAAAACCTGGCTGAAGCATCTGAGGCCTTTTTCATCCTATCCAGATCTCCCAGGAGCAAATTACATGCCATAGGACAAAACCTCGCAAGAGCATCTGCCAGATATCCCAGGGCACCGAATTACATGCCATAGGAAAAACCTCGAAAGACTATCTGCAGATCTCCCAGGGCACAAATTACATGTCCTCACAAGCAAAACCTCGCAAGAGCATTTGCCAGATGTCCCAGGGCACCGAATTACATGCCATAGGCAAAACCTCGAAAGACCATCTACAAATCTCCTAGGGCACAAATTACATGCTTACCTGCACAACCTGATCCACGGCCACAAAGTATCATCTGATACTCATCAAACATCATCCTGATGTACACATGATCATCCTGATCATCATCACTGCAACATCTTGCTGCATGTCATCTGGAGAAGCTTGTCATCCACGATCATCCTGATCATACAATGCATCCATCTGATGCACACCAAGTATCCACCTGATACATACATAGATACATGATCCACACAATGTATCCATCAGCATACATGATCTACCTGATCATACAAAGATACATGATCCACACAATGTATCCATCAATCATACATGATCTACCTGATCATACAGAGATACATGATCCACACAATGTATCCATCAACATACATGATCTATCTGATCATACAAAGATACATGATCCACACAATGTATCCATCAGCATACATGATCTACCTGGTCATGCAAAGATACATGATCCACACAATGTATCCATCAGCATCCAACATGATGCGTTCATACAAAATACATACACATGATCCAACCGATCATATCCAGCATCCAACATGATGCGTACATACATATAAATGATCATACTGATCATATCCAGCATCCAACATGATGCATACATACATACATATAATGATCCAACTGATCATATCTAAGCAGAAACCAGAACATCATCCTGATGCTCATCATCCAGCACTTACATCCACAGCCATGTGAAGGATCCCCCTTCCAACATGCTTGGAATGACTTCAACAAATGTGTCCATCACTTCTTCCTCGAAGTGTCCTCGATTTGAAGAATGCCAAGCCTCTCTCTGAAGTACTCGAACTTCACCCTGGCTAGTGGCTTCGTCAGCACATCTGCAATCTGCTCGTCCGTCGCAACATACAGGAGCTTCATGGCTCCTCTCTGCACCATATCCCTGATATAGTGATATTTGATCTCTATGTGTTTCGATCTGTCATGAAACATTGGGTTCTTGGATAGCTTCACACAACTCTGGTTATCACAGAAGATACCAGTAGCATCCAACGGGATATCAAATAACTCAGACGGTAGCTCCCGTAGCCATACTGCCTCACAACTAGCTAAATAGGCTGCAACATACTCTGCCTCAGCTATACTCAGTGCTACGTAGGATTGCTTCCTGCTAAACCAAGAGATCACACTTGATCCCATACTGAAGCAACACCCAGATGTGCTCTTCCTATCTGCAGCACTGCCAACCCAATCTGAATCAACATAACCCTGCAGGTTAAACTTTTGATTCGCTTCATACTTGAGCCCATAATCCACTGTACCCTTCAGGTACCTCAGAACATGCTTTACAGCAACCAGGTGAACACTCCTCGGATCCATCAGGAACTAACTCAATGTGTTTGCTGTAAGGCAAATATTTGGTCTCGTGTTCGTCAGGTACATCAAGGACCCAATCATCTGACGATGCATAGAGACATCAACTGGCTCAGATGAAGCATCACAAAGAAGCTTCAGGTTCGATGCCATAGCCTCGCAGTCCATCATCCCAAACCTCTTCAGGATCTCTACTGCACACTTCCCTTGTCCAAGGAAGATTCCATCTGCACTCTGCCACACCTCCATGCCAAAAAACAAATAGTGCATCATCCCCAAGTTCTTCATCTCGAACTCGGCAGTAAGCTTCCGCTACATGTCGGCAATCAATCTATCTTTACCTGTAACAAACAGGTTATCCGCATACAAAAGTAGTATCACTGGATTGCCTTCCTCAACCTTGTAGTAAAGGTTGGAATCCTCTTTACGCTTGGTAAAGCCCAAACTGGATAGAAAGTTGTCTATCCTACCATACCAAGTTCTGCACACATATATGACTGCACCAAGCTGTCTTGAAATCCATCTGGTGCATCTTCTATTTCATCACTTTTATATTTCTCAATGTTGCTATCTGTAACATGCTTGATCTGATAGTTCCATAACAGACTTCCCTTCAGCTCTGGGGACCGCATCCCAAACATCGTTCTTCATGATCGACGGATCATGGCATTCTTCCCGTATCCTGGGAACTTCAATATCTTCAATAGATAATTTTGTTGCTGAACAAATGTTGTAGTTCTTCTTTTGTAGGAGATGGCATACGATCTTTCCTACACAACAAGTTAAATTGCATGATTAGAAAACATCTCATAGTTTTCAGAACAAATTCTTACACATCAAGAAATATGTCATACAGTCATGCAATTATCTTAGCCAATGCTTCAATACAACATTTATCCATATCCCGTAACTTTCTAGATGCCTTCCAGTCTCTACCAGAACATTGTTAAGAGTGTACACAACTCCCAACATGTCAGCAAAGAGGTTTCATTCTAGATAAGTAGCAATGGAATGTTTTACAGTGCCATAGGCCACTTACCCATGTATATTAGTAGTATACCGTTCATCAATGCAACTTATTCTAATATGCACAATACATATCCTAAGTCTAGGAACATGAGCATATACATCATTGAACAATTTTACTTAAACAAACAAATATGCAAGAAATGATAATTAAAATACTTATCTTTGTTTGTTCGTTGGGTGGACTCCCTCTGAGTCTTTGCTTCCTTGTAGGAGATGTTGGAGTCCTAATCTGAAGTAGCTTCTTCTACACCTTTCTGTTGTGGAATGTAGAGAGATGATCAACTCCCTCTGAATATCTGCATCCTTGCAGAAACTACTGAAGTTTGCTCCTTTGCTTTCTTGCAGGAACAACTGGAGTGTGCTCCCTCTTGATCTTTGCTTCCTGGATTACCTGTTCTTGAACTCATATTCTTCCTTGGTCCCTATGCATGCTTATTAGTATCATGATTGTGTTATCCTTGTGATCTCATATAAAATCATACATTCATTAGTATACTATTAAAACACAATAATTTCAAACATGTATAGTCATGATCATTTCAAACAGAAATAATAAGCATTAGCATTCAAGGTTTATGTAGTATTCTTATGGTTAGTCAAATCATAACGTGTCTAAACCTGTAATTACTCAAACCTATGACTCTTCAGGTTAGTTGAATCATCAATCAAAATAAAAGATATAATATGCATAAAACCTATGATTATTCAAACCTATACCTTCATGATTCTTCTGGTTAGTCATATCATCAATTATGGTAAGAAACATAATATGCATACAACCATGATTATTCAAACCTATGACTTCATGAATAATCATTATCAACAATAGTATAAGATCCTAACACAAGGTAGGATTCTAGCTTGATATAGGAAAAACATACCTGGATTAGCATGCTAGTTAGTTATGTCTAACATACTCACGTGATGTCTTCTTGTTCTTCTTCAATGACTTGTGCTAGTAACCTGTATATCTCATAGGTTAGCCGTTATAAAACCAATTTATACATACCTCGTAAATGGATCTTCTATGAGATCCATGACAATGGATGAATCTTTGTCCTCATGTTATCATGATCATATGTTCTTGGACCAGAACATGATTTGTCTTTCTTGGTGTACCTTTCATGTTAGTAGACAACATAAACCTCATACAACACCATAATGCATTAGTACAATCATAAGTGTCAATACCCTAATCAATGAATATTTTCTATCGTGCATTCATAGTTTTATTAAGGTGATATGACAAGTCTAAAATCAAGATTATACTAACCGTAATAACATGAAGACAAACATACCATAAAATTAATCATGAACAAATCTCAAAACATACCTCGATGAGTCATACCTGTCGAGATCGCTTGTAATCTTCTTATGTAAGGCCTTAGCCTCATCTCCCTCTGAAATAGGAACTTCTTCATTTATGCAGGTGACCAATCCATGTTCTTCTAAGATTAACCCAATCCACTTGAATTGCCAGAACTGCACCTGGAGCTGGATATGGGTTTGTCAGAGAAACCCCAAAAATTCAAACTTTGAATTTCAAACTTCCGAAAGGATAGAAATATGCGCCTTGATGAGCTGATCAAGCCGGTATATTCAGAATTTGAAAACTGCAAAGTTTCACTCCTCAATTTTGCCTTTGAAACTTCCAAATTCACTGGATGTGACCCTGAACTAGGGTTTGATGAAGACCACTCTTCTGCCCCATCAAAAGGTTTGATCCAAAGCTCTAAATTTCTATTTTTCTGAGGAGCTTCTAGCCGTGGTCACAGATTTCAAAAATTCTCATTTTTACAGAAGCCCTAATTTTCCACTTTTCTGATCAAAGTCCCGAACTAGGGTTTGATCAAACCCGACATTCTGCCCAACCAAAAATTCTGATCTTGGTCTCTAAATTTCTATTTTGATGAGTAGCATCCATCCGTGGTCTCCGATTACAAAAATTCCAACTTTCTCCGAAGCCCTAAATTCCGGAAGCCATGAATGAAGGTACTCAAAAATAATTTTGTTTTGACATAAATATGTACCTGATTGTTTCTGGTGTAACTCTGAACTTTTCGATCCACAGGGTCTGAAAACGTTTCCTGAGATAGCCTTACCTTTTATCTTTCCATCCTGACAGATCTTACCTCAATTGGATTCTCTGAGAGAGCGTTATGCCAAATGTCGCAACGTGACCTGTTTTGGGATAATACAGAAGAGCGAACTTGTATGGCGTCCCACGCGTCACTGTTTCAACTTCGGCCTCTGAAAACTTTTCCTGAGATAGCTCGGCCTGTTATCTTTCCATCTTGATAGGTCTGACCTCAATTGGATTCTTTGAGAGAGAGTTATACCAAGTGTCGCAACGTGACCTGTTTATGGGATAATACAGGAGAGTGAACTTGTACAGTGTGCCACGTGTCACTAGTTCAACTTTGACCTCTACAAAATTTTTCTAAGATAGTAAAGTCTGTGTACTACTTGTCACTTTTTACGAAATTTCATTTGGAGCTTCCTAGCCCAAGTTATGACCTTTTTCCCAAGGTCACCTGATTTTGACTCAGATCTGGAAGAGGCAGAAACCCTATATTGCACAGATCATAAATCACAAAGTACAATGAATTAGAGGTTGTCCTTTGGACAAAAGGTACCCGGAGATTTAATCTTCGTCCTGTAACAATTTTAGATCCGAAAACTTCGCCAAAATGGATTTATAGCAAAAGTACTACGATGACTGGTTTTTGCTATATCAAGCCCTAGCATCGTAAGTGCAACAAGTGTCATACATGCCATATCATGCCTTCTTTCAGGTTAGCTCTGATACCATGTTAAATTTTCAAAATTTACTTCAATCTGATCTAGGATCTTAACTGAAAGAACAACATGTACAGCATATCAATCATGGAGACAATAATGCAAGCACACAAGAGACACAAAGATTTACTTGGGGAAAACCATAAAGGTGAAAAACCCCAATAACTTCCTCAGAGATAGATAGAGCAATGATACAACCAACCATAAGAGATATACACAACCTAGCAGCATATCCTCCTCCTCCATAAGTGCGCCACTCCTCCTTGAGTGCATGAGTGAGAAGTGAGTGAGTAAATAGAGTGCCTCCCGCACTCTATTTATACTTGACTTGACTTGCCTTTTTACCTAACTCATGTAGGCTCGAACTTAACCACATAACATAATGCTGACTGGACTGACCCCCAATAGGGTGGTCTAATAACCCTTTGACCCACATGACTTATACAGGGCCGACCCCAACAAGGTGGTCTAATAACCCATCAAGTATAAGTTACGACACTTACAATATAAATGACGACACTTCCGTATAGAGGAATAATACCATCTCTATAGGAATACAATATACATATATGTGAAATACATTCCGAAGTTACATATACATCAACAACATGTACAACATATCTATAGCATATCAATCATGAACACAATAATGCAAGCACACAAGAGACACAGAGTTTACTTGGGGAAAACCATAAAGGTGAAAAACCCCAATAACTTCCTCAGAGATAAATAGAGCAATGATACAACCCAAAAATAAGAGATAGAAATCTCCTAGCTGCAGCTTCTCCTCCTCCACAAGTGCACCACTCTCCCGAGAGTGTGAGAGAGAATAGAATGATGAAATAGAGTGCCTCCCACACTCTATTTATACTTGACTTGACTTGCCTAATAACCTTTACTAGGTCGGCCTTAACTTAACCACATAACATAATGCTGTCTGGGCCGACACCCAATAGGGTGGTATAATAACCCTTTGACCCACATGGCCGACCCCCAATAGGGTGGTCTAATAACCCTCTGACCCACATGACTTATACAGGGCCGACCCCAACAAGGTGGTCTAATAACCCATCAAGTATAAGTTACGACACTTACAATATAAATGACGACACTTCCATATAGAGGAATAATAACATCTCTATAGGAATACAAACACTTCCGTATAGAGGAATAATACCATCTCTATAGGAGTACAATATACATATATGAAATACATTCCGAAGTTACATATACATCAACATATGGAACTCAAATCGCATTTTTCCCACCCTTGGGGTATAACCCTTACTATCCTTTCCCTCGGGGGTTTGCGGCATTCAACTTCTCAAATTGGTGAGCTTGTCTCAGTCCAACTTTGGTATATCAGACCTTAAAAAATTTAAGGAATATGTTGGTTTTCTTTGAAATTTTATTTATGTGCTTGAAAAGATTTAAGAAAGCATTCTTAGATCCACATACTTGTGATGAGTTAAAGTGTTAAGAAGGTCAATATTGTAGCAAATAATTTTCATAGCTTTTTTGTAATTTATATTATTTAATACTATGATTTGCTTGGGATTCTTTTTCATAGTGGTAATTTATATTTATTAGCAAAAAAATTATTGATTTTTCCATTCAAATTCACAGTTTTCTCCATTTCAAGCTAAATAGAATTCTTCAATTTTTTTTATGGGAGGGTTATTTTGATATTTGCAATACATATCCAAAAAAAAAAATAGTAAATGTTGCATAATTAAGGTTTTTTTTTGTAACCTCGGTATCACTTTATATTACTAAGGAATCACAAAAAACATTAAACAGTCTGGCGTGGCTGGCCTGTCACAAGGGAAACCATACCATCCAGAGAACTAGAGTTTGTCCACATTTTTCCAAGGAGAATAAGACTCCAAAGTGTTTCCATAAAATATCCAAAATTTAAAACAACTGTGTAGATATCTAAGGCTAAAAAACCTATTTGCATTTTTCCTGAAAGAGATAGTAAATTCCTGAACTATACATAAGTTCTAATAATCCCCAAAAAATATAAGTAGTCAAGTTTGGAATTAGTCTTCATCTGAGATAATAAGTGTGGGAACCTCAGGCTCCATTAATGCAGTGTTTACTTGTTCCACAACATTCTGCTCCTTGAAAAACTTGTCAAGGTGGCTTTAGCAAGAACATCGATCTTAGCTCCTAGCTCGACCTGGGATCTGGCAATTAGTTTGAGAGTGGCCTCAAACCTGTTGAGTTGCTTGTTATTGTCTGCAATATGAAGAAGAATATCTTGTTTGTCTATTGTATAATCCATAATGGCTTTGCCTAATAAGGTCTTCATTTGCTAATAGAGGGTGATTGTTTTCATGAATTTTGTATCCCTTGTTTGAGAAGTTCCTGCATCCTCTATCATCTACCCATAATCAATTTGAATTTCTACCAACCTAATTTTGTCACTTACATGCTCCACCCATGTCTCCATTTTTTCAATAATGCATTGTGTTGGGGTTGATACGACTTTGTCGAAGATTTCTCTAGAAAACTTAGTCTCTTGTATAATCCTTGACATATGTGTTGTGCCTGAGTTCCTTTTCCCCTCCTCGAATATTACCCTTTTACCATCGTCGAGTTGTTGAAACATGAGACCGTGATGCAATTCTGGTGTTGAGAGTAGCCAAGGGGGACACAGTGGTTAAAGCCCTAGTTTGGGGCATCTCTCCTAATGAGAGTTGGAAAATTCCTTGCAGTAAACCAGATGTTATAGCGTCTAGCTTTTAGGGGATTAAAAAAATCAGGCAAATGGAGAACAAGAAGAAGGATTCTTACCATTACCAAGAAATGAAACAATAGAGCTTTGGTTCTAAAGAATTTGTCGAAGCTTCTCATTTCACCTATAATCCAGAGCTCAAGTACTTCATGGTAAAAAGCCATGATTATGGCATGCGGGTAGGGAGTCTCCATAATTCTATAATGCGGGTAGGGAGCCTCCTTCTCCGTCTCTTTTTTTCTAACCAAGCATGCTAGGTGTCTAAGCGCTTGGAGCATCACGAGTGAGCCCTGTGGTAGCGTCTTGTCGCCCCTCTACCACCCATTGTGGATGGTTGCACAATTAAAGTTCATTTATAAGTTTCAATAAAATATATAAGAATATGTAACAATTATTTATCAAACCTATGATCATGTGATTTAATTAGTTTCGTTGTTGTACCATTAAAGTTCATTTATAAGTTACAAAATAATATATAAGAATATGTAGTAATTATTTATCAAATCTATGATCACATTATTTAATTGGTTTCATTTTTCAACCTCTTTTTTCTTTGATGCAATTTCCTCCAATTTAGAGATTCATTGTAGCATGTAGGTAAATATTTGTGCTCACTACAAAGAAATTACGAATCCAATGAAGAGTTTCAGTGAGTTGGCTAAAACTCTATGAATTAAAGTTCGACATTAAAAAGATCTACACTTTATAAAATTTTAACATTAAAACTTCAAAATTTATTTTTTTGTAATATTAGAAAGAGGGAATAGGTTGTTAACTAGTACTCTATATTTATTAATGAAAATTTACTTCAAAAATAAATTTCCATAAAAAAAATTTCAGCGGAAAAAAACATACTATTGTTATTCATTCCGAATCAAATAGTACAATGATGTTATGTCAAAAAAGACATATCACCTTTAAAAGACTACCTAATGTTCTAAAAATCACAAAATAAATTTAGAAAGATATTCCCAAAAATCGAGAGATTTTCAAGAGGATTACTATAAAAAACTTTCCAAAACTTGAACTTAATCAAAGAAACTTAACACTCCCATATCCTGGATATGTGATCCCTGAACTTCTTCCCAAAACATGAAACCTTCCTCTCCATCCATAGCCTCCTTTGAAATTTTATCTGCCAAGGATTTGTGTTCTCTATAAATGTGATCAAATGAAATATTGTTGATCTGCTTGATTTCAGTTCTTATCCTATTGCAACAATGTAGAAGAGAAGTCACTTTCAAATTGTAATCTCGACTCGCCCATTTTATAGTGACTCTAGAGTCACCAAATACTTTAAGATCAACAAGGCTAAAGATGTTAGCCACCTTTAGAACACACCAGAGGGCAAGGAGTTCAGCCTTCATATTGGTACCCATGATGTTCTTGGTTCAAATATATAACTGCTCCAGTAGCACAAAGCCCATTTTTTGTTGCACCATCAAAAAAGAGAACAGGCCTAGTATACTTAGGAGAAAAAATGCCGACTTTAGAGGATTTAAGAGTCTCCTTCTCATGCTTATAAGCCATATATAAATTTATAGCCGTAGTACATGTTGTTTGCAAACTCGAGCTCTTATCTCTAAACACTACACAGTTTCTTGTATGCCAGATAGTCCAGGCTATAAAGACTCGGAAGGTGGAATAATATAATATAAAAATAAATATAAATAAAAAGAAAATAAGTAGAATATTAATAAAAACAAAAAATACCATTATAAAAACATACACACATATTCTATCGACATTATTATAAAGCCTGGTCTTAAATTTCATGGAAGCCTAATCTTAAAAAAAAACTAACTAACCAACATAGATCCATCTTATAAGTTCTCATGTGTGCTCATAACTTATAAAAAATCAAAAGTATTGAAAAATTTCATGTTCACTCATAACTTATCAAAAATAAAAAAGTAATTAAAAAATTAGAAGAGAGGGATCCAATTTCTTGAGAGGTAATTTTTTTCTTATTGTGTAAAAAAATTAAGATAAAACAAAAAAAAATTACACCCCAAGAAATTGGATCCCTCTCGGTACTTAATAGATCTGGGTTTAAGATAGATCTATGCTTGTTAAGAATCCAATTTTTTGAGGTGTAATTTTTTTTTGTTAATCTTAATTTTTTTATACATTAAGAAAACATTTACACCTAATAAATTGGATTACCTTATTTAATAAATTTAGGTTTAAGATTGACCTATGTTTGTTTTAATTTTTGTATTTACAGACATGAATTTTTTAATTACTTTCTATTTTTTATAATAAGCCGACATAAAAAAAATTAAATTAGATGACAAAAATGACAAATCTCCACCTCCCTACGCTATATACAGTAACTTATATATATATGATTAAGATAAAGATCTTTCCCGTGGAATGAATGAACAATGATCAGATTTGGTTCCACGCATAGCTTAATTGCAGGACAAGTCTATATATACAGTTGCATTTTCCTGTTGCAGTCACAAAACATCTGATCTGTACGTCGAATTTTGCCAAACAGGTGCATAAAACCTCCGCTTTTGCTACAATTTTTTCTTTTTCTTAGGTCGTTGAAAATGTTGATCAGAGTACGAAGTAGGGATGGATTGGAGCGAGTGAAGGTAGACCAGCCAAATGCCACAGTGGGGGATTTGAAATCTCTCATTCAATCCCAACTCCAAGTTCCATTTCCCAGCCAAATCCTATCGACCAATCAGAACTTATTGATGGCCAAGGGCAATAATACCCAACAATTTAAGGACATGGAGGACCCCAACAGGACCCTTTCTTCATTGGGTATAGGGCACGGTTACATAGTTTACCTCTCATACGAGGGCGAGAGATCCGTAGCTGGACCTCGGATAAACGTAAACCCTGCTGGGAGCTTTGGCAAAAAGATGACCATGACTGACCTGATTGCCAGGCAGGTGAGAATTGAGCGCCAGGACAAACCCCACTGTGGCTCTGTCTCATTTGACAGAGATGCTGCCAATGCCTTCCAGCAGTACGTGAACGAAAAACTTGCATTTGCTATCAAGAGGGGAGGGTTTATGTATGGGACAGTAAGCGACGGTGGTGATGTTGCTGTTGATTTCATTTATGAGCCACCCCAGCAGGGGACTGAGGACAGCTTGTTGCTGTCCAGAGATCCAGATGAGGAGAAGCGGGTGGAGGCCATTGCAATTGGGCTGGGGATGAGGAGAGTTGGGTTCATTTTCACTCAGACTATTTCTCAGGGAAAGTCGAAGGATTATACGTTCTCCAATGCGGAGATTCGGCAGGCTGTAGAGCTCCATGCTGAGAGCGAATTGAAGGAATGGGTTACTGCTTTGGTGAAGCTGGAGGTGAACGAGGAAGGTGGTGCTGCTGTCCATTTCGAGGCCTTTCAGTTGAGTGATCAGTGCGTTAAGCTTTTTAAAGAAGGGTGGTTCGTTGACGATTACACAGATTTGGATCTGAAGAATACAAGGTTGAAGAAGGATGCGGTCATCCTCGGGAAAGATGCGAGGGATGTTGACAATGATTTCTTTCTGGTGCTGGTCAGGATTCTTGATCATCAGGTATTGGTTACCTTTCTTTCCTCATGCATGGTTACCTTTTTTATTTTGATTGAAATTTATAGGTCAATGGGAGTCTAGAATGCAATATGCAGTTACACTAACAACTAAAAAACATGCATATGCAAACACATTCATACTATTTACTTACACTACACACTGACAAACTCAGTCAACTAGATAAATGATCCTTGGGCTCTTCCTGTTATAAAAGTAGACAACATGCTTAGTATGATTTCTATATAATTTCACCTCTCTGTGAATAGTGAAACTGCATAAGAACATATATCAAATGTCGTATATATGCTTCAAGGCAAAAAAACTACATGTATATCACCTTCTAATGTCACATACATAATTCATTAAGAGTAATGCTTGGACTTATAGGTTACTTCAAGTCTGCCTCATGCTTATTGTTCTTGGTATGTTATAATGTTTATCATTTCATGTATATAACGTAGGTTCTATCTTCTGCAGGGTCCTCTATCAACAACATTTCTCATCGAGAACAGGGTTTCTCCTGTTACCCTAAGGGCATTGAAGAATCATCTTGACAAGACAAAATATTTTCCTTTTGTGAAACGCATCTCTGATTTTCACTTATTGCTTCTTCTGGCAAAATATTTTGATGTTAATTCAGATGTTCCTCAGTTAGCAGCATGTGTGCAAGGGCAAGCCTCTGTACCAGAAGGCTATCAAATCCATATAAATTCTCTAGCAACTAACTCTGGAGATTGAAGCTTGTGTGGATAAACAATGGTTTCATTGTAATCAGATTTTCTGTTGAATCAGAACCTTTAATTTGGTCAATGTCTAAGTTGGAGATTGAAGCTTGTGTGGATAAACAATGGTTTCATTGTAATCAGAATTCCTGTTGAATCAGAACCTTTAATTTGTTCTGTGTCTAAGTTGTGATGGTGACAGGTTAATTCTTTTCAGTTTGCACTTATTATAAAATATTAATATATTATCTATTTATAGCCTCAATTAGAGTGCAATTCTCTGAATGGGTGGTCGAGAAGAATTATTATATAAATTTCTACATCCCACATAACACTAAAGCTGAGAACAAATCTTTGTACTTTATTTATGGGTAACAGGTTCGACTGTGGTTAGGTAGGATATGGTATTATAGTAAGCTGGCAATGACCTAAGAATGATAGAAAGCCTACTTGACTTTCATGAAATATTGTTTTGTATGAAATATTGTCTTGTATTTTGTCGGGACATTTCCATCAATGTATAATCTGTTTATACATTGTAAATATTGTTTTGTGTTGGTACTATATTGTCTTGTATTTTGGGGGACATTTCTATCAATGTATAATCATGTTTATATATGGTATATATATTATATGTTTTTTTTGTTTTGGTACTATAGTCTTGTATTTTGTGGGGACATTTCCATAAATGTATAATCATGCTTATTATACAGTTTACAAGGTGTTTGATTTTTTTGGAGTTGGTCTAGGATATGGTATTATAGTAAACTAGCAATGACTTAACAATGATAGAAAGTCTACTTGACTTTTATGAAATATGACTTTCATGAATTATTGTTTATATGAATTAATATTGTCTTGTATTTTGTCGCGACATTTCCATCAAATGTATAATTATGTTTATACAGTGTACATATATTATAGATGTTTTTTTGTTTTGGTACTATATTGTCTTGTATTTTGGGGGGAGATTTCCATCAATGTATAAACATGTTTATACATTGTACATATATTATACATGTCTTTTTTTGTTTTGATACTATATTGTCTTGTATTTTGGGGGGACATTTCCATCAATGTATAATCATGTTTAGACATTGTACATATGTTATATGTCTTTTTTGTTTTGGTACTATAGTCTTGTATTTTGTGGGGACATTTCCATAAATGTATAATCATGTTTGGAGTTGGTTTAAACATTCCCCTTATATATTTTGTAATGTCTTTTCTTTTCCATTTTCCATTTTTTTAAATATATGTGAGAAGGTTGGAGGTGTTTGATTTTTTGGAGTTGGTTTAAACATTCCCCTTCTATATTTTGTAATGTTTTTTTTTTCCATTTTGTACTTTCTATTTTCCATTTTTTTAACTGTATGTGAGAAGGTTGGAGTTGGTTTCTTTTCATTGTGAAAGAAACTAAACATTCCCCTTATATATTTTGTAAATTTTGTAATGAGGTATATGTGAGAAGGTATATGTGAGAAGGTATTCGATCCCCCAGAATTGGTTTCTTTTCATCCTCAATGTAGCATTGAACTAATGAGTTTTTATTGTTGTGTGTAAATTAATGAGTTTTTATTGATGGATATGTTAATATATATTTAAAGCTCAAATATTTCATGATTTGTCTACTTGTTTCAAGATATGAAAGTAATGACATTATTAAACTTGAGGATGGTCAAACACAATTTAGCATTGAACTAATGAGATTTTATTGTTGTATGTATATTAATGAGTTGACAAAAGATGTGCAGTCTTCAGGAACGCAATTGAGTTGACTCAAGGTTGAGTAAAAGCTTGTGGTATGGGCCTCTTGGCTCCTTTGTTCTTCAAAAGGCCTATAATTTCCAAAGGAAGTGTGGGGTACAAAGCAAAAGTTGTGAAAGCCTCCAATGATCGCAACTATTTTGGGTTCCGCGACTATATAAAAAAGAACAAGAAAAGAGGAAAGAAGATAGAGGATACAGAGCATATCAAGAAGAAAAGCATCAAAGAGAATATCAGATCAACAAAAGAGCCACCAAAATATATCACCAGATCTCAGCCTCTTATCTATTCTGGGGCATCAAAGAGAATATTTGATCAACAAAAGAGTCCCCAAAAGATATCACCAGATCCGAGCCTCTTATCTATTATGGGTTTTGGGAAATGTAATCGAACTAGGGGTTTTGGGTTTTGGGGTTGTCCAACTAGCTATGACACCTGCTCCACTCGCTAAAGCTATGGATACTTCATTTCACATTTTTATCTAGTGGAGGTACTTATGCCTCCACATTTGGTGTTGAAGATATTGATCCCTCCATACTTGGAATGTATATTTGACACACATATCTATCTATCTATTTCTCCATCTATCAATATTATATTGATTTTGATATTATCATTCACATATTATGTATTTTCATGTCATGTTGATATTGTTGTATCTATAAAATTTATTGTGTATAAGTGATTTAAATTAGAGATATGATATGATGCTTGACTCTTGTTAAAATCATATAGTATCATTTTCCTACACTAATCATTTAATGCAATTATATAATGTTTAACTATTTATAAACGTGAAATCTTTGTTGTGCAAGAAAATGCAATATGTTGATAAAACATGTTTACAAAAACGTGAATAATAAATAATTCAACTAATGAATGTTTGATTTTATTAATATTTAAAATCTATTTTGGTTTAAAATATTTAAAAATATATATATTTCCTAAATTTTTCTACTAAATTTTTCATTAGTTTTGTAGGAATTGAGCGTGTATTTCAACTAAATAAAATTAATGTTTAGTCAACCATTCCATACAATCACAAAATACTAAATAGATAAATATTATATTACACATTATATTGATTTTAAACCAACTAAAATTATTTAAAAAATCATCAAAAATATTTTTAAGTATAACTTTAACAAAATTATTTGTAGTATTTGTAAAAAGATTTAGATGAAATACAAAACTGAAATATGTCTTTAAAATCTAAAAAAAAACACCTAAGCTTATAGGTAATTAAGTATGCACTAAGATAATAAAAAAAAAGGCTTCATAACTAAACCTCTTTAAATACTTATTTTTTTATTTTTCTTAGTAGATTTATATCATAAGATTATCCAATTGGGAGGATAATCTTACATTTGTACATTTGTATCATAATATGGTTGAAATGTTTGTTAACTTTTCTTTTCCAATATCATAAAATGAATAAAAAACCCTAATTGGACAATTATAGATGATAATAACAAAAAAACATTAACAATATAAATGTTGAAATAAAACATGTACATATCACTCTATATTTCCATCGCCTTGTTTATCTTCTTCACTTAGCATTATAACATTGTTGTTCTCAAAAACATGTTTTGATCTAGGTTCTTGTCTTAGTACAAACCACCAATTCCTATTCAAGACACATGGGTAAAAAAAACTTGGTTCTAGTGTTATGGAAAACATAAGGCTCCTTAGTTTCATCCCACGTCCTTTTAGAGTTGGTTATATATTATCCCACTATCATGATGTTCCTCTACATTACTATGGTTAAAGGTATCACACCACTTGCATTTAAAAATAACACATTGAAAAGCTGATAAGTCCACTTGCATGATCTCTTGTATATTTCTGACATAACCTAGCTTCCCCATTATTATGTTATGATCACAGTTTCCAGCACGACTAGTTGGTCGAACTCGACTTCCACTCCATAATCAAGTGTGACACACCCATCATTGACATCATCAATGCAAAAATTATATATCCATATGGCCACATCGAGGGGAATAAATGCACTTGTAAAAATGTGAACAAATTTCAGTTCCATGCATCTAATAACCCAAGCATTAATAAAAACATATATATGTTATAATTCAAGTATGCATTATAAAGTTAAAAATGTACACAGAGAAACTATTATAGAGTTGTTGCACATGATCCCTATGCTTAGTGCATCCTCTTCACTATGCAGGTAACGACCAAATGTGCATATTTATCTCTGATTCAGTCAGCCACCCAACTATTGGGATAGATCATTACAATATTTTCTTTTAAATGATTAATATAATGCATGATTATAGTGTTCAACCTCTTGAATTATTTCATGTCACTCTTATATTTCCTTCTCTTCTTTTCATACAATGCAACCCACGATTGCATTGTCTTTGTGTTATAAAGAATGAATTTATTGATGGCATCAGTTTCTGAATACATAGATGTATTCATGAAATAAAAAATAATAGTATGAGATCAAATATATAATAGTAAGTTCAGTGTAAACAATTACTCTATAGAAATTTGACAAAAAAATGTGATTTACATTTTAGCATACACTTTCTCCTTTTGTTTGGAGCAGCTTCCCTTCCATTTTGTCCTTATCTTATCGGTCATCCCAAACCACTATGCCTAGTGTGTCATTGATTTGCTTGGTGTACTCATTGGCATGATAGAGTGACTCATATATGATATACCCCTCTGCCATCTAGACCCTTTCAGGTTTTCCCTTTGTTAAGCAAATTGTTGGAAGAATTTTTCATTGATTTCAAACGGTGTGTCATTGGTGTCAAAAGGGTGAAGGGATTCGTTCCATTGATTTCAAAGTGATAATGATGATATGGTTGTAATAGAGAAATGATGTTGGCTCCACATAACCATTATGATGGGTCACGTGACCATGATTGTGGGTCACATGAACATGATGGTGGGTCACCTGACCATGATGATGAGATGTGTAAGGAAGTCCCTAAAGTTTCCTTGAAGCAATGTCGGAAAGAAGCATGAAGAAATTCCTAAAATAGTGTTGGGTCCAATACTATGTGGTTGGAGTCACAAAACCCATGGTGGAGAAGTCTCTAAAGATTTTCCAAAGTTGGGTCAAAGCAAGCTGGTGTGAAGCTTGAATTATCCCCAAAATAATGATGTTTGGTCCACATGACCCTGAAAGTTGTGGTACTTTGGCCCGTTGGACCACATGAAGTGGCAAGGATCTCTACAAGAAATAATGATGTGTCCACCAAGTATGATGATGCGAAAATACCTAAGGCCCATTTGAGAAAGTATGGAGTGATATTGAATTTTTGTTGAAGTATCATGATGGATCCTTGAAGTGGGGCACTAATCCTTGAGAACCCCCTAAAAATAGGAAATAATTTTTTTAAGGAAGAGTAAAATGTTTTAGTAAAAATGAGTTGGAGCCCCCTTGTGGAGTATAAATAAGAGATGGAACTTTTCATTTTCATTTATCAAAAATTGAAGAGCTCATATACAAGAGTAGAGGACCAAATTTCAAGGGTATATGAAGAGAAGGCCAAAATTCTAGTGGAAGATGAAATCTTGTGATGATGTATATTTTCTTTTTTTGTAGTGAAATTTCTTTGAGTTCATCATGGCATTTTCACTATGTATTGTATTCTAGGATGATTCAGAGAGTTTTCTTCGGATGAGATGAGGTAGATATATTGATGAATATGTGGTAGAGGTTTTAGATGTTGATTAACTGTATTTTAGGAGATAGGACCTAAGGAAGTTAGGGTTTATGAATAATTGTTAAACAAGTCATTTTGGAATTTTCTTTATATCTTTTGACCCAAAAAAAAATTCATTGTGTCCCTTGGAGAGTATGCAGAATAGATATTGAAGAATATATGGTTCAATTTTTAGATCTCTATTATCTATATTTTCGGAGATATGATCTCAGGAATTCAGGTATTTTGAATGACTCATAAATCAACTTTAAAATGGTCAGTTTGGAATTTTCACTATAAGTTTTGATTCAGGATGTTTCAAAGAGTTCCCCTTGGAGGAGATATAGTAGTTATCTTGAATAACATGTGGTAGAAATTTCAAATCCTTATTCGTTAAAGGTTTGGATTTATACTAGTTGGAAGTCAAGGTTTGTGACAATGACAATGATAGTGAAAATTCAATAGAAGAAAGTTGAAGAAATTGTGCGTAACTTTGCATACGACATCATAATTGTAAACTTCTTGGATCATCAGAAAGATTACTGTAAGGGATGTGCGATGAAAATATATAGGGTTTCTTATGGTTCCATCTTATTTTCTTGAAAAAGGTATGAATTTTATACATGGGTCAATCCATGAAGGTGGTTCACGATTTTTGGAAAGCGAAGTGGAAAAAATTTGTTTCGCAAACCCTCGATCGAGATATTTTAAATCCCTCGATCGAGCTATAAAACCTCAATCGATGGTTTTAAAATACCTCGATCGAGGGCTTTAAGGGATCTCGATCAAGGGTTTTAAAATAACTCGATTGAGGGCTTGGTTAAACACTGGATCGAACTTTTGAGACAGTGAAAAAATAAAAAAAACATAGTCGCAGTCGGTCGACCCTGTTCCAACGACAGCTCCCGGACAAGGATATCAACCGAGGCATTGGGCTTGAACAAGGCATTGAGCTCAACCGACCAACTGAGCCCACGCCACACCATACCACGCCACTCCACCACGCCATGCCATGCTGTCCACTCCACCACTAGGTAAGTGGACCATAAACCCCCCATTTTTTAAACTAAATTTAATTTCTTGTATTTTTTTTGTATAAATTTGTATCAACCGAAAAAATGTTGCCGGTTTTATTTCTAAATGGTATTGGCAAGCAAAAATGTTGTCGAATTGCACATTTGGAAATAAAACTGGCAACATTTAATAAATGTTGCCGGTTGTGGATTTTTGTTTTCAATAAAGTTGAAAACTCATTGAAAACATGTGTAGCAATTTTAAATTTATGTTTTATGTTTTAAATTTTAAATTTAGGTTGTATTTATTTTTTAAAATTATTGATATTTTTGTTTATATCAATCGGTAGCGTTTATGCTACCGGTTTTATTTTAAAATGTGTATTGGAAAGCAGAAATGTTGCCCATTTTTTCTCAATCCTCTGAGATTGCCAGGAGGATTGAAAAAAACATATACATATTTCAAAATAAAACCGACAACATAAACGTTGCCGGTTAAACGTTCTCGGTAGCGTTTATGCTACCGGTTTTATTTTAAAATGTGTATTGGCAAGCATAATTGCCACTCGTTTTTTTTCAATCCTCTAAGAATGTGAGGAGGATTGAAAACAAATACACATATTTCAAAATAAAACCGGCAACATAAAAGTTGCCGGTTAAACGTTCTTGTTTTTTTCCAATATACGGTCATATAACCATGTAAAAAAAACCATTAGCATTATAAAAAAAAAACATTTGAAAACCTTTGAAATTGAAATTTATTTTTTAAATTAAAATAGAAATAGAAATTTTAAATTAAAAATTGAAATGTTAATTACATATTTGAATTGCAATTGGAATTGTAAGTGGAATTGCAATTGGAATTGGAAATTTAAATTGAAATTCAAAATTTGAAATTTGAAATTCGAAATTGAAAATTGAAAATGAAAATGAAAATGAAATTGATATTGATATTGGAAATTGATAGGGAAATGAAATTTTAAGTTTTAAATGAAATTGAAACAAAAAAATTTAAATTGAAATGGAAATGGAAATGAAAATGAGAATTGGAAATGGAAATGGAATTAAATTGGAAATTGAAATTTGAAAACCTTTGAAATTGAAATTGAAATTTGAATTGCAATTTGCAATTTCAATTTCAATTCGATGAAATTGCAATTGGATTTGCAATTTCAATTTCAATTTGACATTTGAATTTGATATTGAAATTGAATTTGAAAATTGACATTTGAAATTGAAATTGGTATTGGAAACTGGAAATGGAAATATAAATGGAATTGAAATTGGAAGTGGAAGTGGAAATTTAAAATTTAAAAATTGCAATTTGAAATTTGACTTGTGACTTATCAGTGTTCACCGATCACAATTACAATTTGAAATTTCAAAATTGAAAATGAAAATGAAAACCAAATTGAAATTGATATTGAATTTGAAATTTGAAATGAAATTGAAAATTGAAAATTGAAATTGAAATTGAAATTGAGAAATGGAATTGGAATTAGAATTAGAAATGGAACTGGATTTGGAAATTGAAATAGAAATTGAATTTGAAATTGAAATTGAAACTTGAAATTTCAAATCGAAAACTAAAGATGAAATTGAAATTGAAATTGACATTGGAATTTTATGTGAAATTGAAGATGAAATTTGAAATTGAAACATAAATTTGAAATTTGATTTTGGAATTTGGAATTTGAAATTTAAATTGAAACTAAATGAATTGAAATTGAAACTGAATGAATTGAATTTGAAATTGAACTTTGAACTTTGAAATTGAAATTGAAATTTTAAATTTTAAATTTTAAATTGAAATGTGAAATTGAAAATTGAAAATTGAAATTGAAATAGAATTTGAAATTGAACTTGAATTTGAATTTGAATTTGTATTGAATTTGAAATTTGAATTTGAAATAGAAAACTGAAATTGAAATTGAAATGTGATGCAAAGAGTTCTCAAGAGAGAACTTCATTGCTTCATGCTCGGCAAAGAACGATAGGATCCAACGTCGCCTAACAGGGTTTCCATCGTCAGTGCTCTCGTTCATTGAGGAGCGAGGCCACACCGGGGTTAGTTGTCGCTGGAGGAAACAACATGAGAGATAGTGCATCGGTTCATCCTGGCGATGTACATATTGATCCTGAGGAGGAGGAGGTGCGCCAGGACATAGGTACATCATGTGCATATTTTTTGTTAGATACACTTTCAGTAAATTTTTAATATAGAATGTATTGAATTTTACTTGCAAGTTATAATATATATATTCACTAACATTTGTGTTTTGGTTTGGATTGCAGGTGCATCGGGGGGCTCATATGATGATGAGGTTGCACACATAACTCTTACTGATATTACCACCCAGCGAGAGTAGGTGCAATCATGCATGTGCACACTTAGGGAGGATTCTCCCACTAGATGCTCATTATTCATGATGCTATCGGCAGTTGATGATATGCTGGACCTCTTAGTGACATTTAGCGTTTTATATGCCAGAGGAGAAGACAAGATGTCATGGGCCCCCATAAATGGGAAGATGTCAAAGTTGCCGCAAGAGGGCATGACATTAAGGGTATTTTGTTTGACATCCCTCATGATTTCCCTGTCGGTCAACCGCTTAGACTCAAGGAGTTTAAGCTTGAGGTTGTTGCACCATATGTGTATGATAGATTCATCGAAGCGTGGGGCATGTTCCCCCACCATGACCAGGTCCCTTTGTACTTTGCAAAACACATATATGCAGAGTTTGTTCTAGACATGCACCCGAAATACACCAGCACAGGATCTCATTTCTTTGGTGCTGATAGGGGACGTTCCTAGCAACGTCTCGGGGCTCGTAGAGACCCTGCTTTCGTGCCACCCCCTCTGAGTTTGGTACTATTCCAGAGAGAGTGGTCATCAGGGAAAGGGACGTGACACAGTCATCCCAAATTGCTACAAAGGCTAGGTAGGGGATAACATACTCGTTGTTCACTGCCATGGGCAGTGCTATTGTTGTTGTGCAAGGAGAGGCGTCTAGACCACCCCCTGCACCTGTACATCTAGGGATAGAGTGGGTCAACGATGACTTGCTCAATTTATTAAATGATCATGACATATGGGTGTATGCTCGGTTATCCCGAGATGCATACTTCCGGCTGTATCGTACATACTGCTGTTGGCTTGGTTTTGCAACCAAGCTTAGTGCTATGGGCACCTGCTAACTAGTAGCAGCAGTTTCAATATCAAGCAAAAACAATAAACTAAATCTAAATCTAAGCTAAACTAACATGTGCATATCATAATAAAATTTTGAATTAAAAAACAAGAACAAGAAAATATAGAAAATAAATTTGTATTGAAAATGGGGGCAAGCAAGTGCTTGCAATAGTAATACCTCCAAATGATGAAGATAGTTGAGAAGCTCCAAGGATGAGCAGCTCCAAACTCCAAAGGGTCCTTTCTCCAAGGTTGCTACAATGGCCAAAAGCTCAAGGGATATTTTGGCAGCATGAGGATAGGAAGATGGATGGATCTGAAATGAGGAGCCCCTACCACCTTTTTATAGGTTTTGGTGGTGGGGAATACCATTTGTGGTTTTGTGGAAACCAATGGTATTGACCAACATGGTTTAGGTACTTTTCCCTCCTTTTTCCTTTTTTGAATATTTTTATTATTTTTATTCCCTTTTTAATATTTTTGGGAATTTTGGACCCTTTTTGAGGGTTTTTTATGCTTTTTTGGGAAAAATAATCTTTTTGAGTGGGAAAAGGGGTGTACTAAGGTCTTTTGGTGACCTTTTGTTGGCTTTAGAGGCTCAGATGGTGGAAAAAGTGGACAAATGGGTCATGTGAATAAGGGAATGAGCTAGTGAGCACCTTTTGGGTGTTAACAGATTGCCCCCTAATGTGTGAGGGCAGGAGCTCATCGTATGGCCGATAGACATCATAGTTCTTTTGTCTTTTTTCTGGGGTTTGGGGAGGAGAAGAGACCATTTGGAGTCTAGATCCACGGACCTTAGAAGCTGCAAAAGCAAAAAATATTACATGGCCTCAATATGAATGAGGAATAATATCTGATAATGGACGAGGCGGGCATACCCATGCTCATATCAAGACATATACATAACCATTAGTCCAAAGAAGGGGGATCTAATACATAAAAAATATACTGGTTCGTCATAATGGTCCAGAGGGGACATGATCATGACTGATGAACTGTTGAAACTGAAGGTGTCCAACATCTGTAGGGATGCAAAAGACTGTGAGTCATCTCTGAGAATTAATGTAACTGTATACTCAAGGGAGTATGAAACTGGGGTACATCTAAATACTGTCGCCATGCGCAACCCGGATATCTATAGGAAAAGTATAACTGGTTGTTTCCATAGGTAGACTCTCAAATGTGGAGGAGTCAGATGGTATCCGGGGTCTTCGACTAATAACTGAACGGACCGATGCCCTGTGCGAGTCTCAACGATGCGATCAAGGTGTTGAAGTCGAGCATGTGAGAAACAACCATTTGGAGAAGCACTGAGGACTCTTCTCGAAATGATTCGTAGGCACTCATCATAAATGGTGATGAGTCCAAGACACAGGGACCTCTAGGTCTATCCTCTGGAATAAATTTGGTTGTTGTCGACAGAGGGAGACCAGCAACTAACAAGGCAATGATGTTTCCTTGATAGGAGTGCGAGGTGTAGAACTGAAGTGTGGTAGTACTGATGGTAGGACTAACATACTTGTGGGGATGGGAAGTAACTGGGGTCATACATGGGAAGACTCAAACTTCCTTTGTTCAGAGCATGATGACATGGTTGACCTGGCAGTGTAGGGAACTGACTTGTAGGTGTGGGTATCATTGCTTTTGAGGACTGAAGGGTATGTATTGACTCTGGGGGGGTCAAACTGATGGGTGTTGTCGAGGGACTCTCAGGGTGACATACTGCAGAATACTCTGAACAAAGGCGACCATAATGGGGAAGCTTCCCTATGAGTAGACGTGATCTATTGTGGCACCGAGAAGAACTGTTGGGACCTTCTTCGTAGTTTTAATGAGCTCCAAGAAGGGATAAAAGTGTGCTCTGAAATGGTACTTTGCTGTGGATTTTGTGAACCCAGGACTGTTCATGCTCATTGGTGCTTTCATTTTTAAGGAGTCTGAAAACGATAAGAAGACTCTGTAGTGGTTATGACTACTGTCCTGTTGGTTTTACGAGCCCAGGATGGTGATTGCTCATGGTCGCTTTCATGTTTAGAGAGTCTAAAAGCGGTAAGTGGACTCCATTGGTGTTCTTTTTCATAAGTTTAGTCTCCAGGGCCCGAAAAAGCATAAAATGATGCAGATGGAGAACTCTTCTAGCCGATGTGACTAGAGTATTCCTTTTTCGTAATTAGTCTACAAGGTCCGGAAAAGGGGTAAACTTATACCAAGTAGACGCCCTTTCAGATACATTTAGTGAGCATGAAAGGAAGCAAGATTGCTCGGCGATCTTTTCATTGTTTTAGGAGTCAGAAAAGAGCGTAACAGAAACTCCCTAAGTGCCTTTTTCGTAAAAGGGATTACTCGGCCCGAAAAAGGGATAAAATCATACCGGACAACAAGGGATTGATGGGAGCGAGAAAAGGTCTCAAGCGTCATCATGTGTGCGGGATACTGGATCGGGTGACATAAAGATTGTCAAAAAGGGGCGACGGCCATTGTGGCACGCAAACCGAGGTGATGGGTGACATTTAAAAAATGCCTAAAAAATCTGGGCATGAGAGTGAGAAATGATCTCAAGCATCATCACGAGCGTGAAAAACTGAATCTGGCGATATAAGACTTGTCAAAAACGAACAACGGCCGATGTGGCATGCAAACCGAGGCGACGAGGGGGTCCAAAAAATGGTCAAAAAATGGACCTGATGAAAACTGGAAAAGGAAAGAACTGTCATGAAGGTCAGTCATGGACGGTGGTGTCCATGCGGTTTACTATGGGTAAAATCGCTTGAGGTACAACCCGTTGCGTGGGTTACGGAGGGGGTTGCCTTCTGAATCGGTCAGAATGTATGCCCCCTGTCCGAGGCAAGTGTGTATATTATATGGGCCTTGCCACATGGACACAAACTTTCCTTTCCTGGTTTTTTCATGAGCCTAATCGTAGGGGAGGACAAGGTCCCCTTCAGAAAAATTTCTTGGGTGGACGTGTTTATCATAATTCAATTTGGATCGGTTCTTGGCTGCTTCCATGTTTTGAAGGGCTGTGCGCCGATCTTCATCGGCCTGCTCCAGGAGTAGTAAGCGTTGTTCAATTGGGGCAGTGTCCAGTAGGAGTTCAACAGCCATATGTAGGGTTGGAATCTGGCACTCAATGGGGAGGACAGATTCGACACCGTGAACTAAGTGGAAAGGGGTAAAATCGGTGGTGGTTTTAGTGGATGTGCGGTATGCCCATAGTGCCGGGAAGAGCATGTGGTGCCAATTTGACTTGTGCTTGTCTATAGTTCGCTGGAGGATGGTTTTCAAAATTTTCTTTATCGCTTCGACTTGGCCATTTCCTTGAGGTTAGTAGGCAGAGGAGAAATGGTGTTCAAATTTCAGTAAGGTTGATAGTTCTTTCCAGAAGGCGTCTTCGAAGTGAGAGCCGTGGTCTGAGACAAGTTGCTTTGGCACTCCAAAACGTGCGATAACATGGTTGAGAAAGAAACGTGCTGCGGTTTCGGCGGTGCAATTGTAAGTTGGCATGGCCTCCGCCCACTTGGTGAAATAATCTACGGCCACAATAATATGTTTGTGACCACTGGCTGACGTGGGATTGCAATCAAGGAAGTCGATGGCCCATTTGCAAAATGGTCCAGCAATAACGACTGGATGAAGGGGGGCGGGTGGGGTTCTTGCTTTGGGGGCAAATAGTTGACAGTTTTGGCAATGTTTGACTGCAATGATGCAATCAGTAAATAATGACGGCCAAAAGCAACCTGCACAAATTATCTTTTGGGCGGTGGCCATGCCAGAGAAATGGCCTCCGCAGGCACCACTATGACAATCATTGAGGACTTGCTCTGCCTCATTATGGGATAGGCAACGTCGTAAGATGGTATCAACGTCGTGTCGATAAAGTACATCCCCTAACAAGAGGCATCGGGGGGCTTGGTGACGTATACGACAGCGTCCATCACGATCGATGTGGGGTTGAAATTTCTGCGTGCGGAGGTAAATTAGGATGTCACCGTACCATGGGTCGTCAGACGAAATATAGAAGATGTGATCCTCAATCAGATCCGTTTGAATAGCGGGTGATGACGAAGAGGATGGGAGGTCAGTGATGAGATGGGAAAGTGCGAGGGCTTTGGTGCTCTTGGGGGTTTTGAAAGTGAGGTCATACTCCTGGAGGATAATGACCCATTTAGCAACACGACCTTGTAGGAGCCGGCGGTTTAGGAGATAGACCATAGGGTTGGAGTCGGCGACAACTGTGGTATGACTGAGCAGAATGTAGTGTCGCAATTTTTGGATGGAAAAGACTACAGCTAGGGCTAATCTTTCCTCGTATGGGTAATGTAGGGGTGGTCCAGACAAGTTCTGGCTGACGTAATAAATGACATGTTCTTGGTGGGAGGCATCTTCTTGGACCAAGACTCCGGACACGGCATGTTCATATGCCGAGATGTAAAGGATGAAGTCCTAAGAGAAATCCGGAGGGGAGATCAAGGGGGCTTGTGTGAGAGCTTTCTTGAGGGCTTCGAATGCTGTGTCTGCTTGCTCATCCCAAACAAAGGGTATGTGGGTGCGAAGTAGGCATAAGAATCCGTGAACTTTGGTGGCGTAATCAGGCACGAAGCAACGTAGGAAATTGGACCACCCCTGCAAACTCTAGAGTTGTCGAAGCGTGCGCGGAGAGGGAAGGTCTAAGATGGCTTTGACTTTCAGGGGATCAACAGTAATTCCATCCTGGGAAACAATGAAACCCAACAAACGGCATGCAGGAACGCAAAAGACACACTTGTGTGGGTTCAAGCAGATTTTATATTTGCGACAACGCAGGAAAACTTGCCGGAGGTCGTTAAGGTGGTATGATCGTTTCCAGGAATGAGCTGTAAGGTCATCAAGATAGACCAGCAGGATATGGACCAAGTCGTGAAAATAATAGGTCATGGCCCGCTGGAAGGTGGCACCAGCATTTTTGAGGCCGAAAGGCATGACACGATAGGCAAATGTGCCCCATGGGGTGGTAAAGGCAGTCTTGTACTGATCCTCCTTACGGATCTAAATTTGGTTGTATCCGAAAAAACCGTCCATGAAAGATAGGACTTCATGTCCCGCACACGCATCGATGAGTTGGTCAATGAATGGTGTGGGGAAATTATCTTTGGGACAGGTGCGGTTTAAATCACAGAAGTCAATACATACTCTAAGGGTGCCTTGTTTTTTGTTGACGGGAACGGGGTTTGAAACACATGTGGTATAAGGAATAGGATAAATGAATCCTGCTTCGTGAAGTTTCTCAACCTCGGCTTTAACAGCGGGGAGTTTGGAAGGATGAATGGGTCTCTGTTTCTGACGAACGGGGGGGACATCAGGCCATGTGTCAATTTGGTGCTCTATAATGGTGGGGTCAAGACCAGGCATTTCGGTATAGGACCAGGCAAAAACATCACGGAATTCTTGAAAAAGCTTTTTATATGCCTAAGTTTCCGCTTGAGTGCAAGATGCGCCCAGCGAGATGAGCTCAGGTTTTCCAGGTGTGGTGGAAATATCAATTTGTATAATGGGGGAAATATTTGACATGTTTCCTTCTTCGAAGGCATCTGGTGCTAGGATGGGGTCCTTGAGCCAATCGACCTTAGTGGGTATGAAATCTTTCGATTCGACCGATAGCTGATTAGATGTGGTGGATGTAGGTTCCTCTGGAAGGAAGTATGAGCGATGATGCATGTCATCCCACGGGTAGTCGGGTGCAATGAGTGTTTCCAAGATTTGCTCATCAGTACGAAAATAGTCAGACCATAAATCAAGGGGTTCTGGTTTGAAAATGGTCATCGAAGAGATCATATAGATGGTGTTACTCTCTCCGGATGAGGATGATGCGGGAGGGTAGATCTCCTCGATAGTAGGGGGTGCTGTCTCAAGGTCCAAATTATTCATCTCGTAGAGAGCTACTCTATAATCTGGGATATCAGGACAGTGATGTGAGTAGTGGCCATAAATACCGCATATTGCACAAGGGTGGTTGGTATGCAGTGATTTGTCACGAGGCATGGGGTTTGGATCGAGTTTGACCACTGGGATATTTGGGTCGTCGTCCAGCATTTGCATGTGTTCCTGTAATGCAGGTAACTGTGGACACTGATGGGTTGGATGGCCTAACTCATCACACAACGAGCATTTGGGAGGAGCACGAAATACGGGAGGAGGTTTAACTGCTTTGGGTGGGGGCACCGCAGTGTATGGTTGTGGGCCTCTGCCCCCAGTGGGGGGCCTGATGAGAGGAGGGGGATTCATAGATGATGAAGGAGTCGTGATACCAGGAGTTGGTTGGGTAGAAGTGACAATGGGTTGTACCGGCTGCAGGATGACATTTGGTGTCGGCAGGGGAATGGGAGGCGAAATATACCACACGGGTAATCCCAGGGTTAAGTCGGGGAGACTAAGGGTAGACATAACCGGAGCGCTTACTACGCCCGAAGGAGGGAATAGAAAGGGGATTGTGTGGATGGGTGTGACACCAATGTGACTAGGGACCAATGGTGGTTTAGGTAACAAGGAGGGTTGATTACCGGGTGTTTGTGTATTCTGTGAAAGAGTACAGAGGTCTGTGACGTGGGTTTCCAGTGACGATGGTGGAATGGACTGGAATGTAGAGGTCATCGGCGCCTCGGAGTAAATTCCGGGTCCTACTGAGGAAATGAATGAGGTAGTTGCACCACAAACAGGTTGTTCAACCATGGGGAGAATATTTTCAGGTGCAGTGGGGGCCTTGGGATCGTAATAGGTGAGTTGGTTGACCTTGACCACGTGTCCCTCATGGGGGAACTGCATGGTATGAAAAACGGATGAGGCAACAGCCCGCATGGCGTACATGTAACTACGGCCAAGTAAAAGGTTATAGTCAAGTTGGGCATTAATGACCTCAATGTCAATGAGCACAGTTTTACCTGCGAGCTGGACGGGGACATTAGGTAAGAGACCTTGGGGTTGAGCCGAACGGTCATCGTAGGCTCGCAACGCGGTGGTGGACTGCTGGAGAGTGGGGGATCCCAACTTCTGCCAAATGAATGTGGACATGATGCATGTAGAGGCCCCTTCATCGATAATGCACCGATGGATGACAAGATTCCGAACGGAATTGAAAACTTGGAATGCTAAGCTGGAAGGCAGTCATGGTTCGGACTGGTCCGAATAGAATGCAATCAGTTGTCAATCATTGGGGTCAATAGCGCCAATGGCAGAGAGCAAAGTCTTGCGCTGCGAAGGACAGTTTTTCAATACTTCTAAAGCAGACATGGCTGCAGGAGATTGGGCTAAGTCATCTACAATGTTGTAATTTGATGCAGCGCGAGCATTGGGGTTATTATTGATGCGATGAAGTGGGAAGCGAGGTGCTTTGGGAGCGCCATCAAGCGGAGTCGAGGGTATATGTAACGTCTGATCTGTGGGATTAATGTTAGTGTTCTTGTCAGCGGGAGGGGCTTCATAGGTGGAGCCATATTGGTTCCGACGGGTTTGGAGGTTGGCATCGGCGGTTGACATCATCAACAAGTGGTGAGTACCTGAATCAAACATGGGTTGATCAGGAGCGGCATAAGTGATTTGTTGTGGTGGCGCGTTGCCCTGAGGGGGAGCTAACGGCTGAGTGTTCACTACACCTTGGTTTGGAAAGGGGTTTTGCAACACCAAAGGTTGATGTTATGGTGGTGGAGGGTTGGGTGGCAGCTGAGGAGCCGCTTGCCCCTGACGATGGGCATCGTCAGTCCAGAGTTGCCGAGCTCACTCCAAATGTGGGCAAGCATGTGTGTAATCACCATAAACCCCGCAAATAGAACAAGGATGGTTTGTTCTAAGTTTATTGTTTTTGGGCTGCCTGGAATTACGATCCGGATTCTGGTTGGGAGGCACAGCATTATTATTTTGTGGAGGATTGGGAGGTGGAGGACCTTGCTGATGCTGTTGGTTATTACCACGGTTACGTCCTCTTCCACGGTTCTGTTGTGCACCTTGGTTGCGCTGGTTGTTCTGGTGCTGGGGCTGGTTGTGCTATGTGTACACTTTCCCTTGAGCAGTGGGAGGATTCTGGTTCGCCGCAGGTGCGGGAGCAGGTTGTGGTGGATAATAAGCCGATGGGGCTGGAGGTGGACCAGATACCTGCTGGGGTTGTTGGTAACCCTGAGCTATTGGAGGTGTTGGGTTAGCTGTCGCAGCTAGCTGTGGGTAGTACACTGGTTGAGGTGCGGCAGGGGGGGCGTATGCGGGTGGTGCGTGACCAAAGCACTGAGGTGGACATGAAGGTCCGTGGGTATGGTGGTGATGTGCCATAGGAGCATATGAATTGGTTGCCCCAGATTGAGATGTAGCCCGTGAAAGGTCGGGACCATGGCTAGGATGTGCAATGGAAAAAGGTTGGGGTTGCAAGGTCATACGACCAATGATGCCATCTGCGGCATGGGATGCCCCCGACGCATCGTGTTGGGATGACTCGCCTCAAGGGGCGTCTGGTATAATGGTATACAGATAACCCGATTGGGTGTAAATGAGGTCAAACTATTGGGCTTTGAGGATGGCCTCTTCTTCAGACTGGGGTCGTTCGGATGTCACATCCTTCGCAATGAGAGGGAGGAGGGACTTGAGAAACCAATCTAAGAAGATGCGGTCATCTAACTTGATTTTGCAGAGGCTTCAGCGTCGACGCCACTCATGAATGTGGTCAATGATGTGGGTGGCCGTGTTATGTCTGCAAGACAGTAGGATCTCGACGCGCGCATCATAGCGGACGGGTAACTGAAAGAACTGCAGGAAGGTCGAGGCAAGGGAGGTAAAGGTGGAATGGGTCCCATGAGGCTGCTCGATATACCACTTGGCTGCAGAGCCAGTGAAGGTGCACTGTAACAGACGGAGGCAGACAGAGTCATCTACTATGGAGTTGGAGGAACACCATAGATGGAAGGACATGATATGGTTCTGGGGGTCCTCACCTTCCTTGCCCTCAAACTTAGGGATGGCGGAGGGGATTTTGGTGGGCATGTGAGGCCACGCAGGATCGTGTCTGATAGGGTCATTGGTGAGTCTGGCTAAGTCTGGTAAGTTCAGACTTGCCATGTAAGGTAAGGTAGCAGATGTATGCGGCGTAGTGACTGGGACATGACTAGTCATGGTGGTATGATGTAGGGGTCCAGTAGCGCCTAAGGGTATGTTCGGTATTGAAGGTATGTGACCTCCAATAGCTATGGTCTGGTATGAGCTAGCATTCCCAAGTGCAACATGGGTTACACTGGGGTTAGGAATAGTAGTGGTGATTCCTGGAATCTGGGTTGTGGAAACCAGAGGGGGTGTGACCCCTATGTTGGGCATACCCATAACAGGTGGTGGTCCTGTGTTGGGAATTCCTATAACAGGAGGTGGCCCTGTTTTGGGCATTCCTAAGGGTGGAGTGTCTGCCATATTAGGCATACCTAGGGGGGTGGTGGTTTCCATGGATGGCACTGCAGTCGAAGGGTTGATGGACGTCTCTCCTATGGTGCTGGTAAAAAGTGGGTCGAATGGTGTTCCAGCCATAAGGTTGGTTGGGAATAACTCTGTGGGGTTTTTGGATTCTGCCTCAGAAGGTGTGTCAGAATCGGATGACTGTATGGTTGACCGACGATGTGTCGAGTCAAGGGATAAGACTTTACGTCGGTGACGTGGAGAGCCAAGTAGACTGAACTCTGGGAGTTTGCCCTGAAGACAACGAGAGCATCTAAAATTCTCAATGGTGAGAAATAAGTTGTTGTGTAAAAATCGTCTATGTAAAATGGTAATGTAGAAAAAACTCAAAACCCTAATGCAACCAAGGGTGCAAGAAGGGGAGTGAAAATGAAGGCTCTCAGGCCAGAAAAAATCAACCTCAAAAAGGCACTTATTATAGCAGCTGTGCTATAATAAGTGGAGGGATGCAACAAATGGTCAGAGTACCAACATGCAAACAGCTTCTAGAAAAAATAGGTGTAACTAGACCAAAGGTGGATTGAATCATGCAAACACCTAACTAAAAGTATTGTGAATCAACAAACGATATTCTCTGCAAGGTGATGAAATCCAAGTCAGACAATATGAGTGTTGAGTCAACGGCTAGATATCCCCCTACCGGGAGGGACACCGGGTAACCAATCCTAAAGAATGGCAACTAGGATACTCCGTTCATGACACATCGAGAAAAGGTAAATCTGTCATTTGGTCTTTTTACCGCAATACCCCCATACAGGGATATCTCGAGAACTGCGAATGGTAGCCCTTCGGTTACTGAATGGATTTCGGTATTTCAATCAGGCTTCCGGAACCATCCTCGTGACTTCAACCCTCCTAGGGGAGAGGCCTTCCCATAAACTGGTTGTGACCGTGCCAAAAAGTATTAGGAGATTTTGGTTCCCTAATGGATAACTTCTATGTCTCAAATGTAAGAACTGAGGGGTGTTATTGGAACACCTATCGCCTCAATACTACCTAGCTACAAAGTTCTTTTAAGTGTTCCCCAAGTGAGGTTAAAAGTTTGTTGAAGTTAGGGTTCGTTTTAAGGCTCAGTTTAAATTATGTGTTTGATTGGGTGCACGTGTGGTATTTTAAACTGAAATTGAAAAAGTAAATGCTTTACAGAAAATATTCAAAAAACAAAGGATCTTTTGAAATAGTAAAACAAATAAATGACTTCTTCAATAAATGGAAATTAAATGCTTTGCAAAGACTATTCAAAAAACAAAGGATCTTTTGAAATAGGAAAGCAAATAATATGACTTCTTTAAGAAATAAATGGATTTCGTTTAAAATTCTGCAATGGGAAAAATATCAAAGAAGTAAACAGTAAAAATTTTATCTAGATAAAATGCAAATAAATCATTCTTTCACTTTCTGAAATTTTTTAAAAAGACTTCTTCAAATGTGCATTCTAAATAGTAAAATTTTCCTATGGCTGTAAATAATGCTGGAATTTTTTATACTGTAAAAATAGCTAAGTGGGCAGATAATACAGCAAAAAATTAATTTTTTAAACGATTCGACCGAATGAAAAAATTATCATCGCGGGTTTTGACATAACAGCCGCGATGGACCACGCAGGTTTCTGTCGCATAGTCGCGATGGGCAGCGCGGGTTTTGACCACGAAGCCGCGATGTGCAGCGTGGGATTTCATCACACAGTCGCGATGTGCAGCGCAGAAAAGGTCTGCGAAGCCGCGATGTGCAGCGCGCTAATGGGCCGCAAAGCCGTGGTGAACCGCGCAGTTGTGATGAGCAGCGCGACTGTGGGGCAAAAAGCCGCAAGGTGAAAGCCGTACGCGGATGCCGAAAAATGAAGCCAAAATTTGAAAATTTCGGGCTGTTAATGACAATGAAATGAGCCAAGATCTAGAACAGCAATGGATCTACTGTCTAGGGTGGAAGATCTATGAATTAAACTAACTAATACAATAAAAAACTAAGATCTAAAGCAAAAGTGAGATCTAGAAATTCGAAAGCAGCGGAGTCACCAAAAACTGTTGGCTTGGTTTTGCAACCAAGCTTAGTGCTATGGGCACCTGCTAACCAGTAGCAGCAGTTTCAATATTAAACAAAAACAATAAACTAAATCTAAATCTAAGCTAAACTAACATGTGCATATCATAATAAAATTTTGAATTAAAAAACAAGAACAAGAAAATATAGAAAATAAATTTGTATTGAAAATGGGGGCAAGCAATTGCTTGCAATAGTAATACCTCCAAATGATGAAGATAGTTGAGAAGCTCCAAGGATAAGCAGCTCCAAACTCCAAAGGGTCCTTTCTCCAAGGTTGCTACAATGGCCAAAAGCTCAAGGGAGATTTTGGCAGCATGAGGATAGGAAGATGGATGGATCTGAAATGAGGAGCCCCTACCACCTTTTTATAGGTTTTGGTGGTGGGGAATACCATTTGTGGTTTTGTGGAAACCAATGGTATTGACCAACATGGTTTAGGTACTTTTTCCTCATTTTTCCTTTTTTGAATATTTTTATTATTTTTATTCCCTTTTTAATATTTTTGGGAATTTTGGACCCTTTTTGAGGGTTTTTTATGCTTTTGGGGGAAAAATAATCTTTTTGAGTGGGAAAAGGGGTGTACTAAGGTCTTTTGGTGACCTTTTGTTGGCTTTAGAGGCTCAGATGGTGGAAAAAGTGGACAAATGGGTCATGTGAATAAGGGAATGAGCTAGTGAATTATGTATATGTGCTTTCATGTTACATCATATTATATGTCATAAATTGAATGCTCAATAATACTTAAGGGGTGTATTTTATTTCTCCATGCAGGGGACCACATACATGGATGAGCTCTTTCGTAGTGAGCCATCGGTTGGTCCATCCCTTCGTCCCCACCGACGGGACACAATAGTCAAGGTAAGTTATAATTTATGTTCCAATTGAATTTGTGTTTATTAATCTCAGTTTAAATAATTTATGTTTTAATTCTTAATTTGAGACATTATGTTTTAGAACCTAACTTTGAATTTCAAATTTTACAGGGCAAAGGCAAGGTCATTGCTCAAGATGATACACATGAGGACCGCGAAGGTCTTGACCAGCCAGGCCTAGACACAGAGCTGAGTTTTAATTTATGTTCCAATTCATTTCACATTTAGTAATTTCATTTTATACTTTATGTTTTAATTCTTGAATTATAACTTTCATGTTTTAGTTAAATAATTTTTAATAAATCTAGCTTATTTGTAATGTAATGGCATCTTACACATGCATCACTACAGGTTTGGTGTCGATGCTGCAATCACTTTCTCAGATGATTGGGATACAGCTTGACCACATGGTCATGATGAGCACCCATCTACCCATATTCCGACCCAGATGCCGGATATCGGCATTGACTCGGCTCAGGTGATTTCCGCATCCATCCATTAAAAACTTTCACTTCTTGTTGAATATTATGCATTGGTCAAAATATAAATAACTTACAAAGTTCACAATTTTAACTTTTATAGTATGTTGATATCGAGGCCTTCTTTCATATTTTACCGTCTCAAGGCTAGGATGGGCCTACTACAGGTGAAGGCAGTCACAGGGATGATCAAGGGCCTCGTGGGGGTAGCAGCCAATGAGTTGATGATGTATACATTTCCATGTTTTGGATATTTTCATATTTTGGATATTTGAACATGTTTTGGATATGGACTTTTCCATATATTTTGTTATATATTTTACATATATTTCATCATATTGGTTTCTTCATATGTATTTTGTATCTTGATTAAATGAATTTGATCGTCTTTTATTTTACATCTAGATATAGTTATTACAGTTACATTTATGTTTTGTCGTTTCAATTGCAAATTTAATGTATAGTGATTACAATATAAAAGTTCAATCTCAATTACATTACAATTGCAAATTCAAAATTTAAAATTAAATTGTGTACATTACAATTTAAAATTTAAATTACAATTTTACATAAATGTGTAATTTAAATTGAAAATTCGATGTGTAGTTACAATTTAAAAGTTCAATTTCGACTACAAATTATAATTGCAAATTCAAAATTTAGAATTCAATTGTACATTACAATTTAAGATTGAAATTAGAATTACATTATGTTGTCTACGCATTACAATTCAATTACAATTTACACATTCCAATTCAATTACAATTTCAAATTTCAAATTTAACATGTAATTTCAACTAAAAATTTGATGTGTAGTTACAATTTAAAAGTTCAATTTTGACTACAATTTGCAATTGCAAATTCAAAATTTAGAATTCAATTGTACATTACAATTTAAAATTAAAATTACAATTACATTATGGTGTTTGCGCATTACAATTCAATTACAAGTTACACATTCCAATTCAATTACAATTTACAATTTAAAATTATATTATGGGATCTTTCTTGGATGATTTAGTTTCTATCCATCCACATAAACTTTAAATAAAAAATTGTTTCCTAGAACTACAATCAAATAAAATTTACCCCTTTTATAAGGTTAGGTGGAACTGTATTAAATAATAATTCTTGGTTTTTAGAGATTATGACTATTTAACACATGTTTATCCTAGATATTGAGGAAGTTCATGGAGCACTGACCATACATTCAAGTGTATTCAAAGTATCAATGTGCTTATCACATTGGATCACCTTGACCCAATTTTAAAAAAAAAACTCCCATCTAGTATTTTTAATCTTGGCATTAAAGCATCTAAAAAAATACATGTTTATAAAACTAAATTCGTCACCTTGCAAAACAAACCCTATATAAACGAGGAAAAAACAACCTCCACAAAAATCTCCAACAAAATATTTAACAAGACAACATGCCATATATGTCAATGATGCAAATGGAATACATGTAACTCATTCATCTAGCCAATGGGTTATAGAAATGCAAGTCTCCATAATATGATCATGGTTATCTTATGCCATCTTCCATCTCTTTGGTTCACCTCTCTTCACCTTGATTTATGTTAGATGCATCCGAGCTGCCACCGCCAAATGACTGTATTGGCATGATATATATTTAGGCATAAAATCTCTGTAAATAATATAAGCACCTTGTTTTCTCACTCTTTCAAAAAAGTGTCCCATTAGAACGAGGTCACCAATTTGGTATGTGAACTCTCCATCCTGATAGGGTCACACCAACCTGCTTTTAATTTTTGTGCACCGCATCAAATAATATGGCACATTTTCTTGATTGTGGGGAGGGTGCAATAACAACGAATACATCACCTACGAGATAAATTACAAATATTATTCAAATGTATATGTGTAATATATAGTGAACTAATTAACAATATATAGTGAACTAATATATAGTGAACTAATTAATGAATTATTGTACCTTCCCTAACCACATCAAAAACTCGATCATGATCAAGTGAGACCATTTCCTCGTCAGTGTGCATCTCTTTCCATGTTGGAATTGGATGTGGGCCCTTTGGATTAAGAGGGACATGTTTCCATGGTTTCACATATACATCATTTTCACAGTGATGAAGCCCGCATCCATTTGCATCAATGCAAAAATCACAAAAACAAGCATACTTCCTCGTTTCAATGGAAAATATGTCACCCATGTCTTTACTCTGAACAGAATGCAATTCCCTCGTACTAGGTAAGGTCCCACAATACCATGGCATGGATCTATTCACATCACCAAGGGAAACATCCCGAAAGAATCTGCATGGAATTCAATTTGTCATATATAAATTCCTACTAAGTAGGTGTTCTTTTGGAAGGGTGATATTGAATGTTATTAGCTTATTAATTGAGTTTGGATTTTATTACCTGCACACCTTCTTTGCTTGTTCGCAACCTTGATGTCCCAAATGATGTGTGCACCAATCAACTACTTCACAGAGCATTTGAGTCAGGTTGCACTATGACTCATTTGGTACCTCCAAAGTGCTCATTTCACACATGCACTTGCACCATCATGTTCACCCTTTCCATGCCCTGTTTCAAAAAAGCTCCAGGTGTTTCGGACTCCTATCTCTTTATGAAGGCGAATCATCCAATAAAAAGAGCGTTCCGATTTGAATTTCCCCGCACACCCATCTGACCAAATCCAGTGTTCAATAAATGATATGCCTCTCTGCCTGAATGAATCAAAAATCAACCCAAAGCAGTCTTGAACGAACAATGTGTCATGCTCACGATCATCACTAACATAAAAATGGTACTCCTTGATCACTTCACGTGACTGAGGAGTGTTATCCCTACCAGCAATGCTCACCTAAGCATGTCTGTACAATACATGTATGAATATATACACCTGATCGGAGTGATAGTACTCATTTTGTATCTCTCTTTGAGGAGCAAATGTGTAGTTCTCATCAAAGTCTACCACTGATAAGATTGTGCCCAACTCAAATACCTCACAAGAATGTTTGAATTTTGAAGCTTGCCACCTAGACCTATGGGACTGCTTTATGTATTTATAAATCTGACTTTGAAACTGTAGCTAGGGTTTTACCCCTAGCTTGTGCAAATGAGCACCTACTAAGGAGAATGGACTCCTTAGTAGCAGTTCAGTAAATGTAAATAATTAAGCTAAAACAGAAATAGAAACTACTCTAAACATGTGCATGAAAAACTGTAGCTAGGGTTTTACCCCTAGCTTGTGCAAATGAGCACCTACTAAGGAGAATGGACTCCTTAGTAGCAGTTCAGTAGATGTAAATTATTAAGCTAAAACAAAGATATAAACTATTGTAAACATTGTGCATTAAACATAAACAAAAGATATAAAGAATGGCTTTTTGTATTGATATTACCTTCAATGTGAAGGTTGATGAAGCTCCTTGCAATGTCCAAGAGGGTTGCTCCAAGCTCCAATGTGCTCCTTCTCTTTCTCCAATGGTGGGAATGGGCCAAAAGTGGCTCTCAAGGTGAAAGTAGTTCAATGGTGAACTAGGGTTTCAAGAGAGATTTTGGCAGAGTAAGGGTGCTTGTGATTGTGGATATGGAATAAGGGATCTCCATCACCTATTTATAGTTTTTTGGTGGTGGAGTGCTGACCCATGGTTTTGGGAAACACATGGTTTAGGGCAACTGTATAGGGTTTTTTTCTCCTTTTCCTCATTATTTTATATTTTTCTTCCCTTTTTAGGGGGTTTTTGCTATTTTTAGAGGAATTTTGGATATTTTTGGAGGAAAAATGGGTTTTTTAACCTTTTTGAGGCTATTTTAAGGGTTTTGTGGCCTTTTGGAGGCTTTTTAGTGGGAGTTTTTGGGTTTTTAAGGGAAATATGGTAGGAAAATGGACAAATGAGCCATATAATGTGGTAGATGAGGTCGTGAACACTTTTTGGGTGTTAACAGAAACTTCTCCATGAAATTTGAAACAGGAATCTCATCCTCGAGCAAGTTTATCCTCTTAGATGGCACAAATGAAGAAGATGATGGATTCATGGAGACATACTCATACCTCTTCCACATAACTATGATACCTGACAATCCAAGGTGTGTTGGATCGATATGAAATTTCCTATGGAACAATGTCAAATCACCGCATTCAAGGCATCTTCTCCCACCTACACACCTCTTATTGAAAAACACGTGTTCAGGATTCCTGTTGCATAGTATCATACAAATAAAATCTCGCACTGTGTGAGGAGCTAGTTCACCGTTCCAATGCCTTTTGCAAAAATCTAGAAATGTGCCATAGTATAGTTGAAATTCAACGTGGTACTGACAGTAACAAGTGTCGCGAATCGTATTCAGCCTAATATACCACAGTTTCAATTTGGTGAACATGCTAAATGATATTTGAACACCAGGATTGGTTTCTTGGAATTCCTTGTAAAGTGCAACTCTCGTCATCTCCATCACATGCTTACAGTGCTCCTGATAAATGCCTCTAGATAAACGTTATCACAGGACATGCTTTCGATATGGAATAGCACGAGAATGGCTATCCCAAAACTCTATCACCTTCTCTCTAATGCCCGTTGCCATCCTGCCTCGATAAGGTTCCCTACAAATAAGAGCCTAACCAACAACTTCATCATTTTCATCTATCCAGACCCTGAATTTAGTATATTTGAACAATTTTCTTTTTGAAACTTTGAGCAATTATGCCATTGTTGATATCATTCGATTTCTTGAGGTGCTTTGTGCCACAATAGCCGTTGTAATTTCCCTACGAGCAGCTCAAATATCATTATTTCTTAATTTTCCAAACGAAGATAATGCAAGTCTTACATTTTCTATTGCGTTCTCGCGTGTCTTTTTTGTCTTAGCATCTTGAAAACCCAACAACTTTGTGGCACGTTTCAATTTTTTGTGTTTTATCAACCCATGTAAGATTTGAGCTTGTGCCATCGTTGAATGTTGGTCAAAATATGACTTAATTATGTTACTGGCATGCTCTCTAACTGTCCAACTAAGGATTGAGTTCCCAAGATATTCTCATGTAGAAACAACTGCACAATCCTCTAGACAATTTCTACCCCTTCCAACCCCACTACAACTCCCAATTATACTTGAATTGTGAGAGGGCAAGGTGTCATGTGATGTTTGATCAAGATCATGAGGGGGCACAGGTTCATGTGATTCTTTATCACCATGATGTGATGGCTGACCATAATCTCTCCCTACATTATCAAAATTCATGTGAAGTGAATTTCAATAAGAAATGCACTGTACAAGGAGTTAATTATAAAGTACCAAATTGAAGTGTTTTGAAATGCATTGGTACACGAATTGAAAATACTTTTAAAACAAGAAAATTGTTTGTAACTTGAATGCAAAATAACTAAATATCTACACATTTAACTTAAAGTTGTACATTTACCTTGATAATTGTTCTAAGTTTGAAATTGCTAGTAATTACTTGAGAATTGTTCTAAGTAAAGTATGAAATTGCTAGTAACTTGTACATTTAACTTTAAAATTGCTAGTAACTTGAAATTTGTTACATGTAAATTAACAAATTGAAAATTGCTAGTGACTTAGAATTTTTTTCCAACTAATACATTTAGCTTGAGAATTGTTCAAGTAAAATTTGAAATTGCTAGTAACTTGAAATTTGAAATTGCTACTAAAGTTTGAAATTGCTAGTAATTACTTGAGAAAAGTGTTCTAAGTAAAGTTTGAAATTGCCGGTAAAGTTTGAAATTGCTTATAACTTGAAATTGTTAGTAACTTGTACATTTAACTTTAAAATTGTTAGTAACTTGAAATTTGTTACATGTAAATTAACAAATTGAAAATTGTTAGTGACTTGAGAAAAATTTGGTACAAGTATTGAAAATTTACATTAAAAATAAGAAAAATGTTTTCAACTTAATTTCAAAATAACTAAATATGTATGTAACTTGAAATTGTACATTTAGTTTGAGAATTGCTAGTAAAGTTTGAAAATCAAATATATATATTTAACTTGATAATTATTAATAACTTGATAGTTGTGCATTGAACTTAAAAATTGCTAGTAACTTGAAATTTGATGTGGAAATTGACAAATTGAAAATTGCCGGTGTGAATTGATTTTTTCAACTAATACATAACTATCATTAACTTGAAAATTATCCATTTAACTTGAAAATTGTTACAAATTTTGAAATATAAATAGCATATATACTTACTATAGGAATTTTTTTAAAACTTATCCCTACATTCATGCATAGAAAAAATTGGTACATGAATTGAAAATACATTAGAAATAACATAATTGAATTTTTCAACTACTACATAATTATCACAATGTTCATTGTATTTGTTGTCATTGAATTTTACATCTATTACATAACTATCAAAATATTCATTTCATTTGTTTTCAAATTGAATTTTCTAGCTAATACATAACTATCATAATGTTCATTTCAAATAAAATGAGGGTAAGTTAAAATTAGACATTATTAGTTATTTCAATCAACAAATGTTGAGACTTGGAGCTCACATGAGGCTATACATTTATATTTTTTTAACAAATAACAAAACAAAAATTGAAATTACATTTAACTTGAAATTGTTAGTAACTTAGAAAATTGTAATTAGTTAAATATGTACATTTTAACTTGAAAATAGTGTCCAAGTGTACATTTAATTTAAAAATTGTTCCAATAACATTGAAAATTGTTAGTCACTTGAAAAAGATTCATTTAACATGAAAATTGTTACAAATTTTGAAATACAAATAACAAAGTTCTGAAATAAATGAGAGTCTCATTACAAACAAATATATTAAATAAATTAGATTGTGAAATAGTTAATTTTTTTTAAATTGTTATTAATTTTGTAGTCTAAATAACAAATTGATAAAATATCATTGCAAAAAAAATATAGTAAGGCTAAAATGAAAAAAAAAATAGTTAGTATATATATAACAAATTATTAGAGAAAGATATATGAAATTTAAATTAGGTAGGATATAATTCAAATATTTGCCTTGGTTGTCCTCCATTGGAATTTGTTGCACCAAAGGTGCATCTTCTTCTTCTCTCAATCTTGCTCTTTGTTGTCTCATTCTTTTCTCATTCTTCTCATGCTCTTCATGCTCGTTTCCTTGACGAACATGCTTCCTTTGTCATTTTCTTTTGCTCCACATCAAACTACAATGAAAACAAACAAAGAATTTTCAAATTGTTATAACAAACAACAATATGTAATATGAAATTGAACAACAATAATAATTCTTACATGTCTAATGAATTCTAATTGAACAACAATAATACTTCTTACATGTCTAATGAACTCTAATTGAAGAAAATCAAATTCACATAGCTCCACTTGAAATTAAATTAACAATGAATTACATAAGTGTTGTTTGGCAATTGTTAAGTGATTATATAGAGGTTTCTTGTTAATTTTGAGTGGGAATGGTGGTTGGCAACATTAATTGTCCAACTCCTTTCCCAGGTTCCTTTTTATGTTTTATTTACACACACAAATGCTAGATCGAGGCCTTTTTTCAAAACCTCGATCGAGGGCTTTATGAGACCTCGATCGATCAAATAGCTCGATTGAGGGCTTAAAAACAAGCCGAAAGCCCTTTTCACTGTAGAAAAAAATTTGGTTTGCCTTTCACAAGCTTAAACTATGTCATTAAATGCACATTAATGGGAGCACTTGATACCGTTGGATTTGTCATTGAATCCTCTATCCATATACATATAATTTACGAATTTTTATCTTTGTATGTCATTTTTCTTTTAATTTCTGCTAAAGCTTACCCTAAAAAACTCTGTCGAAAACTTTGAATAAGCTCAAAGATAAATCAACAACATTCAAAATACCGATCCAAAAATTTTGAAAAATATACAAGCACTACATCAATGTGTCCTCTTCAAAATGGTATTTTTAGTTTTGAAAATTATGTAAACAATCAAAATATTTTGCGCACACACGCACACGTGTGCAAAATGTGAATGAAATATTCACTGGTCAGTTTCGAAAAATAATAATATTTAGAATTTTTCAAGGAAAATGAAAAGAAAAATATGTACACACTAGTGCATTGTGTCTAGAGAATATTCACATATTGCATTTTTTTAAATTATTACTTTAACATTAAATTATTTTGCACACACACGAGCCACTTGTTATTTTCTCTTCAAATGTTTAAGGACACGCGTTTCATTAAATGAAAATTTGACATGATAAATGACATTGGTATATTTTTAAAAGAATATCATTGGAAAGCCAACATAATTCACTACATTTCATTTTTTAACCGTATGTCGAAATTCATATGGAAAATATGAGTTTTGAGGGATTCAATTTAATATATGGGTAAATTTTTCATTTTTCATCGCCATATTTGGAAAAAAAGAGTTACCCATCTTCATGGAATCACCCACATGCTCTAGTGCTTCTCCTTTGTCATACTATATGATGATTTTGGTATAGATCTTGGTGATTATCTTGGCATATTGTTGGCATAGATATTGGTGATTTGTTGGAATAGATCTTTGTTATTTGTTGGTATAGATCATGGTTTGGGAATAGTGTATGATGATCTTGACATAGATCTTGATGATTACCTAGGCACATTGTATAATGGTCTTGGCATAAATCATAGTGGTTTTCTTGATATAGTCCATGGTTATGTTTTGGCATATGCCTCATCTCTTGGAGTGTTTAATGTTTTGAAAATGTCTAAGATGTAAAAGTTGAGTATGCAAATGAAATTGATGGATGATTGTTTCTGGGTATAGATTTGAGGCATGTACATGTTGATATAATGCGACGGATATTGAGACAATGGGATAGTGATTGTAGCATTGTGACATTAATAGTGGCGTTATGTTAAAGACAGTGATTGTGGCATTGAGATAGACATATAGTGATTGTGACAGGGATAATATAATAGGTACAAATATAGAGATACATGTACAGGTTGATATAGATATAGATACAGGTTGTAGAGGCAGTGATTGGGGTATTGTGATAGAGATAGTGATTGTGACTGGTTGACAAAGGAAGTGATACAATGATACAAGTTGAAAAAGACAATGATACATGTACAGTTTGACCGAGGAAGTGATATAGGCACAAGTTGATAGTGATATTGACAGAGACAATGAAGGTGATAGATTGATTCTCTTATTCATATCAAGGTGGAAAGAAAGGGAAATGATAGGAGATTGAAGTCTCCTTTAGGTTGGTGTGTTTGATCTCAGGGGTTGGAGCGTCCTTCCAATTGGTGCCAGTAAATCAAGGTGTTTTAGATTTCTTCAATTTGGTGTATGTAAATCAGGGGGTTAGAGCCTCCTTCTAGTTGGTGCTAGAAAATTAGGGAGTTGGTGTTTCCTTCCAGTTGGTGTTGGTAAATAAATTGAATGCAATATTGAAAATAGAAGAAAATCATTCCATGGTTTTTCTCCCATTTGGGTTTCCATGTTAAATCTCTTGTGCATTATGTATGGTTTATGTGATGATGAATTGTAGGGCTCGTCAAGTTGAATAGGTTTTTTTTTTTAGAGAGATATTAAAAGATTAATATATATATATTCTTTTAATCCTAAATAAAATATTTTATTCAAATAATTATTTATTCTATTTACAGTCTTTTCTTTTTCTTTTATAGTAATAAGGAAATATTTAAAATAATTCTTTATTCCATTTAAAAATATTTCCTTTTTGAAATAATTAATATATATTTCCATTAATTATAAAAGAAGAGAACATTAATTTTTCTAATTTTCAAATTTCTTTCTCAACCATAATAACATAATCATCATGATAATAAAAATAATAAAATATTGAATAATTTATTATTTAAACTCTCTAAAACTTATACATGTATTTTTATTTAATTATGCATGTATGAGTAGTTTTCTTTTTCCATTCTTCTTTTGTCTAGGTACCTCTTCGACGGGCCCTTCCGACATTATCTTTCTTTCTTCTTATGGGGAGTACTGCGTAGCGATCAGGATTCGTTACCGCGATCTCTCAACCACGCTCCTTGGAGACTAAGGGATGTTGAGGGATAAGGCTCTCCTTATTGCGCACCCCTCAACTCATCGCATGCGACCAAATCATTATGGTCTTGCCCGTACAGCATACGCTTCCCTGGGTGAGATGAAATGGCTTCACTCGTGCGTGGATTACTAATTCAGGGTCGACAGTCAGTCATCATACCCCTAAGTGTTCTTTTCATTCTTACGACCCCGAAAATTCCATTGTGGGTCAGCTCGTAAATCGTCTTACCTGCCACTACACACACACACACACTCAAACGCATATTAATAGCGCTGAACTATAAAACATTTGTATCATCCTTTTCATTTTCTCTGTCAGTCGAGTATAAACAAATCATCATTTTTCATTTCAAGTAATTTCAACATTCATCATTTTCATTTTCACAGTCAGTCGAGTATAAACAAATCATCATTTTTCATTTCAAGTAATTTAAACATTCATCATTTTCATTTTCTCAGTCAGTCGAGTATATCCATAAATCATCATTTATCTAACCATTTTAATTTCACATATAAAATATAAAGCAATCATTCATGGTCCAAGTTTTATAACTTCGGGTCACTTCAAACTAGTGCCCTCAAATAGTCAAATCAGTCGTAGTTCTCAAAATAATCTGGTCAATCATAAGTCTAACATAATCAAAATCAAACACAAGTGCTGAGGCGGGCATTACATACACCCCCTCTTATTAAAACTTCATCTCGAAGTTCAAAACAAATAAGGGAAGTCCTGATGCATCTCAGTTGTGTCCTCCTAGGTCCCAGAACTGGGACTATAGATGTCCCATCGAACCTTGACGTGATCGATCACATGGTGCCTAAGCTGCCGTATTTGACGATCCAATATGCATATCGGCTTTGCCGTCACGGCCCCTTTGTCCGTTATCTGTAAGTTACTCATGTCAATAATATGTGTTGAATCAGAAATGTAAAGTCTAAGTACTGATACGTGAAAAACATTATGCATCCTATGCAATGATGATGGTAGTGCAAGATGGTAGTAAATCGGTCCTATCCGTTCCAATATCTCGAAGGGTCCCATGAACCTAGGAGATAGCTTTGTCCCTTTCCCAAACCTGATAGTACTCTTTTGCGGTCTCACTCGCAAAAATACTCAATCTCCAACTTGATACTCTCTATCAAGTCTATGCACATCGGCATAGCTCTTCTGTCGATCCTGTGCTTCTTTCAGTCGAGCACGGATATCTGCCATCTATTCTTCCATCTCCTGAATCACCTCAAGTCCAAGTAGAGTCCTATCCTCGAGTCTGTCCCAACTCAAGGGTGTCTGACAGGTTCGGCCATACAAAAACTTGAATGGCGCCATCTGTATCGAACTCTGATAGCTTTTGTTATATGTGAAATCTACTAGAGGTAGAAATTCCTCCCAACGGGTCTGCTAGTCCATCACATACATTCTCAGCATGTCCTCTAGTATCTGGTTCACTCTCTTAGTCTGCCCATCAGTCTCCGGATGGTATGCAGTGCTGAAGTTGAGTCGTGTTCCCATAGCTTCCTGGAAGCTCGTCCAAAATATACCAGTGAATACTGATCCCCAATCAGATATTATCTTCCTCGGCACCCCGTGTAGTCATACAATCTCATCAATGAATACTCTAGCGATCTCTGGGCCTTGATAAGTGTTCTTGATGGGTATAAAATGTGCACTCTTCGTGAGAGTTTCTATTACCACAAAGATGGTATCATGTCTCTTGCGGGTTAGCGGCAATCCCACAATAAAGTCCATGGAGATGATCTCCCACTTTGACTCAGGAATGGCATGAGGCTGAAGTAGTCCAGAGGGATGCCTATGCTCAGCTTTGACTAGCTGACACTCCATGCATCTGGTGACAAAGTTTACCACATCTCTCTTCATGCCATGCCATAAAAATAGAGGATACAGGTCTGCATACATCTTCTTCATGCCAGAATGTGCTCTATAAACAGCTCGGTGAGCTTCTTCTAGGACTAGGTTCCTGAGCTCATTGTTCTCTGGTACATAAATACGGTTGTTGTATCTCAACAACCCATCATTTTCCAATGAATAACCCTTATACTTGGGTAATTCCATCTGCTCCTATTCTAGCTCAGCCCTTACCTCATTGTACTAGTTGTCCTCCTGTTGTAATCTGAGTACCTTTTCTCTCAAGTTGGTCTGCATTGGGATCACTGAGAAGATGCGGGGTCTATGGCTAAGTGCATCTACTACCTTGTTTAGGGTCCCCTTCACATAGGTAATGCCAAAGTCATACTCACTCAACTATTATGACCATCTCCTTTGTCTAGCATTTAGATCACTATGAGTAAAGATATACTGCAATCCATGGTGATCCGTCTTAATTTCAAACTTCCTTCCTACTAGGTAGTGTCGCCATAAGCGTAAAGCATGTTTTACTGCAGTCAGTTCCATGTCATGTGTTGCATAGTTTTCCTCATGTGGTCTGAGTCTTCGAGAGGAGTAGGCAATCTCTCTTCCTCCCTGCATTAGCACACATCTGGCTCCGTCCTTGGATGCATCAGTGCATACCAAGAAATCTTCTTCCATGTCCGGCACTTTTAGAACCGGTGTCGTTGTCAATAATTCCTTTAGTTTTGCAAATGCTTTGGCACATTTATCCGTCCAAATAAATGGCCTATCCTTATTTTGCAACTCAGTGATAGGTCTTGCTATTCTCGAGAACCCTTCGACAAACTTTATGTAATATCCCACAAGTCCCATGAAGCTTCTCACTTCATGTACGTTTTTCGGCGCTGGCCATTCCCAAATGGCCTCAATCTTGGTGGGATCCACTGCTATGCTATCGCCATAAATAATATGTCTCAAATAGTGTATTTCCTTCTAGAAGAAGGAGCATTTCGACAGCTTCCCATAAAGTTGGTTTTCTCTGAGACACTGTAAAACTAATCGGATATGCTCTTCATGTTCCTCTGGTGTCTTGGAGTAAATAAGAATACCATCAAGGAATACCTGCATGAACTTGTCGAGATACTGGTGGAACACGCCGTTCATCAAGTTCATGAAGACACTAGGTGCATTGGTTAACCCAAAAGGTACCACTATGAACTCATAGTGTCCAAACCGTGTCTTAAAAGTAGTCTTCAGAATATCAGCTTCTGTGATCCTCAACTGATGGTAACCTAATCGTAAATCAATCTTTGAAAATATTGTGGCGCCTTTCATTTGATCGAACAAGTCATCGATCCTAGGCAAAGGTTACTGATTCCTCATAGTAGCCTTGTTCAACTGGCGGTAGTCAATGTAGAGTCACCACGACCCATCCTTCTTCTTAACAAAGAGTATTGGTGCTCCCCATGGGGAGATGCTTGGTCTAATCAGCCCTAGATCCAGGAGCTCTTGTAACTGCATCTGTAGTTCCTTCAGTTATGGCAAGGACATTCTGTATGGAGCTCTTATGATTGGTTCAGTTCCCGGCTTCAATTCTATGGTAAAGTCTAGCTCTCTCTGAGGTGGTAGTCCAGGTAAGGCTTCAGGAAATACATCCATGTATTCCGCAAATAAGGGATGGTTGGAGATGTCAGCTTTGTCTTTGTCTTTATTCATTGCTATTACCGCATATAGATAGCATCCCTTCCTCAAGCTTCTCTTCAGTTGTAAAGATGAAATCATCCGTAATGAGACCTTGTTTTCCATTCCCCTTAGGACTTTCTTATGACCTTCATCATCATAAAAAGTCAGTTCCTTGCTACAGCAGTCTAAAATGGCGGCATGGGATTCCAACCAATCCTTGCCTAGAATTAGGTCATAAGCTCCGAGGGCGGTCGCATAGAAAGAAGTTCTGGCGCGACATACTCCTATGTCTAACTCACAATCTTCTAGTTTCAGTCCCACGCTCTGGGTATTTCCAGATGCCATTTCGGCTAAGCCGAAATTGTCTTGTGCACATGCCATCATCTTGCTTCGTTCTAATGCAGAATAAGAAATAAAGCTTTAAGTAGCACCTGGGTCAATGAGTAAAGAGAATTGCATACCGTTAAGTGTGCCAGTCATTTCTAGTACAGTGGAATGATGTTCCACTTGATGGTTGTTGACTGCCGCATGTATATGATGTGCTCGACCCAGATCTGCAGCAATTGTCTAAGGTGGTCTTTATCCCTGTCTCAGTCCTGTCTGCTGCTGAGGGTAGTCAACCTGAAAGTGCAGACCTCCACAACCCCAACACCCTTCCTTTGGTCCTCTTCTTGATATTCCAGTGGGTGCGTTATTTCCACACGGTCCTAACTGTAATGGCTTCCCAAATGTCCTGGTGTTGTCTGTTCTGGGTGGTGGTTTGCACAGTGTTTTGTTGTTTCTAACTAGCTTCCCATGTATAGGTCCTCTGAAGTTATTTCGCTGACCAAAATTCACTTTCGGCGGGTCAGAAGGTGGTATTTCCCGAGTCCGAATGGAAAGTTTTTCCTGGATGGACCTGTGTTTACCAGTTCTTCTTCGGCTATTAAAGCCTTTTGTACTGCATCATGCAATGTAGGCGGAGTGAGAATGTGGACTTTGTCCCTAATGTTTCTGTTCAGTCCATAAATATATTTGTTCACGTTTAGCTTTTATGTCGAGATGTGAGGTTCATACCTCAGAAGTTCCATGAACCTGATCTCATACTCCTGCACTGTTCTTCCTCCCTATCGGAGGGCATTGAACTCATTGAGCTGCCTCTCAATGAACTCTTCATACATGTAGTGTTTGCGAAACTATTCTTCAAACAGTTCCCATGACACTTCGTTAGCTTCGACTCCCAACTGTGGTTTCAATGTCTTCCACCAGAGTAGGGCTTCCCCTTTCAGCTACAAAATGGCCCTGTGTACTTTCAGGTTCGAGGTGTAGTCCCTCAAGGAAAAACACATCGCCATGTTCTCTAACCAAGCTTCTGCCGTGACTCCTTCAATGGAACCCTAAAATTCTGGAAATCTCACTTTTTCCAGTTCTCTATGAATGTTGGCAGGAGGTGGGTTTTGCGGTTCAGTCGCAGGTACTGTGGGCCAGTCTTCTACGTGGTCCAATTGGGTCAACAATGCTTCCAACATTCTTTGGAAGTTTGTCATCATGTTCATGACTTTTCCGGCGGGCAAGTTAATCGTCTCTTCGGCTCTAAGTGAAGTAGCTACTGGAGGGGTTAGTGGACGTGCTTCTTGCGCTCATCCCCTCCCAGTCCTACCTCGGTGAGTCCGTCAATCCATGGCATAGCCCATATTTGGCAAGCAAGTAAGGTTTTGTTAACTAACCAGTTTATCAAAGTATCGCGGAAGTATTTCGGTCAGAACTAGGTTCAACCGTGCTCTGATACCAAATGTAGGGCTCGTCAAGTTGAATAGGTTTTTTTTTTTTTGAGAGAGAGAGATCAAAAAATTTATATATATATATATATATATATTCTTTTAATCCTAAATAAAATATTTTATTCAAATAATTATTTATTCTATTTACAGTCTTTTCTTTTTCTTTTATAGTAATAAGGAAATATTTAAAATAATTCTTTATTCCATTTAAAAATATTTTCTTTTTGAAATAATTAATATATATTTCCATTAATCATAAAAGAAGAGAACATTAATTTTTCTAATTTTCAAATTTCTATCTCAACCATAATAGCATAATCATCATGATAATAAAAATAATAAAATATTGAATAATTTATTATTTAAATTCTCTAAAACTTCTACATGTATTTTTATTTAATTATGCCTATATGAGTAGTTTTCTTTTTCCATTCTTCTTTTGTCTAGGTACCTCTTCGGCGGGCCCTTCCGACAATATCTTTCTTTCTTCTTATGGGGAGTACTGCGTAGCGATCGGGAGTCGTTACCATGATCTCTCAACTAGTCTCCTTGGAGACTAAGGGATGTTGAGGGATAAGGCTCTCCTTATTGCGCTCCCCTCAACTCATCGCACACGACCAAATCATTATGGTCTTGCTTGTACAGCATACGCTTCCTCGGGTGAGTTGAAACGGATTCACCCATGCGTGGATTAATAATTCAAAGTTGACAGTGAGTCGTTGTACCCCTAAGTGTTCTTTTTGTTCTTACGACCCCGATAATTCCATTGTTGATCAGTCGGTAAATCGTCTTACCTACCACTGCACACATACACACACTCAAACGCATATTAATAGCGCTGCACTATAAAACATTTGTATCCTCCTTTTCATTTTCTCTGTCAGTCGAGTATAAACAAATCATCATTTTTCATTTCAAGTAATTTCAACATTCATCATTTTCATTTTCTCAATCAGTTGAGTATAAACAAATCATCATTTTTCATTTCAAGTAATTTCAACATTCATCATTTTCATTTTCTCAATCAGTCGAGTATAAACAAATCATCATTTTCATTTTCTCAGTCATTCGAGTATATCCATAAATCATCATTTATCTAACCATTTTCATTTCACATATAAAATCTAAAGCAATCATTCATGGTCCAAGTTTTATAACTCTGGGTCACTTCAAACCAGTGCCCTCAAATAGTCAGATCGGTCATGGTTCACAAAATAATCTGGTCAATCATAAGTCTAACATAATCAAAATCAAACACAAGTGCTGAGGTAGGCATTACATGAGTGACATTGCTAATGGTTAATGTTTACATGATATAATTAATGTATGGAATGTTAAAAAGTGCTCAAAATTTATTCACCCCCCCTCAGTATTTCCAACAATTGGTATCAGAGTAGGTTCCCTCAGTACATTCTAATAGCTAGAAGGAATATTTCTAGAGCACATGGATGAACATTAAAGTATTTACTATGTAGATGGGGTTCCTATGTTCTATGGATAAAATTTTGATCATTGGATTATAAGGATGAGACTCTGTTTATAGGCACAAGGTTTTGATATTTGGAAATTTATTTTGAATGGTTACATTGCTCCAAAAACACCACCAAAAACAACAACCAAGAAGGAGATAAGAAAGAATAATGAAATGGTGATGTATACCAACTTGCATGGACTATCTGATCATGTGAAAGACAAAGTTGGACATTTTTCATCAGCTAAAGAGCTCTGGGACAAGCTACAAAACCAATACACAAAGGGATCTCTCGATCAAGAACATGAATATAATCAAAAGGAAAAGTCGGATATAGAAAATGAAGAATATCCGGATGCAGATGATGAAGTTTCTAAAAGCAATGCTTTGAAGATAAAGGAGATTCATAAATTGAAGGGGTTATAGATCTTGAAGTAGAACTGATTTAAGTTCCCTAGATGATTTGATGGAAGAAAGAAAGAAAACAATATTATAATGGAACAACTACAGAAGTATAAAGAAGAGAATACAGTGCTAGTTAAATAGGCTAAGAGGACTAAAGAATTTGAATATGGATTGAAGTCAACTATGAATTGAATTCCACCATGGATTGAAGTCAACCTTGGATTGAATTCAATCCTGGATTAAATTCAACCTTGCATAAAATTCAATAATGGATTGAAGTCAACCAAGGATTGAAGCCAACCTTGGATTGAAGTCAACCTTAGATTGAAGTCAAGATTTCTTTAAAGTAAACCATGGATTGAAGTCAACCTTGCTTAAAAGTCAACTATGGATTGAATTCAACCATGGTTAAAAGTCAATCAACCACTTTTAAAAGTGTGGTTGTGGATTGAAATCAACCATGGTTCAAATTCAACCTTGAATTGAAGTCAACCATGGATTCAATTCAACCTTGGATTGAAGTCAACTATGGATTGAAGTATTGAATTGAATCCAACCTTGGATTAAAGTCAATATTGATTGAAATTCAACTATGGATTGAAGTCAACCTTGGATTGAATCAATTATGGATTGAATTCAATGGTGTATTGAAGTAAACCTTGCTTAAAAGTAAACTATGGATTGAAGTCAAATATAAATTGAATTCAACCTTGCACTGAAGAAAACCTTGGATTGAATTCAACTATGGTTTGAAGTCAACCATGGATTAAAATCAACCTTGGATTAATGTTAACCTTTCTTACAAATCAACTATGGATTGAATTCAACCATGGTTCAAAGTCAATCAACCACTTTTAAAAATGTGGTTGTGGATTGAAGTCAGCCATGGTTCAAGGTCAATAAACCACTTTTGAAAATGTGGTTGTGGATTAAAATCAACCATGGTTCAAAGTCAACCTTGGATTGAAGTCAACTATCGATTGAAATCAACCATGCATTATATTCATTGATCTTAATATTATTGATGGATAGAAGTCAACCATTGGATTGAATTCAACCATGGATTGAAGTCAACTATGGATTGAATTCAACCTTGGATTCAACCCTGAAGTCATCCTTGGATTGAAGTCAACCTTGGATTGAAGTCAACCATGGATGGAATTCAACCTTGGATTTAAGTTAACATTGGATTGAATTCAACCTTGAAGTCAAACATGGATTGAAGTGAACCTTGGATTGAAGTGAACCTTGGATTGGAGTTAACTATGGATTGAATTCAACCTTGGATTGAAGTCACCCTTGGATTGAATTCAACCTTGGATTTAAATCAACCATGGATTGAATTCAACCTTGGATTGAAGTTTGGATGGAACTTAAACTTGGATCAAAGTCAACCTTGGATTGAAGTCATCCATGGTTCAAAGTCAATTAACATTTTAAAAGTGTGGTTCAAAGTTAACTTTCAAGTCAACTATGGATTGAAGTCAACCTTACTTAAAAGTAAACTATGGATTGAAGTCAACCTTGCTTAAAAGTCAACTATTGATTGAAGTCAATCATGGTTCAAATTTATTCAACCACTTTTAAAAATGTGGTTTTGGTTTCTTAATATGGTCAAATAATGGCCATGTTCTCCTAGTTATGTCAACCATGGTCAACGTCAACGTTCTGTTGGTTATGTCAACCATGGTCAATGTCAATGTTCTCCTAGTTATGAAAACCATGACGCACTAAATTCAACCATGCCCAAACAATGGTCAACCATGGTTCAAATCCTACCTTGGTTGAAGGTTAAATATGGATTAAAATCAACCATGCTGAAACATGGTATAAATAATTGAATTTATATTTTTATTAGTTATTTCATTTTTATTTATTTATTTATTATCTATTATTTATTTTCTATGTTTTCATTTATAAATATTTTTTTTTATTTTTATAATAAGAATAATAATAATAATTCACCAATCCTTCCTTGCGGGTTGACCGTCAACTAGCAAGCCATATTAATTAATTAATATGGCATATATATGTCAATCAACATATATCAACCATGGCCACACATATAAAAGCGGTTGATATACATCGATCGAAATATGTAAGCTGTATTAATTAAATGATATGAATTTCTAGTTTTAAAATAATTTTGTGAGGCTATATAGAGGTGTATGCATTTAATAACATATACAAATTTAACCCGGATGTGGGTGTCACGGTGGAAGGGGCGTGTGGTGAGCCTATGACAAGCCAGCCAATGCAACTGACTCATGGCAGGGATGTTGATGGTAGTTTAATGCGTAGTGGGGATAACACCCCCACCCATTCAATCTAGCAGCTCTAATGTCACATCAACCACCCTGTTTTTGGCCTCCAGGTACCTCAACCAGGATGCTCATGCGTGTGGCTTTAATGGCCTCCTATGGTCACAAGGATAAGAAGAATTCCTAGAAGCATTACGCCATGCCCAATTCATTTCGATGTGCGACTCCAGTTAGCTTTTATGTGCTCCTTGTTGTTTCGCCTCCGTTTGTGAATTATGTTCCAGGCACTGGTCTCTGGTTCTTTGTTACCATGTCAAGACAGAGAGGGAAATAGCGCTGAGGGAGAGCAAGAATAATCATCACAAACTAGGACTGGGAAGCTACTGATGGCTATGGGGAAGGGGTCTCCATCTTGGTTCAGCTACTCATTGACAATTGGGAATCCCACCTGCTTACCGACCACCTCTCTTCTGGGAAGAAAAAGGGATGCATTAACCATTATTGGTTCATCAAGAACATGTTGGTGGCCCTCATGGAGGAAACTAATGCCAATTGGGACCAGGATAGCAACACCACGCAAACCATGAAAGCTCACTTGGCTCAATTTGAAGGCCTGGTAGAAAATATGGAAACCACCTTTGGGAGCCAAACTTGTGCTGGTGGAAGCCACGCTGGGGGTATCCATGCAAGTGGTAGCCATCCCAGTGGTAGCCACACTGGTGGTAGCCATGCCAGTGGAAGCAGCACTGGTGCAGTGAGAGTCCTGGGGGGAAATTCTGTAGCGGCAGGGGGTGGCGACAGTGTTCCTATGTTCTCAGAGCCGCGTGGCAAGGAGACCACCACGCATACCTTCCCCATCCCTTCCATGATTGGACAGATGGAAGTGAAAAGAGTTCGTGGTGACAATGAGAAGAGGGTTCTACCCTGGCGCAAGGTGGAACCTCAACCAACCAAGTAGTCGGATCAGCACGTGACGGAGGAGGACAACTTTAGCTATCAAATTCTTGAAGATATTCCCCCCAATGAAAAACCAGCAAGCTAAAGAGGTTCTGGAGGCCTTTGTGTTTTTCAATTTTTTTGTCATAACATGCTCATAAATTTTGTGTATTTCAGTTGTTTTTATGAGAGCTTGTATAAACTTTGTTCCTCCCCTGAACACTTTGACTCTCCTTGCCTTGAGCAGAAGTCTAGTAACTATGGCTGTAGTCATTTAGATATTTTTTATTTTCTGGGTTGGTGGTTCCACAGTCTTAGACCACCATGGACAACTCCTTCCTATGTATTTTTTATTTCCATTATCTAATAGAACTTTGCAGCTTACAAAAAAATATATATATACAAATTTAAATTCAAAAACTAAAATGAAAGGGTACATTGACTTGAGAGACATTATTCAGTTTGCTTTTCATAATGAGTTTGGTTATGGATGGTGATCTTTGTAAGTTAAATATATTTTTAAATAATTTTTTGGAGTGAGCCCTGTAAATTTAATATATTTTTAAGATAATTTTGTGGGAATGTAAAGATAGGTATCTTTTGCAACAAAAAAAAAAAATTATACTTCATTGCACCGAGAGGTGCTCTACAACCTAGTATTTCCATTTAAATAAAAGAAAATTTCAATTGTTCAATGCGTAGTAATAATTCTCATTTATTTCTTAAGCTAATTTTAGTCATTTAGAAAAATGTTTGTATATACTCTTAAGTTGCTAAATTAAGATTTATAGCAAGTGCTTCTCATACATATTGGGTAATTGTTTAGTAGCAAGTGCTTCTCGTACTGATTGGGTAATTGTTTCTTTAAATGCACATTCTCACTAAAAACATTTTACTAACATGATATTAACCTTTGTAAAAAATATTATTTTTATTTTACTTTGTATATTATTCTTTACTCAATCTAAATGGCAATTACAAAAAGTTCGAAAAAGATAGATAAGATCGCAATATAGTTATACTATAATGTTCTTTAGATGGATTCAAGGGTTGAATCATTCCATTTCTTTTGGAATTGAGTTACAAAAAAAGGTAATAAAATTATGGATGTTTATAAGACTGATTTAAGAATGAAATAAAATTATTTAGTTATGGATTGTAGTAGGAGTGAGTTAAGCATGTATTTAGCTATGGATTGTAATATGAATTAGTTAATAATGAGTTAATATTGTATTTAGTTATAGATTATAATAGAAGTGAGTTAAGAATGTACATTTAGATATGGATTGCAATAGGATCATCTTAAAAGGATAATAATATTTTTTTGTAAAAAGCTGCAAATTATATTAAAAGAGTAAAAATACAGTGAAAGTTACAGTCCTTGGTGGTCTTACCCTATGGTGCCAGCCATGTCTTAGCAAAGTGTTGTTGAAAAAATCAGAACATAAAGAAAGTATGTTCATGTCTATACGTGGCAAAAGTAGGCCAGAGCAGGATGAAACTGCTGAAATTTTGGAGCCATATAGGCTGATAACTAGTTATACAAAAGAGTCGACACCGTATAAAAATATGCAGGCAAAAAGATAGTGCAGAACAATAGAAAAACATTTTTAGTCTGTGGCAGAAGGCTTCTCCTCCAGAATGGGGCAACTGTATTCCGCAAAGTCCTTCAATATCTGATCAGGGAGCAAAGCCTCGGTTCTCAACGTTGCTGCAGCTGTCCCAGTGGTTGAGGTGGCCTTGGAAATGTGACAAATGTCTTGAATAGGTTGCTTGACAGGCAGGGGGCCTGATTTCCTGGGTAGGATGTTCGTAATACCAGCTTGTTCGTTCCTAGTTCTTTTGTCCAAGATAGGCCCAAGGGTGCTAGGAATGGGGAAGGGAGCTCACTGCTTGTCCTTGGTGGTTAGTGGGACTTTGTGACCCTTTTTTTCCCCAGAACAGCCATCGATATGTTGCAGGTCTAGGCCAATTGGGATGTTGGAGGAACCATGCCCACATCAAGAGGAGGAACTAGGGGTAGTGCTATCCGAGCGAAGAAGACGCAAAAAAGGCCGAGTGGGTGTGTACATTTCCCACCCATGCATGGCTTCCAGCATTCCCAAAGTGGCTGACCATTTGGGTAGAGAGGCACGCAACGACTGGGTGGCATACCTTGCAGAGGCCCAACTGGTTTGCATATCCTCCATCATCTGCCCCATCATGTTTTTAAACAGCCAATATGGATCCCAAGCCTATTCCGATTCATCCATGGTGTCTTCTGTAATGCGAGCCTCCCAATTATCCAGTAGGAGGCAGATTGGTATGGAAACCTCAGGGTCGTAGCCTTTTCGCAGGGTGCTCTCCTCAGTGGCTTATGCTATCTGCTTGTTCTTGGTCTTGACACCTCTGTTTCTTCCCATTGCGATGATAACAGTGGGGGAGCTGTTGCAGAGACTTGTGAACCAGGGGGTAGGGTGGATGAGTCTGGTGCCGTGTGCAGAATGAACCGGGAGAATGAATTTAGAATTGATTGTCCCTGTGCCTAGAGCCACGAGCTTCTCTCTTGCATGCTTGAAATTCAACTTCATGGAGTCTTGGGTGGCGGAGGTGACTTTGGGGGCTGGCATATTAAATGTCTGAGCTCCCCGTCGTCATATCAATGGCGTCGGCAAAGGGACATGTCATGCTACTAGGGCCAGGTGTGGAGTGGATCCTGTCCCATCCCCTTTGATCCATGTTGGCACCCGCATCCGGGGGTAAAAGGATAATAATATTAGGGTTACTGTTAAAAATATATATAATATTAAGGTTAAAAATATTAGATGGTACTAAGAGGGTTAATAATATTAAGGTTATAGGGTCAATAATACTAATTTATTAGTAGGCAATATTATGGTTAATAACATTGGTCCACAATAATATTATGGATCTTGATTAAATAAAGTGCATTGATTTCACTGTTAACTAATTTAATTCAATTGACTATGGTTCTTGATTGAGGACAGTGCATTGATTTCAGTGTTATCTAATTCATATCATTGATTATGGATTTTGATTGAGTAGAGTGCATTGATTTCAGTGTTATCTTATTCAATTCAATTGATTATGACTCTTTATTGAGTACATTGCATTGATTTTAGTGTTATCCAATTCAATTGATCAATTGACTAGGGTTCTTGATTTAGTACAGTGCATTGATTTCAGTGTTATTCGATTCATTTCAATTGATTATTTCTCATGATTGAGTACAATGCATTGATTTCAGTTTTCTCCAATTCAATTCAATTGACTATGGCTCTTGATTGAGTACAATACATTGATTTTAGTGTTATCCAATTCAATTCAATTGACTATGGTTCTTGATTGAGTGCAGTGCATTGATTTAGTTGTTATTCGATTCCATTTAATTGATTATGGCTCTTAATTGAGTACAATGTGTTGATTTCAGTGTTGTCCAATTCAATTAAATAGACTATGGCTCTTGATTAAATACAATGCATTGATTTCAGTGGTATCCAATTCAATTCAATTGACTATGGTTCTTGATTGAGTGCAATGCATTTAGTTTAGTTTTATCTAATTCAATAAAATTAACTATGGTGCGTTATTGTAGTACAATAATTCATGTTATCATGTCTTCTCATAATGGAGATATGAATGATTTGAATCTTGAGGAAGTAAGAAGATAGACATGAGAACATGTTAGGCGGCATAGAAAGAAGTTAGCAGATATCACTAATGAAAAAAAGGAAGAATGGAGAAGGAAAATAATGAACAACAAAGAGCACGATGAAAAATTCAATCACAACAAATGACACCTGACCAAAAGCAGGAAAAGAGAAAAATAAATTATGAGAAACAGAGAGCATTTTTCCAAAAATGATCACAATAAATTGAAGTTGACCAACAACAAGAACAAAGAATGATATATTCTGATATATATGCCAGAGATGAACATGTAACTGTTAGACCGGATAATGATGCAAGAAATGTTGATATCCCCAACAAAGTAAATTCAAAATAAGGGTAATATATTGGTAGCATTTGCAGATAATCTATTTTTCATTGATTATATGCATCCTTTTATTTTCTTACTATTCACGTGTTTCATCATTCAACAATGTCATTCACCTGATTTCTCCTTTAACTATTGAAGTTACCTTTTGCATACTTCATATGATGCAATAAATGTTGAGATAACCCGAACAGAGTAAATTCAAAATGAGGATAATATATCAGTAGCATTTGCAGATATGTTATCGATAGCATTTGCAAATAATCTATTTATAATTGATTATACACATCCCCTTACTTTCTTACTATTCACATGTGTCATCATTCAACATTTTTATTCACCTATTTCTCATTGAACTATTGAAGCTACCTATTGCATACTTCATACACATAATCATGATCATCTACAAATTTAATGTGACCACCCCAGACTGCACCAGCCTAGATCTATCTAAACTCCGGATCTGCCATGCATCGAGAGGGATCAAATCCCTTGAGGTGCAAACCTATCCAGCAAGAGATTGACAATAAAAAAAGGTTTGTGCCTCAAAGGATTTGATCCCTCTCGGCACATAGTAGATCTGGATTTTAGATGGATCTAGGATGGTATTCACACAGGTTTGAGGTTATTGTAAATTAAATTTGTTAATGGTTAGTTTTCAACAAATTACATAATGTCACTAATTATATGAGATTAGATGGTGTCACCAATTATATGATACTAGATTAAATATATGGTTTTCCTTTTTTTTGTTAAGCTTCATTTAAACAAACAAAGATTATGGTGCTCTATTAAACTAAAACCAATTATACGAGACTAGATTAAATGTATGGCTTGCCTCTTTGTAGCTAAGCCACATTTAAAAAAACAAAAATTAAGGTGTTCTATTAAATTGAAACCAATTATATGAGACTAGATTAAATATATGGCTTTCCTTTTTGCAGCTAAGCCACATTTAAACAAACAAAGATTAAGGTGCTAGTTGAATTGAATTAAATTGAAATTATAGTAATGACAAAAGCATATACCATAAACTAAAATGTATTTTTAATCCCACCACCCACCATTGTTAAAAACCATATCCTTGTTGGAAATTCTTGAGCGAGAAAAAAATGACTTTGATAACTCTTGTATTCATAATGCTCTTGTATTCACAGTTGATTAAAATATTTTTTATTGACTTAAACAACCCAAATTTGATCTTTGAATGATTTATTATTTATTTATAAAATTACAAACCTTAATGTCAAAATTATATATTTTTTATTAATTTAAAATATTGAATTTGTGATATTTATTTTTTATTAATTTAAAACATTGAAATTTATGAATCACATAAACCATATATAGTTTATGTGATGATGAATGAAATTGTTAATGGTTGATTTTTACATGATATAATAAATGTCTGAAATGGTAAAAAGTGTTCAATACTGATTCACCTCCCTCTCAGTATTTCCAACACAAACCCCTTCAATTTTTTTATGTACCTCTCTAAGAAGAACATCCAATGATCTGAGACCACTCTAGCTAATTCAGCCTCATGAAATAGGTGAAATATAATATGAACCTATGAGTCCATGACACTCATGGGTACTTTCTTCTCAAACATACAAACAATATCAACTATCCATCGTTGCCACTGTGGAATGCTAGTCATATAAATCTCCTTTAATGTGATCCAACTTACAAATGAAAATGATTTAGATGTGGTGTGTTGCAGGTTATTGGGGAATTCATGACTCACACACCCATGCAATAGAAAAGGATAACAATAGTACAAAATAGACACATACAAAATTAATTTTTGTAATACTTTGAGGGCATAGTATATTATAACCTACAATGTAGAAAAAAACATGTATTCAACATACAAACCCTTAGAAGGTTCATATGGTCATGCAATTTCAACCTTGATAAATGTTCTTCTACATTAATGTAGAGCCATAGAGTTGACCCGTACAAGGAAGGCACCTTCACATCCAATATAACTTCCTTTCCCAGAGAAATATCATATTTCTTCAAAATCCATGGAATATCACCTTCTTTAAAACACCAAAAGGGGCCAGCCTCTCGTCTACTTTCTTTTCTTGACCAATATTTTTTTTAGTATATGAAAAAATAAGATCTCTTCTAACACCCAATGTGTCAATTTTTTCCGATGATATATACCTCCATAAAGAAGTTAAAACATTTTTAAATAAATGCATGGGACCTAGTAAGTGGGAAATCTTAATATGTTTCCAATATGAAAGCTCATAAAATACATTTTCCATTTCATCCCAATGGGAATTTTCTCAACATAAGTGTTAACAAATTCATGATCATTGAACATAGGTTCCCTGTTTGAATCTAAAATTTCAGCAAATTCCTTCTCCATCAGTATGTCATGTGCCCTAAGCCAATCAACCGATGAAATTATTTTAGTTTGTCAAGTTCTCTCTAGTTTACCTTTGAAAGTGGATGTTGCTCTTCTATAAAGGGTGGTCTTCTGAGAGGAATACCCTCGATTAGTCATACACCCACTTTCATAGGTGGTTGTAACCCTAGCCTTTATAGAAACTCCACAACATTTACATCCATGATACCCTAATGTTACAAGACTCGTGATGTTATTGCATTCATAACACATTAGTAGTAAAGAAGACAGTGGCATCAAAGTAACCATGCAAAATAATGCTATGAATATAAACAAACCAATCAACATGCTTACTAGAGAATAGTACTCCTAATCCTAGATATTAATCATGCATGGTGTACGCACATATGATGTACATCATAAAATACCTCTCTGTTGGAATGGGTTTTAATACATTGTATATATAGGTATTCATTCCCATAATTGCCTAAATTCATCTATCAATGGTTGTTGGTAGATAGTCATATTCTACAATTTCCTTCTACTGGGACCATAAGAGTCAACATAATATTTTCATTCTTACGAACAACCATGGATTTTATTGTTATTGTTCACAACTACTATCCAAACAGGAAATAGTTGGTGTTTTGGAGAGAATATAGGTTAACTGCATCCATAGTTATGCTTAGTCAAAGGATCAATACTTCATCCTTGAATTTATTGGGCCATGTATCCTTTATATGCTTCATGGATATTGAATTTCTTGGGATTCACATAACTTTTAGCTCACTTTTGTGCAAATAATGCCACCCCTAAAACATGGCTAACTTTGAAATAGCATTTAAATCCTTAGGATTATAGGCATGTTCATCACTATCTTATGAGGAGGACCATGTGTTTTACCTTTGTTTTTTAATTTTTGGCACCTATATTGCCCAAATTTTGGACATATATCTGTGTTCTCATATTCACCTCTATAAAGAATAAAATCTTATGTGGAGGACCAATTGTGTTTTACCTCTGTTTTTTTAATTTTTGTCACCTATCTTGCCCATATTTTGGACATATCTCTTTGTTCTAATATTCACCTCTATAAAGAATGAAATCATTTGGACACACATGTTATGATATGTGCTCAACACCCAACCTTTTCAACATTTGCTTTGCCTCTTTGCAGCTATCGAGCAATACATTTTCACTTGGAAATACCTTATCTTTGAGTAACCTATAATTAGTGGGAAATAGGAATGTACACTATCATCAAGCATGCATAAAATTGGCCATTTTCAATGTTGATTGTAGGACAAGATTCCTCAAAATATAGGGGACGTAATCATTAGTGACCTCAATAGTGTCAAGAAACATGCATATGGATACCATACATTGCTTTCAAGTTGTACAGTAGCATTGTTGTCCCTAGTTGGGTAGACTTTGACCCATGTCCAAAGAGAGGGGTGTGGAAGCTGATTTCAAGATTTCAAAGAAGGTATATGTATTATGAGCATCATCCCATAGCCCATGTTGTTGGAATGCATGTAACGACATTCTCTCCATGGCACCCATATCTTGTATGAAATCATCCATACCAACCTCTATTTCATTGTTGTTTTTCCAACATGTGAAGAACCAATGTTACTATAAACATACTAAATTGGTGACTTGGGATGTAGTGAGAATCGAATATGTGGTTGATTCAACCATGATTAGTATGCTTCCTCTCATATTCATACTCATTTAGAAGCCTTCTCTTGATTTGACATTGTGGTGGGGTGTAAAAGAATATTGTGGACAAGCACTCATCATTAGAATTTTCATTGGAAATATTGAATATTACATCGATGATATTAGTAAACAAAATATGTTTAGTATGCTTAAATATTATACCAAACAATTTTAAGGAGCATGCATATTTTTTACAATAGTACATGCACAACCAATCACTTTATAAAACAAAATGTCAATTAAGTGATATGTTTACATTAGTTCTATTGAAAATTAAAAAATACAATTACTCAATGATATTTTTCTTATGCCTGAAGGAGAAGTCTAAAGGTAGTCCCAATAAAATCCATCTTTTATGAGCAGTTGATGGTCTACAAAATTTATAGTTTATTAATCGATCATCACCAAGAGAAAAACTACATATTGCATGCACAACAACAAATTTAGACACCCTCCTTTTCATAAAGAACTAGTTATCATTGGAGTGTTCCTAAAATAAACAATTCACATTGAATAATGAGCACCCACAACAATTTATGAACCCTACAATGTTCCCACAACTGCATGGATGGCCATTGATATATAATAGATTATTCCTATTAATTTTTCAGAATCATAATCATTAATACACATACCATACATGGAAATTATATGTTTATATTTATCAATATTCAAGTATCTTTATCACTATGATTACTTACAATATACTTTCATAAATTCAAAGTAAAGGTAGAAAAAAAAATAGAATATATAAAATTGGAAAAATATCTCTTGTAAGAAATATATTCAAAATAGAAAGCTATGTTCACTTGCCTCTTCAAGGGAGAAACTTCCAAGAGGAAAAGCCCAAATACAATAAAAAATATTGACTTTGCATTACATAACTTACTACTCTATATATAGTGCTTCAGTAGCTAAAATCCAATATTCAAGTAATCAGATCAACGATAAAGATGACCACAAAATGACATAAGTGTTATTGATTATTTGGGAAGAAGAATACCAGTGAAAGGATAAACAACCCTAGATTTGCAACTTCTATTTTAGACTTGTGATGTAGGAGCATCAGAGCCTAGGCAGATCAATCGAAGTTGATCGACATCAGGGAGACGACCAGCGGGAGTGCTGATGACCACTGGGCCGGGAAGCAGGTTGACTTGTCGAAGTCAACAAGTCGAGCAAGAGTAGTCGGTATGTGACCGACTCGAGTAGCACAACGAATGTTGTGATGGGTCAAGAATCGACAGGTTATGGTCGATAGACAACAGGTAAAGTAAGACATCAGGTGGTTGACAAGTGGTCGAACTATGACACAACAGGTTTGGGGGATCCAAGTGTGGAGGAAGGGGAGGACTGGCGAGCCAAGGGAGATAAGAATTGAGCTGACAGGAAGGTTGAGATGTGACTGATTACTGTAGCAGAGTTGGAGGAGCAGAAAGTCAAGGAAACAGTACTTGGTAGCCATTCGAGGTTGCTAAGGAATTTAATACAGTTATTGTGAGTAGGTGAGGGACATGATAGGTGTCGCCATGGACAGGGGCTATGCAACATGGCTGGGAGTTGACAGTTGCAGGTCTGCAGGATTTGGAAGGATCAGTGGATAGGGGGATGCATTTCCCAGGAACGGCAACATCAGGGTAGAAGACAAAGGGGAGGAATCAGTTGAAGGGATTCCCATCTTTGATCAGCAGCATCAAAGAGAGATCAGAGTCTGAAGTGGAGAGGAACAAAACAGGCACACAGACTGGGATCAGAGAGTTGAGATCGAGCCATAGTTCATATTTCTGAGGTGAACCAGGAGAGGGTGAGGTCGACACACAGGGAGAACACACCATGGTTACTTATGAGTTGTAGCGGCTAAGACCGACTGTAGTTAGTTATTTGTTTTTAGTTATTCCGCATTGTAACTGATTTCAGAGAAGTAATATAAGCCACTTCTGGCATCCTGCTTTACACCTTGTTTTGTGTAAGCATTGTGGTATGTGTTGTGTGTATTGTTAAGCAAGAACCTTATCTAGTAAGGTGACCTTGCGTTAGTTGGTATCATATCCTAGAAGTGAGTCCAGTTGAGAAAGGAGGTCATACCAACCTGACTTGTGTTAGTTGGTATCAGAGCGGAAGAATCCTTTGAGTTCAAGGAGCGTTTGTGATATTGAGCCTGCAAGTGAGTTGGATAGCTCTAACTGTGGTTGGGTAGAGTTGTACACGACTTGTTTAATTCTGGTTGTGATTGCATGTGTGGGAGTTTCAACAGAGGTTGAAAATGGCTCACAGAGGTGTTAATGTCCGGGGATGGAGAGCGCATGGTGCAGCAGCCGTCACAATGGATTGTGAGATGTTCAACGAATGCGTCAGAACAATGCGAGCTTTGACAAATGAAGTTGTAGCGATCAAAGAAATCCAGAGGCGTGGTTGTGCTCCTGAGGCATTAGACCAAAACGATGAGGAAGTCGAAGAAGTGGAAGCCCGAGAAGAAGCCACCGAAGAACCAGAAGAAAAACTGATCAAACTTCTGATGGATATGAGACGTTGGACAAAGATAGACGTGCGTACGTACTCGGGAATCCTGGACCCAAAAGATTTGATCGATTGGTTCAGAGAAATGGAGAAATACTTCGACATAGAGCAGATCGAGGATCCTAAACGAGTTAAGACTACATATATGAGGTTGAAGGGTCATGCCTCATTATGGTGGGACAATGTACATGCTGACAGAGTTAAGAAGGGCAAGGAGAAGATCAAGTCTTCGGACAGAATGGTCGCCAAACTGAAGGGGAATTTCTTGCCAAATGACTATGTGATTTCCTTGTTTAGGAAGTTGCAGAGCTTTCGACAAAAAGAAATGACTGTAAAGGAGTACATGGAGGAGTTCTATCGATTGTCGATTCGGTCGGGACAAACCGACGAAGGAGAAGAAGCTGTCGCCAAGTATGTGAACAGCTTAAAATATGCTATTCAGGATGAACTGTGTATGTTGAGATTCAGATCAGTTGGCGAAGCCTACCAGTTAGCTCTGAAGGCAGAAGAGAAACTGTCGAGAAAATCCGCAGTGACCAGTGGAAGAATGACTGGTCGGGGTGCGAAAACTGTCTCCACGAAAGGCCAAGGTAGCGGGTACAAGAAGGAAAATGTTGAAGATAACAGACACACGAAGGGGACATTGACAAGGGAGAAAGCACAAGAGAACCGATGCAATGGTCATGAGAACCACGGTCGAGGTGCGTATAGTCGAAGTGGTCCATCCGACAGAGAGGGAGCTAACAAACCAGCCATAATCTATTACAAGTGTTGAGGGACAGGACACAAGGCATATGAATGCAAAGAGAACCTACATGCTGCAGAGGAGTCAAAACCCAGACGTCAGAAGGATGAACAAGTCGATGAGAGGGAAGAGTTGGCATCCGACAGTAGTGGAGGCGAGAAGAGGAAGAACTGAAATATGATGGTTCAGAGAGCCTTGATCCAGGAAGATCAATGCGACCAGACAGATCCGGCACAATAGAAGGCGATCTTTTGAATGAAGGTGCAGATCGGCGAATGGCATTGCAAAACCATAGTTGATGGCGGAAGCACGGAGAATCTTGTGTCGATAGAATTCATCGACAAGATTGGGTTGAAGTGTCGAGAGCACCCACACCCATGCAAGATCTCATGGTTGCAGAAGGGACACCTTTCAAGGTGACAAGACAGTGCCTAATCAACTTCTGAGTTGAAGGATTGTAGGACAGTGTACTGTGCGATGTAGTTCCCATGGATGCATGCCATCTTTTATTAGGAAGACCATGGGAATATGATCGGAAAATGATCTACAATGGTCGAGCCAACACAGTCACAGTATGAAAAAATGACGTGAAAAAGACTCTAAAGCCGAGGCGGGAAGAGCAAGCCTACGGTAAGCACGGCGAGAGCAACCTTTGGGAAAAGCGAGTGTTGATGAGCACCGCAAAAGAATTCCTCGAGGAAGAGGAGAGACAATCAGGATGTTTTGCGATCATTCCGAAAGGACCATGTGTCGAAAGAACCACCAGGGACGAGGATATTCCGATCGAAGTCGAGGAGTTGCTCGAAGATTTTTGTGACATCATGGCTGATGAGAAATCAACTGGATTATCGCCGATGAGGAGCATATCCCATCAGATCAACTTGATTTCAGGATTGATTCTACCAAACAAAGCACCATATAGGATGAGTCCGATGGAGGGTCAGGAACTCAATTGACAGGTTTAAGAGTTGTTGGACAGAGGGTTAATCAAAGAGAGTTTGAGCCCATGTGCAGTACCAGCGGTATTGACACCAAAGAAGGGTGGAGAATGGAGAATGTATATAGACTCCAGAGCCATCAACAGGATCCCGATCAAGTATCAGTTTCCATTAACGAGAATGAACAACTTGATGGATTGCCTGAGTGGAGCAACATACTTCACAAAGATAAACTTGAAGAGTGGTTATCACCAGATTCGGGTTAGAGAAGGAGATGAATGGAAGACAACATTCAAATGAAAGACCAGGGTTGTACGAATGGTTAGTCATGCCATTTGGGTTGACCAATGCACCTAGCACATTCATGAGGTTGATGAATGAGGTGTTGAAGCCATTTTTGGGAAAGTTTGTTGTATTCTATTTAGATGACATTCTGATTTTCAGTCGAACCAAGGCAAAACACTTGGAGCACATTCGACAAGTACTGCAGAGATTACAGGAAGAAAAACTGATGGTGAACCTGCAAAAGTGTTTCTTCATGAAGAAGGAGTTTGTGTACTTGGGGTTTGTAATCTCAAGTAAAGGGTTGGTAATGGACCTGGAAAAGGTGAAGGAAATAATAGATTGGTCGGAACCAACAAGTACGACTGGAGTAAGGAGTTTCCATGGACTTGCCAGTTTCTACAGGAAGTTCATTCATGGATTTAGTCGGATTTGTGCACCATTGACAGAATGCATGAGAAAGGGCAAGTTCAAGTGGACGGACGATGCCCAGAGAGATTTTGACGAGTTGAAGGAAAAGGTCACTGAGAGCCCGGTATTGGCACTCCCGGACTTTGACAAAGTTTTCCAAGTTGATTGTGATGCGAGTGGGACGGTAATTAGAGCTGTGTTGAGCCAGGAAGGTCGACCAATTGCATTTTTTAGTGAAAAGCTAAATGGAGCGGAGCAGAAGTATTCGGTCTACGACTAGGAAGTTTATGCTATCATCCAAGAACTGAAGCAGTGGAGGAATTATCTGTTTCCCAAGGAATTTGTGTTATGCACATATCATCAAGCATTAAGGTACTTGAACACTCAGACGAAATTGGATCAACGGCACATGAAGCGGGTGGAGCTACTTCAGAGGTATACATTCATGTTGCGACATAGGTCGAGCAAGTCGAATAAATTTGCGGATGCATTGAGCAGAAGAGTTTCCCTACTGAACACGACGACAGTTCAGGCAACAGGGATAGAGTCGATAAAGATGGAGTATGAGACCGACGAGGATTTTTCAAAAGCATGGAAGGCTTGTCGTGAGCCTTGGAGTATCGACAGGACTCCATACTTGAGTTACTTCATTCAAGAAGGCTATCTGTTCAGGGGAAGTCAGTTGTGTATTCCCAGAGGATCAGTGAGAGAGAACCTAATTTGATAATTTCATAATGGCGGGTTAGCAAGCCATTTTGGCATCGACAAGACTAAATCACTGGTCGAGGAAAAGTATTTCTGGCCGGGAATGATGACAGATGTAGAAAAGCAGGTTCGACAATGTCAAGTTTGCCAGTTGGAAAAAGGAAGGAGTCAGAACACGGGGTTATATACACCATTTCCAGTACCAAATACCCCTTGGGAGCATCTTAGCCTGGATTTTGTGTTAGGATTACCGAAGACTCAGTAGGGAAGCAACTCAATATTTTTTGTAGTGGATAGGTTTTCGAAGATGGCACACTTCATTCCATGTAAGAAGACAAGTGATGCCATAGGGATTGCTGTACTATTCTTCATGGATATAGCCAGATTGCATGGGTTACAAAAGAGTATCACGTCATATCAGGATACCAAGTTTATGGGGCATTTCTAGAGAACCCTATGGAAGAAACTGGACACGAAGTTGCAGTTTAGCTCAATGTACCATCCACAGACTGACGAACAGACTGAAGCTGTAAACATAAGTTTGGGAAACCTTCTGAGATGTCTAGCAGCCACCAAACCCAAGCAATGAGAAAATGTGTTGGCACAGGCAGAGTTTGTGTACAACAATTATGTGAATTGGTCGACGGGGTTGAGTCCATTCCAGATTGTTCAAGGGAGAACCCCACATGGAGTGGTGGATTTGGTCGAGTTACCAGCAGAAATACGGAAGAGCGTGGATGCAGAATCATTCGTAGAGCATATGCATGAATTTCATGAGAATGTGCAAAAGCGCATAGAAAAGAGTAACACGGCGTACAAATTTAGGGCCGACAAAAAGAAGAGGCTACAGTCGTTCAGAGAAGGAGACTTATTCTACGCATATTTACGAAAGGAAATATTTCCAACAGGAACATACAACAAGCTGAAGCTAAAGAAGATTGGACCATGCAAAATTTTGAAGAAGATTTCGGACAACGGTTATGTGTTGGAATTGCCAGAAGACTTGAACATTTCAGCAATGTTCAATGTCTCATATATGTACAAATTTGAAGAAGGGTCAAGCAGTGGAAGAGAAGAAGTGATAAGCATCGACTGGACAGATCAGATTCCAGACCAGCGCAAAGAAGAGATCGCAGAACTAGTCGAAGAACGCGAGGTTGGGAGAACGCGTAGCTCACAGAATAAGGAATACTTAGTGCAATGGAAGGATGCTGCGTTGTAGGAGGCGACATGGATTTTCGAAGAGGAGTTCGGGAGACTAATGGAGCAGTCAAATTCTTTTTCACCTAGGTAGTCTGATGCAGGAGCATCGAAGCCTAGGCAAATCAGTTGAAGTTGATCGACATCAGGGAGCCGACCAGTGGGAGTGCCAACGACCACTGGGCCGGGAAGCAAGTTGAACTGTCAAAGTCAACAAGTCGAGCAGGAGTAGTCAATATCCGACCGAATGGAGCAGTGCAATGGATGTTGTGATGGGTCGAGAATCGACAGGTTATGGTCGATAGACGACGGGTAAAGTAAGACATCGGGTGGTCGACAAGTGGTCAAACTACGACGCGACAGGTTTGGCGGAGCCAAGTGCATAGGAAGGGGAGGACTGGCGAGCCGCAGGAGATAAGAATCGAGCTGACAGGAAGGTCAAGTTGTGACCGATTACTGTAGCAGATTCAGAGGAGCAGAAAGTCAAGGAAATTGTACTTGGTAGCCATTCGGGGATGTTGAGGAAGTTAATACAGTTATTGCGAGTAAGTGAGGGACATGACAGGTGTCGTCATGGACAGGGGCTGTGCAGCATGGCTGGGAGTTGACAGTTGCAGGTCTGCAGGATTTGGAAGGATTAGCAGACAGGGGGATGTGTGTCCTGGGAATGGTAGCATCAGGGTAGAAGACAAAGGGGAGGAATCAATTGAAGGGGTTCCCATATTTGATCAGCAGCATCAGAGAGAGAGTAGAGTTTGAAGTGGAGAGAAACAGAACAAGAACACAGACTGGGATCGGAGAGTTGAGATCGATCCATAGCTCATATTTTCGAGGTGAACTAGGAGAGGGTGAGGTCGACACACAGGGAGAACACACCACGGTTACTTCTGAGTTGTAGCGGCTAAGGCCGACTGTAGTTAGTTATTTGTTTTTAGTTATTCCACATTGTAACCGATTTCAGAGAAGTAATATAAGCCACTTATTGCATCCTGCTTTACACCTTGTTTTGTGTAAGCATTGTGGTATGTGTTGTGTTTATTGTTAAGCAAGAACCTTATCTAGTAAGGCGATCTTGCATCAACTTGGAAAACATATAATTATTTCCCATAAGGATAATTTGGTCCCAACAGTGGACACATGCAAAGAAGACAATGAAACACCATTCAAATCATGGTTGTAAAAGGTTTGGTATTTAATTTGCAGATGGATAGGGAGAGAGAATTCATCACTACCCTCCAACAATTGAACCGACCTTGGTGTGTACTTGGACATTTTCAGTATCAACTCGTACAAATTTTTGAGTCTCCTAGTAGAGATGTCTTGGGTGGTATTGATATCATACTTTCTCTCATAGAAATCCTGAAAGACTCAAAATAAATAGGTAGGTTGTCCAATTTAATATGAAACATAGTTGTTTTGGCTTCCAACATTTCAAAAAATGAGTATACGAAAGTGTTCATACATGTCTTTTCTATAACACCTATTGGATTTGAACCACAGTGGGAGGTATTACACCATTAACATTAGGTAGTTGTTTATTAAGATAATAATACAGTGTGACAGGTTGAGAGTTCTTCTTTAACCCTTTTCATCTTGAACAACTACATACTGTTTAATAACATATATTTACATTTTTATTTTGGTATTTGTATTAAAGCGATGCGATAAGTTTGTGTTTTGTTTTTTTGTTTGTTTTTTTGTTCATTTTTTTTGAAATAGCACACTGATGCATATTAATCTTTAAAGTGGACTGAAATCCAAAATAAACAACGCACACAATTCTCATCATTGAATTGAAATATTTAACAAAAAATGAGCAAGAATTTCATTTTCTAAAAGTGAGTTTATTTAAAAACCCTAATTATCATCTCATTATTTTTCCAAGAGTTTGAAGGGAGACTTGTCCAAGTAAGATTTACCGAGGAAGTCTTTGCGGTGGCTAGAGTTTTCTAAATAGTCAAATTTGCAGGGGATTACAAGTCACATACAACTCTATAGAGGAGAAATTTCAAGTATGTGGTTTTTTACTATTCGTCTCAAATTTTCCCCTATTTGTTTTAAAAAATAATTAATTATTTATGTACCGATTAATATTTATAGTGCATTGTGAAGAAAAATAAAAGTTTCCATAATTACCTTCCACACTAGAAACCCTAGATTTGTTTTTTCTTCCCTTCTATTTTATGTGGCTACAAACTTTAGCATTAGGATTTTACTATTTATACTACCTCACAAGGATACTTGTTTTCTTCGAGGCATTGCATATTTAATAACTTTGAGTATTTATATATTGGGTATTGGGTATCTATTGCAATGGGACTAGTTATTGCATTGGATCCAAAAACCTATCCCTATCGATTAAAACAAATAATATTTCCAGTTCTTGGTGCACACTTTAAATATTAACGCATTGGTGCTCTTTTTCGAAAACACGGAATTTTAGATGTACTTCGTAATCAAAAAATATTTCTGGGTTTGGTAGTGCAATATATATATAGGAAATATGCATTGTTTCTCTTATATCTATATAATGCGCTTATAAAATTTAATATTAATTTTTTAAATCAACAATTTTGTGCCAGTTCATTTACTTGTGCATTACACACCAATGTGTAAATGCATACTTTACACTCGTGCATATTACTATGCAATACACATTGATTAAACCAATAACATTTTTATCTTGAATTTTTTACTGTGTTTGTAAAACATATTTCATAGTTTCATTATTTTATGATGCACGACATTTATTGATAGAAGTTCAAGGAAAAAACTTTTTCAATGAGCACAATGAGAGCACATCCCAAAAAGAGAACAAGGAAAGTTTTTCGGAAATTTCATATAAAATCAATATATTTGAATTATTTGTGAGTTGAAATGATGTATGTTGGTTAATGTGTTTCATGTAGAGCAAAAGCTTGAAGAAAATCAATACGATTGTTTACAATCTAAGTGCAAAATAATGTAAAATATCGATGAAAATGTTTGAAAGAGATGAATTATGTGAATCAAAAGGTAATCACCATGAAGTTTTTATTTGAATTTTTAGTTACATTGTACTCCTTAAGAATAGTCACTAACATGTTTCAAACACTCAATTTCATATTTGTTGAATTTTGTGCAGAGACTGACAACAAGAGAAGGGAATGTTGTGATAAGAAGATAACAATTATGAAGGACATAAATGATGATGAATTGATCCTTAGTTCATCTAGGGTGTTGTTGGAAGTTAATGAAAGGAGGAAAATGTGTATACAACTATGAGGGATATAGTGGAAAGAACGTATAGATATCGTATTCACTTACAATACAAAAATAAATCAAATGACTCCAAGAATCAGGTTATATATAAACTATAGCAAGTGTTTCTAGAGAAATGGTCAATGAGACATTCAGACGTGCAATAGCAAAACACACAGTAAAAAATATTAAAAATGTATTATTCCTAAACATGTTTTTTTATAATATGTATATATTATAACAAAAAATTACACAATTAATATTGTTGTCTATATTTACTTTCATATCACTATGAAAATAAAATTACAAAAATTGTGCTTTTCATTTTTTAGGAAGATTCTGGAAATTCCAAAGGATGAATATAGTGATATCCGAAACATGATAGTAGGAATGTCCAAAAAGATGTACAAGGAGATGGTCAATGAAATAAACATAATTTCATTGTGGGATGATCTATTTCAACAAAAATCAGCAAAAGCATGTAATCATTGATTTTTCTTTTATGTGCATTTAATTTAATGTTGTGTGACATACTAATTTTCATTTTTTTTGTTGCAAAAAAGAAAAGAAAATGGAACCTACTTAGAACCTAAGATAGGATGACAAAGAAGAAAATGGTTGATCACAAAGTCTATGAGTATAAATTGTGTTTCATTAAATATCACTAGCTCATTCAGTTAAGGTGTGGGTATCATCAGTAGGGAAGCCTAGGTTCAATTCCTTTTAGGAGTGAGCTAGTTGGGAGGAGACACCCAAAATCCAACCAATTGTGAGTTCGTGTGGCCTAGGCCAGGTGCGATCCCTGAGTGATTTTGATGCTTAGATTCCCTTGGGTCATGGTTTCTTATATCATAGGCCACTCCTACAAGTTAGGGAGATTCTAGCAAACAAAAAAAAGAGAATATAACTTGTGTTTCTCTTACTTAAGATTTCATATTTGTTGTGATCTTTATATTTTAATTAAATTACACTTGTCCTGCGGATGAATCCGATTAAGGATTCGAAACGTCGACAGTAAAAATGTCGATCGTGGATAATCCAGAAACTCACTTTTCTAGCACTACACACCACGAAAATCTCAAGTCTTTAATTTACACTTGTCCTTGGATGTCTTCTAATAGGTGCTAAAATACAAAGAAGAGTCATCCGAAAAATTGATTAACGTTGAGTAAAGTAGGGGTTGTGAGTATATGTTGCAATATCAAAAGTTAATTGTGAAATTTGTAAGTAGTTATGATGTTTTACTTCCCTAATTTTATAATTAATGGAACAACCCTAAACATTTCTATTAATTATATCAATGCATTGTTATACTGTATAAAACTTATAGGAAAGACAGTACTGAGTGGAGCCAACAAAAGATTTGTTGGGATATGGCATGCAAAATGGATTTTAAAGAATGTGTATGTTATCAATTAATTCTTACTATGGTATGCTTTTCAATTTACACAATTATATATATTATATTATATATGTAGATATACTCATTACACTTTATTTCTATGTTTGTAGATGGAAAATGAAGAGGAAGAACAAAATCAAGCAAAGCAACAAAACATTTTGTCAAATAATCTAAGTACAATATGGCCTACAAGTGATGAAGAAATGAGGGCAGGTAAGGAGATTGAGCAATGACAATAGTTCAAGTGAAGAATAACGAACAATATAATTGAATTTTTTTGCAATTTGTATGTTTTGAAATGTTTGTTTGTGAAAATTAAACATTTTGTTAATATATTGGGCATATTGTCTCAATTGAATGACCATAGGTTATGAATACATGTAACAATTACTTATTGACATTTTAATTATTGTGAACATCTATGTTGTCCCATTGGTATCATGAAAAGTCTCTTCTTCATATATAATAAAATGTGTTTTTTATTATATTGCAATGTTCAATGTTGTACAATATTACATTGCCGATTTAAAATATATGGATGATTAATATATAGATGTTTTATATGGGTGATTTAATATTACAATGAACATATCTGTAATCAAATGGTATAACACATTAATGCAATCATTACATCCAAGGACAATACTTAAAATTAAATATCAATATTATTGTAAAAATTATTTGATAATTGAAATTTTAAAAACACAATTAATTAAAATATAGGCATGTTGGTGCATTGTATTTTTTTGAACTCACTGAACGGTGTGAAGCATATGTAAATAATTAATGATGTGGTAATTTTTGGAAATTACACACTGGTGTTTTTTATGAGAAAAATCGCATCAATGCTTCTAATTTTTATAAATGCATCGGTATCACAGTGCTCAAGGAAAAATCAACATTGTTGTGATTATTTATAGTGAGTGCATCAAAGACATAAAATGATAGTCCATTAGTTGCTATTATCAATCATCATTAAATTTGCAAGACTTGGCGATACATATGGTAATATAAGCATCAATGCGCATATATGAAAGGTCAACACCAATATATTTTAAATGGATAATAAGCATCAATGCTATAAAACATATTACACAAAACTGAGAGTTATATAAATGAAAAACACTAGTGCATAGCATTTGAATTGTATGCATTGGTGCTCTTATGTTTACAAACACTTTGGGGCATAACATTTAAATTTCATTCATTGGTGTTTTATGTTAACTACGCACTGGTGTGTTTGGATGATATGTGCATTGATAAAAAATATTTGTTATACACTTTGGTCACCCATGCTTCTTTTAGTTATAATGTACATCTGTTATAACCTCTATTACCAATGGCGTAAATTTGACAAGTTTTTTTATAAAAAAATTCCAAATCTTGTAACACTAGAAGCCCACACAAAAACCTCTATTAAAAGGTGTTTTCCCTGCAGTGGATAGATGAACTTGAGCCTATTGAATTTATGTTTATAATTATCCTTAGTGAAGCTCATGTATAATTGCTTGAATTCCATGGTAGTTGAATCCAAAGTGCATAACCATTATGTGTCAATAATTACACTAGAATCACCCATTTCAATAGAAAACACTTGAGATTTGAGTCGATAGTCCCCTCATTTTAATTTTCACATTCTCACACTTGCCACCACATTTCATCATACCATCATTGAATATCATAATTTGAGAATTATGCACAACATGGACATGACAATTCATTTCTTTGGAAACCTTACTATTAATAATTTTCTGGGAACTACCCCTATTAGTCAAAATAATCACCTTTAGTGCTTGATTTAACCAAGCAAATTTAGGGTTTGGGCAGCTGAAATTTCAAATAAGGCAGTGAGAGAAATTTGGGGTTCCTCACAAGGAGGATATAGGGTGGTTTCTTTTTTAGTAGAATGGGTGTTGTCTACTAAATCCAACTCGGTAGTGCCCTTCAACTGTTCTAAGTGGGCCACATCAATTTGAAATAATTTGTGTGCTTTGTATTTATTCCCTTTCAAATATTTCTCATCATAATTATAACAATGTTAAAGGTATTGGCATTCAAAAACTTCTTCCTTGGTCAACATGTGGACTCACAAGAGCAGAGAGGGGGAGGGTTTTGTTGTAGATGCTAAATGGGTGGTGAGGGTAGGGAATAAATGGGGCTCTTTGGTTTGTGCATTGGATACTACCTATGCTTTTCTTACTCATTATGAAGCCTCCAACCAAGTAACTATTGGGTAAGACATAAAAAATTGTGGTCAAATATCCTCCTTTAAACCATTAATAAGATATTCTTTGAAAAAATAATCAATCATGCCATCTATGCAAATTCCCAATTGTTCGATGGATGTTATGAAATCTTCCATTGTCATTTGTTTTGTGAAATTGGTCAACCTACCCAAAAAATAAGTGTCAATTTCAAAACTAGCATAGATGGATTTGATGAACTGGGTCCATGTAATGTACCCATCATGGGATTGCATATGCCATGTCCAACATTCCCAATATAAGTAGAGCAAACCCACTCAAAGCTTCATCAAGTCATCAGTAATACCTTGGAGGGAGAAGTAATGTTCCATATAAGTAACCCATCTTGTGGGATTGAAACCATTAAACATGCTCATATCTACTTTGGGATATATGTGCCACATATGGTGATCCTAAATGGGTGCCACTATTTTGATACTATCCACTCAAGGAGGATTCCACACTTGATGTATCCATGTGATTCTCTTTCCAATCGATCTCATGGGGTAGGAAGTGGTTTTTCACCAAGTCGAGTTGTTTTTTCATGTCTATGAGTGGAGAAATAGTACTTTCTAAGGAATCAATCTATTGATGTATATGTAACTTCGAAATGTATTTCATCTATGTATTTTATATATATTTATTGTACCCTTATAAGAGATGTGTCATTCCTCTATAAGGAAGTGTCGTCATGTGGATTGACAAGTGTTACAAGTGTGTGTACTTGCCGATGGGTTATTAGACCACCTTGTGGGGTCGGCCCTGAATTATATATAATATAATGTGGATGTACCTAGCTAGACAAGTTGGCCCCATAAGGTCACTGGGAAAAAAGGTTAGTATAAATAGAGATCGGAGATCTCTATTTTACACACTCGGAAAAGTAACTCACTCTCACTCAGAAAGTGGCGCACTAGTGAGGGGGAGGATCATCTGCTTCTAGGAGACTATCTCAGTGTTATTTGGTTGTACTTTGGTTGAGCCATTGCTCTCTCTATCTCTGAGTAAGTTGTGGGGTTTTTCACCTTAGGGTTTTCCCCACGGAAACTCTGTGTCTCTTATCTCTTATGATTTTGATTCTTGTGATGCTTGTCATATTGTGATTGTCATGCATTGATATACTATATATGTTATTCTCTCAGCAAAGATCCTAGAGTATTATGAATTAATGCTCAAAATTTAACATGGTATCAGAGCTAACCTGAGAAGAAGACATTTTGCAGTGATGGAAGCTTGAGTTCCTTGTTTATTGGGTTTCTCTCCACATATTTTTGAAAATCAGTATAGTAGATTGACTCTACTCATCAAGGCGCATCTATCTGTCCAGTCAGAATTCAATTCTGAGCATTTTCAGATTTGGCCCAAAATATTAGGGTTTCCACAAAAATAGGAATTTATGAAATCTGAAGACATAGCTGGAAGCTCCTTGCAAAAATCGAAGATTAGAGCTTTGGATCGAGATTTTTGGTGGGGTAGATCTCCGGGAAACTCAAACCCTAATTCAGGGCTCTCCCCAGTGAACCTGGGAGGACAAAAAGGAAATTCTGAAGGGCAAAACTTTGTTGATCTCAAATTATGAATGCACCAGGCTTATCAACTCATCAAGGCGCATCTTTCTATCCTTTCAGAAATTTGAAATTCACATTTTGAATTTTTAGGGTTTTCTGACAAACCCTAATCTGAGACCAGATCCAGTTTTCAGCATTTCAAGTGGTAAGATCTAAATATTTTCTATTTCCATTTGAAGTACTCTTTAAGATGTCTCACCACACCAATCTTGAGGATAAGCTTGAAGGAGTTGATAACTTTCGAACTTGGAAGTATAGGATTGGGCTAATCCTGGAAGAAAATGAGTTGGACTCATATGTGAAAGAAGACATCCGTATCCCAGAGGATGAAGAAGCCAAGGTATTGCATAAGAAGAACTTGGTCAAGGCAAAGAGAATCATTGCTGATTCCATTAAAGATCATCTCATACCCCATGTGTCCTCTCTAAAGACACCCAAGGAGATGTTTAACTCTTTGACCAAGCTATTTGAAGGGAAGAACATGAATCGGAAGATGACCCTGCGGAACCAATTGAAAGGAGTAAAGTTTCAGAATGGAGAAACCATTCAATCTTATTTTTCAAGGGTCTCCCAAATCAAGGAACAATTAGAAGCAGTGGATGAAATGGTGGAGAATGGTGAAGTGGTGATGACCACTCTAAATGGCCTACCCAGGTCATAGGATTCCTTTATTCAAGGAATTTGTGCAAGGAAGAAGTTGATCTCCTTCAGTAGACTACAGGAAGAATGCTCACAAGAAGAAGCAAGGGTTGTGGCACAAGAAGAAAAGATGGGGAATGAAGATCAATCTCTCACAGCTCACACCAAGAAAGGGAAGTCCAAGAGAGAGCCATCTCACTCCAAGAAATCTTCACATCACTTCAAAGAAAGAAGAATATGCTTCACCTGTAATGAGAAAGGACATATTGCCATAAATTGTCCCAAGAACAAGAAGGACAACAACAACTCCAACAAGAAGAAGAAGGGCAGCAAAAGAAGGTTTCATGCTCATGCTGCCAAGGATGATGAACCACCCAAGAAGAAGGCTAGGGCAGAAAGTGATGATAACTCATCAAGTGAAGAAGAGTATGTTCTAATCTCTACTCTCACAGGTACCATATCCCATGGTTGTAATGATTGGTTGATTGATAGTGGGGCTTCCAAACACATGACTGGGTTTAAGGAATATTTTGTGAATCTATTTGAACATGAATCACCCCATAAGGTGAAACTTGGGGATGATTATCAATACCCAATCAAAGGAAGTGGTGAAGCCTCCTACAACCTAGATTTTGGAAAATCTTTGAAGATGAAAGAAGTTCTTTATGTACCTGGGCTCAAGAAGAACTTACTCTCAATCTCTACATTGGATGCAAAAGGTATGAGGGTTGCATTTGTGGATGGTCAAGTCCTAATGTGGCCAAAGGGAAAGACCATAGATGATGCAGTAGTGATTGGAGAGCAAGAGGGAGGTTTGTATAAATTAAAGGGACAACCTGAACATGCCATGGTGCATGAATCCATGGAGCCAAGTGAACTTTGGCATAGAAGACTTGCTCATATGCACTATAGGGCACTTCCAATTGCAAGCAAGGCTTTAGAGGGTCTTCCTGAAATCAAGACCAAACATGAAGGTGTTTGCAAAGGATGTGCAAAAGGTAAGAACATTAAGAAGGATTTCCCAAGCAGTGAAAGCAAGGAAAAAGACATCCTGGAAATCATCCACTCAGATGTATGTGGTCCTATGTCATCCAGTTCTCTGAGTGGGTATGTTTACTATGTCTCATTTATTGATGACTTCTCCAGGAAGACTTGGGTATACTTCTTGAAGAACAAAGATGAGGTGTTTGATAAGCTTAAGGAATTCAAAACCTTGATGGAGAATCAAACTGACAAGAAGATCAAAACATTCAGATCCGACAATGGTGGAGAATTCACCTCAGGTGACTTCAAGAAGCTTTGCAGTGATTCAGGGATTAAGAGCGAGTTGACTACTCCTTACAATCCACAACAGAATGGAGTTGCAGAAAGGAAGAAAAAAACTATTATGGAAGTAGCAAGGGCAATGTTGCATGACCAGGATCTACCTATGCATCTATGGGCAGAAGCAGCTAGAACAACTGTATATGTGCAGAACAGAACACCCCACAAGATGTTGGACAACAAGACACCAGAAGAGGTCTTTTCTAGGTTCAAGAAGATTGATGTCAGCAAGGATGAATATAAGTTCAAGGACAGGTAATCCAGGAAGCAAAGATCAAGAGGGAGCACACTCCAACAGCTCATGCAAGGATGCATATTTTCAGAGGGAGTTGACCATCTTCCTACATTCCACAACAGAAAGGTGTAGAATAAGCTACTTCAGCAGCTCCTTCCAGGAAGCAAAGACTCAGAGGGAGTCCACCCAACAAACAAACAAAGATAAGTATTTCAATAATCATTTCTTTCTTATTTTGTTTGTTTAATAATATTATGCTTATTTTCATAGACTTAGGAGATGTATTGTGCATATTAGAATGATTGCATTAATGAACAGTATACTACTAATATGCATGTGATGGGTAAGTGGCCTATGGCACTGTACAACATTCCAGTGCTACTTATCTAGAATGAAACCTCTTTGCTGACATGTTGGGAGTAGTACAAACTCTTAACAATGTTCTGGTAGAGACTGGAAGGCATCTAGAAAGTTGTGGAACATGGATAAATGTTGTATTGAAGCATTGGCTAAGATAACTGCATGACTGCATGACATATTTCTTTATGTGCAAAGAATTTGTTCTGAAAATTATGAGATGTTTCTAATCATGCAATTTAACTTGTTTTGTAGGAAAGACCGTATATCTTCACCTACAAAAGGACTACAACATTTGTTCCAGCAACAAAGATATCTATTGAAGATATTGAAGTTCCCAGGATCTGGGATGAAGAAATGGAATGCCATGATCCATCGATCATGAAGAAGATATTTGGGATGCAGTCCCTAGACTTGATAGGGAGTCACATGTGTATGCAGATTGAAGAAAGCCTTGTATGGCTTGAAATAAGCTCCCAGCACTTGGTATGGTAGGATGGACAGTTTCCTATCTAGTTTGGGCTTTACCAAGAGTAAAGCGGATTCCAACCTTTACTACAAGGTTGAGGAAGGGAATCTTGTGATCTCCTGTATGTGGATGACTTATTTGTAACAAGAGATGACAGACTGAATGCAGAGGAAGCTTGCTGCTGAATTCAATATGAAAGATTTGGGAATGATGCACTATTTCCTAGGTATGGAGGTGTGGCAGAGTACAGGTGGGATCTTCCTTGGTCAAGGGAAGTACACAGTAGATATCCTGAAGAGATTCAGGATGATGGATTGCAAGGCCATGGCCACACCTATGGCATCGAATATGAAGCTTCTATGTGATGCTTCATCTGAGCCGGTTTATGTCTCTATCTATCGTCAGATGATTGGGTCCTTGATGTACCTGATGAACACGAGACCAGACATTTGCTTTGCTGTGAACACATTGAGTTAGTTCCTAACAGATCTGAGGAGTGTTCACCTAGTTGTTGTAAAGCATGTTTTGAGGTACCTGAAGGGTACAGTGGATTATGGGCTCAAGTATGAAGCGAATCAAAAGTTTAACCTACAGGGTTATGTGGATTCAGATTGGGCTAGCAATGCTGCTGATAGGAAGAGCACATCTAGGTGCTGCTTCAGTATGGGATCAAGTGTGATCTCTTGGTTTAGCAGGAATTAGTCCTACGTAGCACTGAGTATAGCTGAGGCAGAGTATGTTGCAGCCTATTCAGCTAGTTGTGAGGCAGTTGTTGAGCTCAGAATTGGCCCTTTTTAGTCATCATTAATCATCTTTCCTGCCCCTGTCCTACACTATTTATCATGGCAATCAAACCTATTGTCCTTACCTTATCCCCCAAATTACCAAGGTATGGCTCATCATTGTTTTATTTTATTAATGCTTATGATTGTGATAATTAAAGTTGTGCATCTCTCAAATTGTGCTAACATGTTGCGATTTATGAAGGTAGTTGAGACAAATAGACTGCAGGAAGATCGGGGCTGAACAAGTCATGAAGGAAGAGATGTTCATTGCTTGTAGAGGGATCCTTGGGGCTCAAATCATCAAGCAAGGCACAGGTGTGATAGGGAAGCTGTAATAGAATTCGCTATCTTAAGTATGTTGCTGCTCGAGTCTAGCTGTGAGATGGGAAGACCGCCACTCTTGGGTCAATTAATAACCTTCTCATATTTGGATGTTTTTGTTCTGCCATGCATTGTAACAGCTAGTTATTTAGGGCGCCTGAAGATCATAGATCTTCATGGCTGCCCAATTATAGGATTAGATGTTATGATTTGTATGTATAAATATGGGGAGTTGCCTAGACCCAGGGGTTGAACAACAGACAATTAAATTATTGTATTAGCAGCTGAGCAAAACTGTGTATTCATTCTTCTGTTAATATAAGGGGTTACTTCTAAGCTAAAAGTTCTGTTGTTCATCCAGCGTCTCTATGTGAAGGTTGGGCCCGTCTTCCACGGAGATTGTTGAGTTAAAATAGGATTTTGAGTTTATTATTGTGTGATACTTTGTTCTTTCCTTTTGTACGCAGCAGCAATATTTATTATGTGGATTTCTCAGTAAAAGATTATATTTCTGTGAGATTGGTGAATGGTGTAGAATAACAGTCGACTGGGTGAGGTTTGCTTTATGCATTTCAATTGCTGTTATACATAGCCGTGTTCATCTTACAGCTAAGTTGTGATCCCATGAGCTCTTACAATATACCTTTCCTATTGTGTGTTGCTTGATTTTCGTTCTGCAATTCAATTTCTTAGAACAGTTAATTCAATCTTTGGCAATTGGATTTCTAGATTAATGTTCAGTTTATGTTTTATGATTTCCAGATTGATTAGATCAGACAAGTGATTGTTCTAGAATACGAATGATATTTCTTTTCTGCAATTGATTGATTAGATCTGATACCATTTCTTATTGATGCATGATAGAGAGGAATTGAAGTATAGCAGTTAGAAGACAATTGGGATTGCATAGATTTTTGGGGATGAACATGATTGATAGAAGATAAAAGTATTCACTTCTAATGGTTTGGTGTTTGAGCATATATTGTGCACTTATCCTTTGAAATAAAAAGACTTTCTCGGGTTGACAATAAATTTCATATGCTCTGTGTGTATTGGTAACAATCTATCTGCATATAGAGTGCTTGACATTTTGGCGCCGCTGCCGGGGAAGGATAAAAATTAAACACTAGTCATTAGTTGCATCTGATAATTGCTTTTAGTCAGTCTCTTCTTTGTTGAAATGATCTGCTTCACATGAATACAAGGAGGGTAAAACGCGATCACCTCCCAACCCCCAAAACCCCACAAAACACTAACAGCGCAGGTGGTTCGGGTCATGGTCGAGGCCCACCGTTGGGTAGAAGAACATTCATCGACGATCTTGATGACAGAACTGATTCAGCTACCAGGACTCGTCAATGGGAGACTCCTATCAGAAGAAGCCCTGCTGATCCTGGAGCGTCAGCATCAGGATCCACGGTGGAAAACACAAGAGCAGCCGTGATTCCTGCATATACCCCTGCTAAAGAAGGTACAGCTGATTCGGCTGTTTCAACTGAAGAATACGCAGCTGCTACAACTAAAGATTACACAGCTGCTACAACTGAAGAATACGCAGCTGTTACAGTTGAGGTAAAGAACGCAGGAATGACCGAAGAAGAGGACACAGAAGAAAAGATGAATAACATACATGAGAACGAAGAGGAGGAAGCAGTGGTAGAAAACCATCATGAGAATGACTCCCTGCCAGAAGGAACCATGGCTACAATACAATTTCCAATACAGCAGCTAGAAGGGACAGGTCTTATGAATAACATCTCACCATCGGTGTTGCCTCGCTTCCATGGCAAGGCGGCAGAAGATCCAAACGAATTCCTTTTTGAATTTGATATCCTCTGTCGCAGCTATGGTTATGTCACAGATGCTCAAAAGCTGAAACTTTTTCCTGCCACCCTGAAGGACAATGCATTACGATGGTTCATGAGCCTTGGGGGAGGAACTGTTTCTAATTGGAATAAGATGAAGCAAGTGTTCCTGGAAAAATATCAAGAATATTGCAACACCAGGGACAAAAGAGAAGAATTATTCAAGATGGTGCAGAAGGAGGATGAAAGTCTGGAGGATTTTGTAGAAAGGCTGCTGTACAATGTGCAAAGAGCTGGGCAGACGAACATGGGGCTGGATGTACTCAAGATAATCTTGCTTAGAGGGATCAGGGATGATTGTTTAGACATGCTAAATCTGTTAGGAAAGGGAGATATCTCCAAAGAACCCTTTGAGACGATTGTGGAATTATGTAAGAGATACTCTAGGGGATCTTCCAGGAACAATAAGCGAGATAAACGAGATAAGATGGAACGTGATGTCTTCGACAGAACTCAGAATTCATCCAATGGAGGAGCTACATGTGCAGAGATAGGCAATCTCCTTGAAAATTTTAAAACAGAAATGATGAGCTCCATCTCTTCGGAGATTGATGTCCTGAAGGCCAAACAGAAACAGGTAGTGGAGGATCTTACCCTAGGTGTGTTCTGTCCCCGATGTAGAAAGAATCATCCACTGAAGGAATGCCCTCTTGAAAAAATACAAGTATGTCAGCTGTGCGAGCTGAACCATGACATGAAGGAATGTCCTACACTTCCTCAAGTAAAGGCTGTCCTGCAGGCATCAACTCCAGAAGTAGAATCAGCTTATTTCATTGCGCAGAAGAAACCGTGGCAGCCTCGAAATCAAGGTATGTCTCTGGACTCATTTCCATTTTTGAATAATATGAATAATTGGAGTAATAATATGCAAAATGTGAATACACAATTCCCTTCAAATTATGCTCAGTGGAATCCTTCTCAACCTGCAATGCAAAATTATAACTCATGGAGTCCTTGGACACAGCCGCCACATCAACCTACGTCATGGTCTTCTGGATGGAGGAACTTCCCTCTTGGGAACCAGTTTCCTCAACCACCTCCACCTCAACAGTCACCCTATTCTCCACCATACCCTCAATTTCCTCAATTTCCTCAATATCCTCATTACCCACCTCAGCAGTCGCAGCTGCAGCTGCAGAATAATCCTGTTTCTAATATACCATTACGGCCTCAGCTGCCTGCCCAACCTAATCCTAACCCGAACAATAAAACAGTCCATCAATTAGAAACTGTCAATATGCCGGCTTACTCTCTCTCCCCTGTACCTTGTAATGATATTCGTTTACGATCTGGGAAGATAATAGAACCTATAATTACAGAGGATATTCCACCTTCTGTGCATGAAAAAGGAGAGAGTTCACAGCATACATCCGATCCGACTCCTATCATTGAAGGTGTTGAGCATCCCTTAGATGGGACGGCTGAAACATTAAATGAGAAATCAGATAATACACAACCTACCCAGCTCGTAAGGCAACCACCATACCCTGAGAGACTAATGCTACCAAAAATGGGGGGGCAACCTCAGTTCAACCTCCTAGGAGAGTTGAAGAATCTTTATGTTAAAATTCCCCTTCTGCAAGCCCTTCAAGATGTACCTATTTATGCTAAAACAGTTAGGGATATGTGCACTAAGAAACCAGGGAGGAAACCTAGAGATCTGCCCACTGTTCATGTCATAGGGAATTTATCTGCTTTAATAACAGGAAAAATCCCCGTGACCAAGTATGACAACCCTGGAAATCCTACTGTCACTGTACATATAGGACAAACGCAGATACCCAACTTGCTAGTCGACTTAGGAGCAGCGATCAATGTTATAACAATTGAAACTATGAGGAAGCTTGGGCTCACTAATTTTAGGCCGACCCCTACCATTTTAGAATTGGCAGACAGATCCACCATTAGACTCGAAGGGATTCTGGACGACCTCGTCATATCAGTAGATTCATGGGAATACCCTGCTGACTTTTTGATATTGCAACCAAAATCACAGTTGGGGGGACATCCATTGATCTTGGGGAGGCCATGGTTGGCCACAGCTGATGCCTGCATCAGCTTTCGATCTGGGTCCATGACTATATCTGATGGTTTGGAAACCAAAAACCTCACCCTGTATCCTCCAGCACGGCCGAGTCTAGAAGTTGAAACCTCACTTTGGATAGAACAGGAAGAGGAGGAGGATGTTCAGCCACTACTAACAATAGGGAAGGCCTTAACTTTTAAAAACGAAACAGAAGATGATGCCATCAGTAACTTCATTAGCGAACCTGCTTCAGTGGATAAAGAAGTCTATAAAATCCTGAATATTACCCTTGGTAAGGAAGAACAAGAAAATATTACGGAGGAAACATTGGTTGGTGATACAAACATAATCCTAGTTTTGAAAAATTCAAAAAGCATTCCTATTGAGGTAGAGCCTGGAAGAACTTTGAACATCAACCCTGGTCTCTCCTCAGAAGAACAGATGCGCCTAGTCAGTCTCTTGAAGGAACGTAAGGGGGCATTCGCCTGGGAGTATACAGACATGAAGGGTATCCCTTCTAATCTATGCACTCATCATATTTACATTAAAAACGACTCCCAGCCTGTGTGTCAACCCCAACGACGCATGAACCCCAACCTGAGGGATATAGTGAAGGAGGAAATCCAGAAACTTTTGGAAGCAGGATTTATCTACCCTATTTCGGATAGTGAGTGGGTTTCCCCGCTTGTAATTGTGCCCAAGAAAAATGGTAAATGGAGAGTCTGTGTGGATTATAGGGAGCTGAACAAAGCTACACAAAAGGATCATTTCCCTCTACCCTTTATTGACCAAGTACTTGATACCCTATCAAGGAAAAAGTTCTTCTCCTTCTTGGATCGGTTTAGCGGGTACAACCAAATTCAGATTGCTCCAGAGGACCAGGATAAGACCACCTTCACTTGCCCTTGGGGAACGTTTGCCTACAGGGTGCTTCCCTTTGGTTTATGTAATGCACCAGCAACGTTCCAAAGAGCTGTAATTGGCATATTTTCTGAATTAGTTAATGATAGCATGGAAGTCTTTATGGATGATTTTACTCCCTATGGCAAGGATTTTGAGGAAGCACTAGAAAATTTAAAAAAGGTTTTAATTCGCTGTGAACAGTCTCTCCTTTCATTAAGCACTGAAAAATGCCATATGATGATGAGTGAGGGAGTGGTATTAGGACATTTCATCTCTACCGATGGTATTCAGGTGGATCCTTCAAAAATTATGGTAATAAAAAATATACCTACTCCTTCAACGCAGAAAGAAGTGCGAAGTTTTCTGGGACATGCTGGATATTACAGGAGATTTATAGAAAACTTCTCCAAACTTGCTTCCCCTTTGTTTTCATTGTTAATGAAGGACGCACAGTTTGTGTGGAGTGAAGCATGCCAGACAGCATTTGATAAGCTTAAAGAGAAGCTGTCCACAGCCCCTATTCTAAGGGGACCTAATCGGACCATACCTTTCCACATTTCTTCAGATGCTTCTGATACCGCCATTGGAGCAGTATTAGGACAGCAGGATGGTCAAGTACCTTATGCCATCTATTATGTTAGTAAAAACTTAGCCCCTGCTGAACTTAATTATACTGTTACTGAAAAAGAATTCCTTGCTATTGTTTATTCTATTAATAAGTTCCGGCATTACATTACTGGGTATCCTACATTTGTGCACACTGACCACTCTGCCATTAAGTATTTGATGAACAAACCTGTCACTAATGCCAGAGTAACCAGGTGGCTTTTATTATTACAGGAATTTGATATTACTATTATAGATAAACCTGGAAAAGAAAATGTTGTTGCTGATTTTTTATCACGATTTACTAACAGTGATGACATATCGCCTGTTGAGGATGCTTTCCCGGATGAACATTTATTTGCACTCTCAGCTCATTCACCCTGGTATGCAGACGTTGCTAATTATTAGGTTGCAGGAAAGCTTCCGCCACATATGTCTAAACGAGAGAAAAGAAAAATTATCCAGCAAAGTGCCAGGTATTGTTGGCTCAAGGGCCATCTCTTTTACACAGGACCTGATCTTGAGATTAGAAGATGTGTAAGGGAAGATGAGATCTTTCATATACTGAAGGCCTGTCATGATGAACCTTGCGGAGGACACTTTGCAGACAAAAGAACACGGCATAAGGCACTGCGGATGGGCTATTATTGGCCGACACTGTTCAGGGATGCTAAAATATATGTTCAATCCTGTGACAGTTGCCAAAGGATGGGCCAACCTAATAAAACAGACCAAATGCCTTTACAGCCCCAAGTGGTACTAGAACCTTTTGACAGATGGGCATTGGATTTTGTTGGCCCTATCAGCCCTCCTTCCAAACAGAAGGTTTACATCCTGGTGTGTACAGATTACATGACCAAGTGGGTGGAAGCTGTAGCTTTGACTAAGGCTAATGACCAGGCGGTGATTGATTTTTTGTACAGTGAAATCTTTACCCGCTTTGGGGTACCAAAGGAAGTAGTCACTGATGGGGGACCGCAATTCATCTCACACCAATTTGAGTCCTTGCTCCGGAAATATCATGTGCAGCATAGGATAGCTTCACCTTACCACCCCCAGGCCAATGGTCAGGTGGAAAGTACTAATAAAGTTATTGAAGCAATCCTTACTAAAACAGTTAAAAGCCATCGAAAGGATTGGGCTGACAGGCTTCCAGAAGCATTGTGGGCATATCGCACAACTTGGCGCAACACCACAAGGTTTTCTCCTTATGATCTGGTGTATGGAAAGAGTGCCATCTTTCCAATTGAATTTGAGATCAAGACCCTGAAAACAGCCACCGAAATGAGTCTAGATGTGACAGAAGCCCAGAAGAGAAGATTGAATCAATTAAATGAACTAGATGAGAAACGGTTAGCTGCAGTAGACCAGACTGTGCTGCTCCAGCAACAGAGATCCAACTGGCATGACCGATTCATCAAAAAGAAAATCTTCTGTGAAGGAGACTGGGCACTATTATACGACTCCAGATTCAAGAAGGATTTTAAAGGAAAATTGTGTACAAGATGGCTGGGACCATATTTGGTCAACAGGGTATTTGACAACAGCACCGTTCACCTAGTAACCATTGATGAAAACCGGATACCATTACTTGCTAACGGCCATAGATTGCGACTGTATCATAATCCCATTTCGAAAGATGCATTTATTTCACAAATTGCTGCCGATCCAGATTATCAGTTGGCACCAGAGCAGGAACTTTTCTCTGCCTTTGCCAATCCTTAAAACTGAAAATCGTATTTGTTGTACATAAATCATTTCCTGCTGTAGTGTATAATTGTTGTTTTCTTTTCCTCTTTGCATTTGATCTTTTCGTTTGCTGTCATTTTTCAAAAAAAAAAATTGCAGGGAAGCGCCAGGAGAACGACCAGTTTGGGCCCATCAAGTTAAAAACTCCTTGTGCCGTCCTTGATATAAAAAAAAAAAAAAAAAAATTATGGCGGCTGCAACATCGGCGGCTGCAACATCGGCAGCTGCAACATCTTTTTCCGCAGCTACCACCTCATTTCCCAGCGGCTGCCACCTCATTTCCCAGCGGCTGCCACCTCATTTCCCAGCGGCTGCCACCTCATTTACCAGCCACTGCCACTTCATTTCCCAGCAGCCGTGACATCCTTTTTCCCGCCTGCCGTCAACCTTTTCCGACAGCTGCAACATCGGCGGCTGCAACATCGGCAGCTGCAACATCTTTTTCCGCAGCTGCCACCTCATTTCCCCGCGACTGCCACCTCATTTCCCTGCGATTGCCACCTCATTTCCCCGCGACTACCACCTCATTTCCTAGCAGCCGTAATACCTTTTTCCCGCTGCCGTTAATCCTTTCTGGCAGCTGCAACATTAGCGGCTGCAACATCGGCAGCTGCAACATCTTTTTCCGCAGCCGCCACCTCATTTCCCCGCGACTGCCACCTCATTTCCCAGCAGCCGTAATACCATTTTCCAGCTGTCGTTAATCCTTTCTGGCAGCTGCAACATCTTTTTCCGCAGCCGCCACCTCATTTCCCAGCCGTTGCGTTATCAGTTTCCGTCAACCGGTAAAATCTTTTACCCGGCAGCCGTGAACTTTTTCCGACGGACGTGAATTATTTTCCGGCAGCCGCAACCATTTGCCCGTAGCTGCAACATCATGTCACAGCGGATGCAACATATTTCCCACATTCGTAAAACTTTTCCCACCAGCTGTAATTTTTCCCGCCGCCGTAAAACTTTACCATGACAGCCGTAATTTTCCCCAATACCGTAAATTCTTTTTCTGGCTGCCGTGAAATCTTTTCCGGTGGCTGCAATTTCTTTCCCGCCGGCTGCAACATATTCTTTTCTGGTGACTGCAATATCTTTTTCGTCAGCTGCGCTATCATTTTTTTGGCAACTTGCAGTGGTAACTCCCGTGTTAACAAAAGAATTGCTCCAAATTTGCTAATCATGGTGCTGATTCACCTCAGTCGTGCCGGTGAACTCATCATTCCAACCCCGAGAACGCGATGGTTTGTATTTCACCGGCGGAAGAAATTATTATCTTATCCAAGTCATCATGATCACACGTCTGACTATGCACAAGCTCGGCGCCGTGACGTCATCAACTGCATGCTCCACCAGTTTCCGCAGCTTTCCAACTCACAGTTTTATGAGGTATGGATTTCATTTATCACGTGATTAAGCATTGACATCATTTAAACGATATTAGTCGTACCTTCACTCGTACCACCATTTATACCTGATTAAACCTCTCCCTCGTATGATGTAACATTAATAACCGCCACCTTCCCCAATTCGGCATGGAAATTTCAAACGCTTTTCTGTGCTCAACTTTCCAAATTTGCTCATTCGCTCAACGTCTCCACTCAATGATTCGTGCATCCTCTGTGCTGCAACTTCCATTCTGGGATCCTGTAATCTGTGGAATAGCACTTTCAGCTTGCATCCAGGACCATGGGGATTCCAGTTTGCCATGAACCTTTCAATACCCGGGAGCTCAGATGAAATCCTCAAGTTCTTGCCATTTTTCAAGCTGCTGGCTGGCTCGAATTCTTTGAGTGATTGGACGGATTCGATCGGGACGCAGCCCTGCAATTTGCCTTGAATCTTACCAAAACTCACTTCACGGTGTGGGGGCTATGTATAGACGTCTCTGAGATCATTATCTCTGAGGTCACAGCCATCCCGATGATGGGAAAACCTTGGTTTAACCATCGAGTCCCTGCAACAGTTGCACGAGAAGAATTTTTACTTCCAGGGGAGTAGGTTGAAGCATCCAGGAGAGGGATTGCACTGAACCCATTGCCGCGGCCATGGGACCAGGTTGCTGTCTTCCTCAAGAAATACATTACTTGCGAAGGTAGATACCAAACTGTGTATAACTCTGAACTTCCTTTGCTTTCTCATCTCCGCCATGGCATTTTGTTGAACATTCCATTTTATTTATTGCACGACTTGCGTCATATGGCAACATTTGTTCAGTCTGCGAAGCACCCACTTTCCTCTCTCACCCACCATGGCCTTATCAAATTAATCATTGTAAGAACCCTTGCCCAACATAATATAACTTGGGAACAATTTATAACCCGACCACAGCAACCTGTTCCCTTGAGGGTCATCCCATTACAACAATTACAGGTTCCACCACAACAGGAGGACCGGAGTTCCTCCAGTGAAGTTGGGGGGAGGGATGAAATGGGAGAAGAACAGCAATCGGGGGCACAAGCAGGACCATCCGGGGTGGGTGAAACCACAATAGAAGAACAACAGCCGCGGGCACAAGCTGGGCCATCTGGGGAGGATGAAACTATAGTAGAGGAAGAACAACCAGGGGCACAATCAGAGCCATGTGGGAGAGATGAATCGCCAGCACAAGCAGAACCAGTGGGGGATGACACTGCATTTGAAGGAGAGCAAGGGGAAGCACAAATAGATCCATTAGATGATGGTGTAGATGAAACCTTTATGGAAAACCTAGATAATAGAACAGCTCCGACAGCAGAAGGTGAAATTGGAGCAGCATCAAATGCTGCGACAATGGAACCTGAAGATGACGGAGCTAGGGCAATGGAAGAAGACATTGAGCTGGTGACAATTGAGTCTTCACCTGAGTGGGTAGGAGGAGGAGCTGTGATTGAAGAAGAACAGCATGAGGGGAAAGGAAATATTCCTTTGACCTCAGTTTTGGCTCCCTATATCCCAGCTCCACAGGAGGAAACACCACAAAAAGAAAAATCACAAAAGAAAATGCCACAGAAGAAGAGAAAGAGAGCCACCAATGAATTTGACCTAATAGCACCAATCAGAAAGAAACGAACTCGATCCATCACAGCAACAGAGGCAGCTAGGAAAAAATGGGCAACCTCAGAGACACAGGTTGAGCCCCCAATGCTTGTACCAAGACCAATGGATGCTCCACAAAGGCCAGTGGAGGAAGAACCTGGAATTGAAGGACTGTTGTATGAGAATGCAATGTTGAAAGAGGACCTCCAAGTACTTAGAAGGGAGCTGGAAACTTGGAAGGAAACCTGCAGAAAGCAAGGTGAAAGAAAAATGTACACACTGATAGAGGTTGCAGACCAAGTGGAGGAATCAGATTCTGCTGGAGCTAGGGAGGAGGATGACCGAATACTCTACCCCACCTGTGGAGAAATATTTAAGGAAGCAGGCCATAAAATTTTACTTAACACTTGTTCAGCACAACAGCCTGTGGCCACAGTGGGGAAAGCAGTGGAAAAAGAGGGTGTTGCCACACAAGAACTAGCACTTTTAAACATCCTTGCTGAAGCTGTTACTTCCCACGATGCAGAAATTATGGAACAGGTAGGAGAAGAACATGGGATGGGGGACGCCCTGGAGCTTATAAAAGAATATAGTGAAACCCCAGAGTGTTCCCACGATACAGAAATCATATATCAGATGGGAGAAGAACTTGGAATGGAGGTCACTGAAGAATTCCATACTGTGACCCCAGAATACTCCCAGGACACAGAAATTTTGGAAGAAGAAGCTCAGAGGCAGGACAGTGATAAACTGGAACAGGATGCTGTAACACAAGAACCAACAAACCTGAATTTACTTGTCCAATCAGCCAAACAGGTGGGAGAAGAACCCGGAACAGAGGACATTCTGGAATTTAATGATGAACTCTGGGTTGTAACCCCAGAGGACTCCCATGACACAGATCTCCTAGGAGAAGAATTGCAACAACAGGAGGTTGAAGAGGCAAGCCAGGATGTTGCTACACAAGAACCAACATCCTTGGAAGCTGCAACAGGAGCTCCTGAATTTCATCTAAAAGATAAACCTGGAGTGGATTTCATTCCCGATATACAGTTGGGAGAAGATGAATAGGTACAGACACCATGCTCAGGTGACACCGAAATTTTGGAGGATGAACTGCACAATGAAAAGGAGATTCAATCTCAGCAGCAGAGGGACAAGGAAGACACTGCTACACAAGAACCAGTGTCTCTAAAAGCAATGATGGTAGCTGCTGAAGAAAGCCTAAAGGATGTTGCTGTTACACAAGAACCAACAACTCTTTTATTAAATTTGGATGTGCTAGAAGACACTGCCCCACAAGAACCAGTGCTTCTCCCTCCGAGGAATGTTATTGATATAGATTCAGATTAAGAATGGCCCTTTAAGCTCTCAGGCACAGCATAATGAGACTGCAGGAAGATTCCCACTACCTTAGCTGCATTTCTAGATATCAGCAATTAGCAGTGGAAGGGGAACAGTGATGAAGGAAGATGTTGGGTTACTCACAGAGGCTGTTCAAAAGATAGAAAAGGTACCTAGGTTTCCTACAATTCTTTTTCTCTCCATGGATAGAGCTCAGTACAGGATTCAGATTGTAAATAATGCAGGTTGTTGCATGAGGACATGCAACAGGATAGTTGGGGGGAGATGTTGAGCTCAGAATTGGCCCTTTTTAGTCATCATTAATCATCTTTCCTGCCCCTGTCCTACACTATTTATCATGGCAATCAAACCTATTGTCCTTACCTTATCCCCCAAATTACCAAGGTATGGCTCATCATTGTTTTATTTTATTAATGCTTATGATTGTGATAATTAAAGCTGTGCATCTCTCAAATTGTGCTAACATGTTGCGATTTATGAAGGTAGTTGAGACAAATAGACTGCAGGAAGATCGGGGCTGAACAAGTCATGAAGGAAGAGATGTTCGTTGCTTTTAGAGGGATCCTTGGGGCTCGAATCATCAAGCAAGGCACAGCTGTGACAGGTCAGCTATAATAGAATTCGCTATCTTAAGTATGTTGCTGCTCGAGTCTAGCTGTGAGCTGGGAAGACCGCCACTCTTGGGTCAATTAATAACCTTCTCATATTTGGATGTTTCTGTTCTGACACGCATTGTAACAGCTAGTTATTTAGGGCACCTGAAGATCAGAGATCTTCATGGCTGCCCAATTATAGGATTAGATGTTACGATTTGTATGTATAAATATGGGGAGTTGCCTTGACCCAGGGGTTGAACAACAGATAATTAAATTATTGTATTAGTAGCTGAGCAAAACTGTGTATTCATTCTTCTGTTAATATAAGGGGTTACTTTTGAGCTAAAAGTTGTGTTGTTTAGCCAGCATCTCTGTGTGAAGGCTGGGCCCGTCTTCCACGGAGATTGCTGAGTTAAAATAGGATTTTGAGTTTATTATTGTGTGATACTTTGTTCTTTCCTTTTGTACGCAGCAGCAATATTTATTATGTGGATTTCTCAGTAAAAGATTATATTTCTGTGAGATTGGTGAATGGTGTAGAATAACAGTCGACTGGGTGAGGTTTGCTTTATGCATTTCAATTGCTGTTATACACAGCCGTGTTCATCTTACAGCTAAGTTGTGATCCCATGAGCTCTTACAATTTACCTTTCCTGTTGTGTGTTGCTTGATTTTCGTTCTGCAATTCAATTTCTTAGAACAGTTAATTCAATCTTTAGCAATTGGATTTCTAGATTAATGTTCAGTTTATGTTTTATGATTTCCAGATTGATTAGATCAGACACGTGATTGTTCTAGAATACGAATGAGATTTCTTTTCTGCAATTGATTGATTAGATCTGATACCATTTCTTATTGATGCATGATAGAGAGGAATTGAAGTATAGCAGTTAGAAGACAATTGGGATTGCATAGATTTTTGGGGATGAACATGGTTGATAGAAGATAAAAGTATTCACTTCTAATGGTTTGGTGTTTGAGCATATATTGTGCACTTATCCTTTGAAATAAAAATACTTTCTCGGGTTGACAATAAATTTCATATGCTCTGTGTGTATTGGTAACAATCTATCTGCATATAGAGTGCTTGACAGCAGTATGGCTGCGGAAGCTACTGTCTGAGTTATTTGATCTCCCATTGGATGCTACTGGTATCTTCTGTGATAACCAGAGTTGTGTGAAGCTGTCCGAGAACCCAGTGTTTCATGACAGGTCAAAACACATAGAGATTAAATATCACTATATCAGGGATATGGTGCAGAGAGGAGCTGTGAAGCTCCTGTATGTTGCGACGGACGAGCAAATTGCAAATGTTCTGACAAAGCCACTAGCTAGAGTGAAGTTCGAGTACTTCAGAGAGAGGCTTGGCATTCTTCAGATCGAGGACACTTCAAGGAAGAAGTGATGGACACATTTGCTGAAGCCATTCCAAGCATGTTGGAAGGAGGATCCTTCACATGGCTGTGGATGTAAGCGCTGGATGATGAGCATCAGGATGATGTTCTAGTTTCTGTTGGATATGATCAGTTGGATCATTTATATATATGTACGCATCATGTTGGATGCTAGATATGATCGGTTGGATCATGTGTATGTATTTTGTATATGCATCATGTTGGATGCTTGGACCATGTATATGTATATGTATCAGGTGAATACATTGTATGATCAGGTAGATCATGTATATTGCTATCTATCAGATATGATCAGGTAGATCATGTATGTTGATGGATACATTGTGTGGATCATGTATCTATGTATCAGGTGGATACACTATGTATGATGATATGTATCAGGTAGATACGTGGTGTGCATCAGATAGATGCATTGTATGATCAGAATGATCGTGGATGACGAGCTTCTCCAGATGACATGCAGCAGGATGTTGCAGTGATGATGATCAGGGTGATCATGTGTACATGAAGATGATGTATGATGAGTATCAGATGATACTATGTGGCCGTGGAACAGGTTGTGCAGATGAGCATATAATTCGTTGCCCTGGGAGATTTGCAAATAGTCTTTCGAGGTTTTGCCTATGGCATGTAATTCGGTGCCCTGGGATATCTGGCAAATGCTCTTTCGAGGTTTTGGGCTGGGAGGACATATAATTTGGCCTTGGGAGATCTGTAGATAGTCTTTCGAAGTTTTTCCTATGGCATGTAATTCGGTGCCCTGGGATATCTAGCAGATGCTCTTTCGAGGTTTTGTCCTCTGGCATGTAATTTGCTCCTGGGAGATCTGGACAGGATGAAAAAGGCCTCAGATGCTTCAGCCAGGTTTTGCCATGACCACATGTAATTTTCTCCTGGGAGATCTGGACAGGATGAAAAAGGCCTCAGATGATTCGGCCAGGTTTTGTGGTGGACCACATGTAATGTGCTCCTGGGAGATCCGACAGGTAGAGCCGTGTGCTCGTAATAGCCTGGGATGCTTCAGCCAAGTTTTGTGGTGAGATCACATGTAATGTGCTCCTGGGAGATTCGACAGGTAGAGCCATGTGCTCGTAACAGCCTGGGATGCTTCAGCCAGGTTTTGTGATGGGTCACATGTAATGTGCTCCTGGGAGATCCTACAGGTAGAGCAGTGTGCTCGTAATAGCATGGGATGCTACAGCCAGGTTTTGTGACACACGTAATAAGTCCTGAGGTTTCCATAGTATGGCCAGTGATGATGAAGACCTGCAGGTGGTGGGCCTACATCCAGTATGAAAAAGGACTGGCTCTGTAGAACTTCCTATGATGAGTAGAGTCAGAGATTGGTTGAGATAGCAGCAGTAATGACGATGATGATGACGATGATCTCGAGAAGAAGACTTGTCTAGCAGAACTGTGTCGAGAAATACCTTCTTAGTTAAGAGGGATTGTTGATGTATATGTAACTTCGGAATGTATTTCATCTATGTATTTTATATATATATTTATTGTACCCTTATAAGAGATGTGTCATTCCTCTATAAGGAAGTGTCGTCATGTGGATTGACAAGTGTCGCAAGTGTGTGTACTTGCTAATGGGTTATTAGACCACCTTGTGGGGTCGGCCCTGAATTATATATAATATAATGTCGATGTACCTAGCTAAACAAGTCGGCCCCATAAGGTCACTGGGAAAAAAGGTTAGTATAAATAGAGATCGGAGATCTCTATTTTACACACTCGAAAAAGCAACTCACTCTTACTCAGAAAGTGGCACACTAGTGAGGGGGAGGATCATCTGCTTCTAGGAGACTATCTTAGTGTTATTTGGTTGTACTTTGGTTGAGCCATTGCTCTCTCTATCTATGAGGAAGTTGTGGGGTTTTTCACCTTAGGGTTTTCCCCACGGAAACTCTATGTCTCTTGTCTCTTATGCTTTTGATTCTTGTGATGCTTGTCATATTGTGATTGTCATGCATTGATATACTGTATATGTTATTCTCTCAGCAAAAATCCTAGAGTATTATGAATTAATGCTCAAAATTTAACACAATCTTAGCAACATGTTTGTTTATAGTTGACTTGATTTAAAAAATCTTGATTTCAAGATGACTGTACTACTTGTCTAGTTGGGTTATTTTTCTATCCATGGTCATGTTAAGTATACTTGTAGTGTACTTAACCCATAGAAACAATAGCACATGAGCAATATTATAAGAATATGAGTGCATAAAAGGAAATACAAGAAACAATGAGATTAAACATGTATAATATAACAGTTATGTTGATAATTCCAAAAGAAAGAGTAATGTTCACAAGAATCTTTGAGGGGGAAACCTCCTTTGAGTAGAGATCAAATACAATAACAATCCTTCGCAAAACATTGCATAGCCTTCTATCTCTATAAATAGTTTATGGACGGAAAAACCCTAACTACTCATGATCTCATCTTTATTGAGTACCAACCACCTAGTAGGACTTATTTAATAAATAGAACCATATTTATCATGGGTAGAGAGGTCAAAGTAGGAATCCTAACAAATCCTTTACAATGATTGAAACGTACTTGCGAGAAACTCGAACAAAATATCTCATATAGATTACTAAACAAATTTTGATCCTTAAATTGTTGGGGCATCCACCCAATTAAAGCAGCATTATATCTAACATGAAAATGGTCAAATTAGTCATTAAAGCAATCCTAAAAATATTCCTTTGTAATTAGATTATCATTGTATTATGATTTCTTAATTTTGATGGTGGTGTCCCAAGAGCATTACAATTTGTTAGTTTGAATTAATAGAATAGGTTCTACAGGGTTGCACATTAAATGATTATAGTTAATTATCACCAACATATCAATCCATGAAATCAAGGAAGGTATTTCTCACGGTACATTGTCAAGACTTATATGTGCATTGCCAATCTACTTATATTTATAGGAGAAAGCTAATAAGGGACAAACACAATCATATCTAAACTTGTACTTGATGAGCACATTGTCTAACAAATATATTTACCATTGGACTAATATTGCACTGTTCATTAGAATTTATCATAAAAACAACCACTCATGATACTAAATATGCAAAAAAATATAATATAGGAGAACATCACAATAAAGAACGCACTATTTAGGTAATGATGAACAAGTTTTGAAAGGGGGGTTAATTTCATTCATATTTAAAGCATAATCAAGATCATCATGATAACATTTACCATTCATTAATATAGTGACAACATAACACCATATCTGACTTAGTCTTTTTTACCTTCCATTTCTCTTTCTATCTCTAACTCTTACTCCAAGTCTAGCTAACCTATTGTGGGTCAAAACCTTTACGTTCTTATAATTGCGTCCTTGAGTGTTGAGGTTCCTCTGGGTTGTTGACTTATTAAAACTACAATAAATTTTATTTGATATTTAACTATTCTTTGCCTCCCCAGTGTTCAATAGTCCTCTACTAATGAGTGCCTTAAAACTCAGATCTCTCATCTTGATCTTCTAGCCTTTTTTTCCTACAATCACTATTCTCCTTTATTGATGCCAACAGTTGTCAGTGTAGGTGGAAAAAATCAATTTTTGTTGTCTATTGGATTTGTGCGCTCATCAAAATGAAGAGGAAAACGATATTATTTCTTTGTTATGCTTGTGGCAAGTTCATTTATTTCATATTGGTGTTTGTTGTGGTGAATCGTAGTGAATTTGTATAGGTGTTGTCTTCAATAATGAGCATAAGTTATAACTATAATACATGTAGAACCACCATTCTATCACTACAAAATCATGGGAAGTAAGGGGTTATAGATGAAGGGGAGAATGCAACCTTGTTTTTGCTAGGTTCCAAAAAGTTGCAACAATTGATATACCATAAGACAACATTATGGAAGAGCTTCAACCACTCAACATATACTATGTTACAGGGATAAATTCACTGCATCCATGAAGCTTGTAGCAAATTCTTATTTGTTAGACGATTAAGAAAGATATGATTCTCTATAGTTGGATTTGACCTCTGTGTCTCTAAGTTGTAGATTTGAGAAGGGGTATTAGAAGTGCATGGAAGTGCAGTGGAAGTTATTGATATTCCCTAGGAAAGGTTGAATCTATGCATGCATGGACCCTTAAAATATCTATGGCAAGTTGCAATGTACTATACCTAATCCACGTTAACATATGTGTTTCTACTACACATATACTTGTTGCTAACTGATGTTGTGAAGAATCATTGATAGTGTCTATTTTATTTTTAGTTTGCATGTGTTGATAAAATCATTAGCAGCAACCTTCACTGCATGCTAATGCATGTGAAGAATATAATAATTTTACAAAAATATACATCTAACATTACGGCATGTAAATATTGAATACTTTTATTATATTTCTATGCAATGTAATCAACATATAAGAAAGTAGTTTTGCAACCCGTTGATCAAGGTGCAAATAATATAAAAGTTTTTTTGGTTGTTGAATATAAAATTTATGTGATGTTTTGTTTATGATTTTTAAGTTGTCTTTCATAATATTCATTTGATATCAAAGAAGGTTTTTTTTTTTTTTTGGGTTAAGTTCATCATTCCAATTTCTAACCTTTGCCCATTCTAGAATTTAATGGAAGTGATGATGATTATTGGTTCATAAAGATGATGAATTTTTTAATAGTAAAATATTTGTGGGAGATTGTAGAAATGGATTATGAAGAGTCGAATGATTGGAGCACCCTTATAGCCAATGAAAGAACAATTAAGAGAGATGCTAAGAAGAAGAATTCCCAAGTTTTATTTCATATTCAAATATCTCTAGATAAGAGCCTATTTCCAAGAATTGAAGGAGCAAAGTAAGCTGAGGATTATTGGAAGACTCTACATGAAGCTTACCAAAGTAGTGATCAAGTTAAAGTTGTCAAGTTGCAGACATTAAGGACATAGATTGAGAATTTGAAGATGCAAGAAGTTGGGAAAGCTAGTGATTATTCTGTAAGAGTAGATGGTGTGGTCAATAAAATGGCTACTCTAGGAGAATCTCTAGACAAAAAAGTTGTGATTACAAAGGTGTTGAGGTCTCTAACACCAATATGGAACCATGTTTCTATAGTCATTGAAGAAAGAAAGGATTTGACTACCCTTCAGTTTGATCAACTAGTTGGATCTCTTATATCTCATGAAGACAGAGTGAGAGATTCATTTGCAGAAAGTGACGAGAAAGATTTTTCCACAAAATTATAGATTACAAAGAATGAATATGCCAATTCTAGATCCAAAATAACTTAATCCCATGGTAGAGGTCAAGATAAGAATTTTTCAAGAGGAAATAGAGGAAGAAGAGGTAGAGGAATATTTGATAAGAGAAACATCCAATGTTATAGTCGTCAAAGGTATGGTCATTTTGAAAGGGATTGTAGATTAAACGAAAAAAAAGGTGTTAATTATGCTCAATACGGTGATGATACTTCTCCAAATAATTTATCTTTATCTTATGGAAAAACTGAAAAATATTATTAAATATGTCAGGTTGTTCTAAACACATGACAGGAAATTGCAAGATCTTTTCTACAATGGAAGCAAGTTTCAAATCTAAAATCAAACTTGGTGATGAAAATAACTTAGAGGTTTCTGCAAAATAAGATATGGAAGTCAATACTAAAGAAGGTATGAAAAGTGTTAAAGATGGTTATTACACTCCATATTTAAAGCATAATTTGTTAAGTGTTGGGTAGCTGTGTTAAAATAATTACAGAGTAGTGTTTGAAAATAAGCAATGCATAATTTATTATAAGATTCAAGGCAATAAGGTGGTTACAGTTGTGCCTATGTCAAAGAATCGGATGTTCCCATTGAATTTTGGACAAAATAGAATCAATCTTGCAAATATGGCATATGAGGACAAAAGTTGGTTGTGGCATCTCAGGTATGGACATTTGAATTTTCATAGTTTGAAGATTCTAACATCAAAAGAATTAGTTTATTTTTTTCCTAAGGTTGAAGAGCACAAAGAAGTTTTTGAAGGATGTGCTAAAGGAAAACCTGCAAGAGAGAAATTTTCTAAATGAAAGGGATGGAGGGCCCATTATCCACTTCAGTTAGTTTCATTCTGATATTTGTGGTCCTATGTAAACAAATAGTTTAGTTAAGTCATCATATTTCATTACTTTTAGTGATGATTACTCATGAATGTTTTGGATTTATTTTTTGAATCCAAGGATGAAGCATTTGATACATTCAAGAGGCTTAAATCCCTTGTGGATAATGAAAGTGGTTGCAAAATAAAGTGTTTAAGGACTGACCACGGAGGAGAATTTTGTTCAAGAGGTTTTCAAATTTTTTGTGATATGAATGGAATTAAAAGACAACTCACCGCTACTTACACACCTCAACAAAATGGGGTAGTTGAAAGGAAGAACCATACAATGGTGGAAATGGAAAGAAGTATGCTACGGACCAAGGAATTAAACAATTCTTTTTGGGGTGATGCAGTTGCTACAGCAGTGTGCATTCTCAATCGAAGTCCCACTAGTGCACTTGACATGATGACTCCTTATGAAGTGTGGTATGAGACAAATCCTAATCTTAATCATTTCAATGTTTTTGGTTGTTTAGCCTATGCTCATGTAGTTAATCAAAAGAGACAAAAGTTAGATCCAAAAAGTGAATCATGCATTTTTGTTGGATATAGTGAGAAAAGTAAGGCTTACATGTTATATAATCCTCTCACCAATAGCATTGTCATGTCAAGAGATGTGAATTTTTATGAAGGGGGAGTTTATGGTCATAAAAAGGACCATGTTGAGAAATCTAAATTTAGTTTGAATGGTGATATTATTGATGATATTAATCATGATCAGCCCACTAATGTTTCAATTCCAATTGCTACAACTCCACCATGTAACCCCTCATCTAGTTCTCCATATTCAAGTCCAAG